>JAWNZC010000294.1:807500-1227500 GCA_035771165.1 Paragorgia papillata
ATAAATACTAACTACTTAATAAGCGAGAGTGAGGTCTTTACGGTAAAATATTAAACCGAGGTCTTGCTGTATTGACCGAGCGATAGCGAGGTTAATACGCTCAAGACCGAGGTTTAATATTTTACCGTAAAGACCGAACGGTCGAGGTTATTAAGTAGTTTATTATATGGCACTTTTTATTTCAAAATCAATCTTGTATTTCCTGGTCTTCGCTTCCTTTAACTTCGTCAAAACACCGAACTAGCGTTATTTTCTGTCGTTTTTTTTCTCGTCTGGATGGATACCAGAATTTACTTTGATAATGTTCATTGTCGTTTATTTCATTTATTTCCGTCGTTTTTCGGCAATTAACGTTTTTTATTAGGATTTTTAGTTTGTTACCGTTCGTAGGGCATTAACAATTTTCATAATCCCCACGGGCATTACGGAGAAATCTCGCCACGTCAGCAACCAATCACAGCGCGTGCTTTCACCGGAAGTAATCCGTGCCATATAATACAAGCCAATAATAGTTGCAAATTTTTGCTAGAAATTTGTATAGTTAATCGCATGAGGCCGAGGAAAATTAAGGTTTAATTTCACGAGTGTTTTCAAAATTTTACAAAATTGCCCGAGTCACGAAGCGACGAGGGTAATTTGTAAGATTTTGAAAATACGAGTGAAATTAAACCTTAGTTTTACGAGAACTCGTGCGATTAGGTGTTAATAATATAGCGGGCAAAATTATTCAGGAGCTATATTATGTCCATAAAATGCCGAAGTAAACGTACCTTATCACGGTCGGTGCTCGGCAACATTCCAATTTTTCTCGCTCTATCGCTGTGCCTGTAACTTTCTTTTTGTAAACACAGGCAAAAGTTCGTACATTTTCTAGTGTATTCATTTTCACTAATAGTTTACACTCCTTCAATAGTTTTCAAAGTACACAAAAAAGCATTTTCAGACCAAAAAACCTTGCATATTTGTTGAAAATAGATCAGTCCTGTGAGGTTCACTGTTGCTAAGTAACAAAGCGACCAATCACATGCAAGAACTGCTGATCGAGGAACCAATCAAGTCGGCAAGTAATTTTGCCCTGAATTACAAAAAAATGCCCTCTTCATTAGCCAATCATATTCGAGTAATGTTGTCCTCTATATTATTACTCTCGGAATCGAACTGCAAAAAAGAAATTTGAAAAAAATAAAACGCTTTGTACTTGAATCGCTCCGAGTAAAGCCCTCCGGTTTTACTTAAGAAATTCTCAACTATTGATTGGTTTGTGTTTATCTCAAAATCAAATACAACTTTGTATTCTACAAATTGATAGCTTTCTAAGGATATATACTTTATTTTTGAGGCATAAATTCGATCTGATGAATTGAGAGCGTTTTGCCGGAATGACCCTGCAAATCTTAATGAAGACTTACTTATTGGTGGCTTTCACGTGACGTCACGCGGCCATATTTGTGCCCCAAAACAATAAAACGACGGCCATATTTGTGTCCTAAATGATACCATTGGGATTTAGCTCTATTCTTATTCACAAATTTCCTATTGTTTTAGCAATCCAATATGGCTGTCGGTCACGTAGGTGAAACCCAAGAATAGACGGACGGCCAACCTCGATAAAAGTGTCTCAAAAACACCGTTGATGGCATTTTTTGTTACAAGCAGGCAACCATGCCAGATCGTATCGGATAGTATATACTTTGAACGTGAGGGGGGTTGCCAGCCGTAATTTTGAATTTATATACTATAATTTATGGGGTTTTTAAAACACATTGGAATGGATGGGATTTCTGTGGAGTCATGCAAACTACGTTTGTGTTCTATTTTGAATGGCTCACTTCAGAATGCATCCAATCAGCGTGCGTGAAGTTATGATTAACCTAATTCGCATAACTCACAATGATAAACAAACAAGAAATATGGCGTAAATACACCTAGATATAACACTTCGAAGAAAAGCTACAACAACATAAGCTTACAAAGAATCAGAAATTTATTAGATCTGGTAGATACAGGAAAGTCTCATATTCGTAAATTACCTCGTTTTATTTTGATAATTTGCCGATACCGCCATGTATCTATTGTTATAAAGCTGAGCTTTTGTACTACAGTGTAGTGTTACTTTTTTTTGTTCCTTAGACATTTAACTCACCGGTTATGGCGGTTCAACAGTGCTATCTTGTGATACACCAAAGGCAACCGGTCTAATCATCTTGATCAATGTCTAAGCTATACATTTCTATGGTGGCTTGTAACAAAAAATTGGCTGCTTGTTATGGCTGTTCTTCGAAGTGTTATATTTAGGTGAATTTGCGCCATGTTTCTTGTTTGTTTATCATTGTGAGTTATGCGAATTAGAATAATCAGAACTTCACGCACGCTGATTGGATGCATTCTGAATTTAGCAATTCAAATAAAACACAAACGTATATTAGACAGCTCTTTACAGATATCCCATCCATCACATTGTACTTCCAAAAAGCTCTATATTTTAGTATATAAATCAATAATTACAGATGGTAACCTCCCTCACCTTCAAAGTATGCACTATCCGAAACGATTTGGCATGGTTGCCTGCTTGTAACAAAAAATGCCATCAAAAGTAATATTTTTGAAGCCTTGGCCGACCGTCTATTAGTTAACATTTTATTTCGTTTTTCCTATCAGGGCCTTCTCAGTGGAAAGAAAATTATCCTGCTTGTAAGAGTAAACAACAGTCGCCTATAAGAATCCCAGTGCTTAAGAAAGAGTTCAATTTATTGCTCCAGGGGTCTCTACAGTTTACTCACTACTCTTGTCCATGCGGAGGCGATTTTCAGATGCGTAACACAGGAAGTACCTTAAAACTGAACGTAACCACTGCCTTTGCCACTCTGACCTTACACAGAAAAGAACGTTATTGGTTAGATCAAATTCATTTTCACTGGGGAAGCGATAACACACAAGGTTCGGAACATCATTTTGCCAGACAAAGCTTTCCCGCTGAGGTATGCTGTTTGTATACGTACACACGTAAAAACCTCACAGCTTGTCAACAAGTTGTTGGCGCAACAAGCTTGTAACAAGCCTGGGAACAAGTTGTAACAATGCTGTTGGCTTATCACGCTGTAACAAGCTTGTTGATAACAAGATTGTTGAACTTACATATACACACCAATCATTGAATTAACTTTCTCTTATAATCTTTAGATTCATTTTGTCCATTACAACATCAAATATAAACAGTTGTTGGAAGCTTTTAATAAGCCAAGTGGTCTTGCCGTTCTTGGAGTAATGGTCGAGGTAAGGTCCATTAACATTGCTTTATTATCATATACCTCGGAGGTGAATAGTGCTTTTTACGCATTAATGTGATTGGCCCCTCAATTTCGGCATTTCGACGAAGTTGAAGATATTGTGGAGATCAGGAAATACATGATGTATTTTGTAATAAAAGGTGTCATCGTCTGGCTTCGGCCTCATTAGCATGGTCCAAAAGTAGTTCAAAACCTATAACTCAGCGGCAAATATGTCTAAAATAATGCGTACGTCGATTTTCAAACCATGGTAATTAAAACAAGCAGACAACAAGCATCATCAATTCAATACCAAAAGAGTTGCGATACTGCAGAATATCGCGGAGTTATGGCAATTTTAAAACAGGAAGGTTTCGATGGCGGATCAGGAGTTCTGTGCTTATCTTCCTTCTTCCTAAAACACAACAATGTCAACGACAAGCGAAAGTATATTAAAACGTTACGCTATTAGTTTATCAGGAATCCTCAGACCTTCTACTACCACGATTGAGCTTCGCATGTTCGACTTTGTCTATGTAGCTCTTTCACGAGCGGTTTTAAATATGCAACTAGGTGTTTTATTCTTACTGACACAGTTTAATCCATAGAGAACCAGTAGCATTTATATATTTTCTGAACGACAACCGAAATTTTGCAAATATAGGATAAGATTTATCCCATGTTCTTCAATATTATTAACATTACAAGGTTCCAGCTTCGCATTTTGAGAAACATGACAATTTAGTCATTTATTTCAAAAAAACACGCGCCTCCCCTATTAAATCCTATACAAATTTTGTGAATTCGATCAGTCATAATTGGCCACCAGTGGGTGTTGCGCAATCGGATGTCGCGAATTTCTGGCAATGAACCTGGACCGTTTGGTCTTAACCTCCCTATCACTCGGTAAATACAGCAAGACCTCAGTTTCTTATTTTACCTTCCCAAATGCATTAATAATTCATGAGCTAATTAGCCAATCAAAGAAAAATATTTTATCATGTGCGTGATTTTTGAAACCCGGTGAAGTTCGCGCAAACTGAATTCATAATTAAGAAATCAGATGATAAACGGCGCAAACAAAGAACCGTTTATTACCGCATTTCTTAATTTTAAATTCAACATGAAACCACTGTGTACTAATATACACCGATAAACCGCCATCTTTGATTGGTCTTAGTAGTCACGACCCACAGTGTATTATAAGAAAATTTACACGTTTAAAGAGCGTAAGAATAGCAAAGAATTGAAAGCACTGGCAACATAAATTGTTCTTTGTGTTAGTGTTGGTGTTGGTGTTGGTGTTGGTGTTGGTGTTGGTGTTAGTGACTTAGTGTTGTTGGTGTTTGAAATGTTAAATTTGAAAGAAAGTTAGAGGAAACTATATTGTGATCATGAATTATTTTTTTATCTTCTTAAGATTGGAAAGGCGAATCCAGCTTTCAATAATTTTCTGCGACATATGAACAAAGTGAGAATGGCCGGTAAAGTAATATTTTACTTTTTAATTTGTACTAAACTATAATTTATAAAGTTCAGAGTGGAGAAAATTCGAACAATGCTTATGAAACCTTAACGAAAGCTTAACGGCATGGGTTGTTTTTTTTCAAAACAACTAAAGGCTTAATAAATCTGAATCCTACTGTAATCCTCTCTGTCGTCCGCTGTTCAAAACCTACTCGATCAAATTCTAACTCTAACTCTCCGTCCACTTCATCATTCGTAAATGCAGAACTACCACTTTCCAGAGATCATACTTCAACAGAATTACAAGAACATGGACACTCTAGTTAACGCAGGGACTTAGCCAGAGGGGGAGCGGGGGAAGCGGTCGCTCCCCCCTTTGCATGACGAAATTTTGTTTTGAACACTCGTACTCAGACGCACAGGTGATTTACCTAGCGGTTATTGACGCTAGTGACTAATAATATGAAATGGTACCTTCCTTGGCTCCTAATCCAGTCTCCGTATGTATCGCACGCATGTAACTTAACTCAACGGTTTGTTTTTTTTAGTATTTTATGACTTTTCAAACTTTCAGAATTGTGTAAAATCTTCTCCCAAAATGCAGGAAATGCCATTTTAGAGACTCTAGATTTCAAAATTTCCCGGGGGGGCATGCCACCAAGACGTTTCGCTCCTCCCCTTTCAAAATCCTGGCTACGTCCCCGAGTCACTGATCTATCAGTGCCCTGGGTTAACGAACTTACCAATATTAATTTTAATACACTAGAACTGGCCTCATTTAGATCCCTAATGCTCAGCTACTACTTTACTGCTCTTGTGAATACTTATAACCCTGACGATCCCAATTGCAACAATATTCTCGCAGTCTTACACGCAAAGTCGCAAACATTACTTCCTGTTTTTAGTATTTATTTCCATATTGTATATTGTGTAAGTTTTATTAGTATTTTTTGACATGAAATTTTATATTTTTGGGGCTCGCCGTGTTTGTGTTTGAATGGCCCTCGTTCTATACATGTATTTAGTCACGTCTATGGCGAAGCTAATAAAATAAATAAATAATAAAATTAAGTCTGTCTTATTTGAAAGGACACTTAAAATGACAAAGTAACATTTTTTTGAAGTTTCTTGTTTCGTTTTTGAGTGAGCTTCAATTTGTTTATATGCAAATCAAACATTTTGAGGTTATATATTGTTGCTATTATCAAACAAAATTAACTCGGAAAGCGTGTGGGGGTGTTTTTCTCACGACATTAAAGATGTAGATTCTCAAGCAACTAGAAATACATAAACGCAACAACAGCTCGCCCGCTTTTAACGGGAAGAATTATAATGCAAGGTTTCCCTCGAACCATGGAAAAAACGCCTGGGAAAATGTATATTATTTGACAGGATTTTTGCTGTTTTAACTGAGTTTAATACTGAAAAGGTTTTGGATATATACCGACTCTAATCAGCTAAAGAAAGCTGGTAAATTAAATACGAATCACTGCTTACCGTTAAATTTTCTTTTGGCTCTGCTCAGATGCTGCAAACACTGCCATACGGGCTACGGCGTTTGGTTTCCGTGGTTTTCTCGTTCGGTTCTTAGCAACAAGCAATCAATTCTCTTCAAAATGTGAAAAGCTGTTTGTGTTGGTGTTCCTTTCAATTCACTGTTCTCTCTCTCGAGCCAAGATATATCAGTGCATAAGTCTTTTGCTGGCTTTGAACAGACACACGAAGAAACATCTTTTTGTTTTTTTCAGTCACATTTGGCGGCATCTTTTCCAATCTTTATCGCAATTTTTCATGCTTTTTCAATGGTATCTAGTCGTGTTTAATATATATATATATATATATATATATATATATACATACATATATACATACATATAAACATCTCGCAGAATTTCTTTCCCACTCGCGTGTGATTTCGCGTGTAAAGTGGATTCCACGCGTGGCTCGGACTCGGGGATTATGTTTGATAATAGCAAAGATATATAACCTTTTCCGATAAGTCAGAGTATTATGCACATATGACGTCAAAATGTTTAATTTTTATATCAAACAATCTGAAATATTCCAAAAACGAAGCAAGGAAACGAAAAACTGCGAAAGATGTTACTTTGTCATTTTAAGTGTTCTTTCAAATAAAACAGTCTTAATTTTTTGCTACGATCAAAATTTCGGATTCGATGTTTTCACATTTTCGAAACGTTTATGCGGTTTTTACTTATCTCCTCAAACCGTTTTTTTATTGCGAGGACCGGAAGACGTTTTATTTTTGCTTTATATCTCGAGATTTTGGGGCCGCCATTATTTTACCATGTTCCTGAGTCCCATTGTCATAGCCAGAGAAAATTACGTCAGATTCTCAATATTAAAGTCTGCATGCCTAATTTTCAGGTACATATCTCAACTTAGAGGTCGCATTTATCGAAACATCTTCCACTATGACTATAAGAATCCAAGAATATACGAGTAAAGCTCATTTAAGCTGGATTTACGCGTTTAGATTCAGGCACGTAGCCAGGAATCTGAAAGGGGGGAACCGTCATGAGTGACGACACATTTCTAGGGGGTGCGGGGGCACGCTCCCCCGAAAAATATTTGAATTTTGGGTCCATTTTTGAGCAAAATACAAAGGTCTTTAATTTCTTTTTTTTAACAGTTTATCCCACCATTTTTAAGAAATATTTCTGTCCAAATGAGATTAAACGTTCATTTAGGTGTAAAAAATTAGCTAAAACGATCGTAGTCATTGTGGACGCAGTTTTCTTGAAAGCATTATATATACTGAAAGGATATGAAGATAATGAAGGATAATGAAGGTGAAGGCCCAATGGTGTTATCTTGTTCGAAGTTCGAACATCCCACCGATCGCAGGCTCGCGGCGGTCAACAGGAGAATACTTTGTGTAATAGAGAGCCATGAGTACTTCGAAAGGTAACAGCTAGCTACGGTGTTACTACGGTGTTACAAGCACAATATTTCTTCACATTTATGAACTATTAATTAGTCGGTGAATTATAAAAATTAGATTTAATCATTGAAAAAAATCTTAGTTATATGTCTTCAAAAGGGGGGTAGCCGCGGCTCCCATGGCTCCCCCCTGGCTACGTACCTGTTTAGATTAGGAAGTACTGCTGAGAGATCGCGGACTCCCCTGAAACACATTTCAATAATGGCGGCCGAATAATTCTGGAGAGTTTTATTCGAGTGTTTTTTACATCAATGCTTATTTTAGACCTCGACAAATCTATTCTGTGCAGAAAAGTAAATATAAAATTTCGTCGTAGTAGCACTTTAAAGAGAATCTGTGAACTAAATAGATTTTTTTTTTTCGTTACAAATTTTTTCAGGTCAAGTCCACCAATTTCCCGCTTTTGACGTACAAACGTTGTTACCATCGAACACAAAGGATTTCTATCGTTACAAAGGCTCACTGACCACACCTCCGTGCTTTGATCATGTCACATGGACAGTGTTCTACACGCCTATCGAGATTTCACAGGAACAGGTATGTACTGATTTATGATGATGTAGAGTTACTGACCTAAAATATAACTGAACTACGGGTGACCTTATGTCAATGAGTAGCAATGGGTGACAAATCCAAGATGGCGGTTTATGGATCCTTTCTCCCATAGTAGTAACCGCTGACCTTTTTCTCATAAATATATTTTTAACTGAATTGATTGGCCTGCGGGCGCGGCTGAGCCCACAGTTAAATGAACATGTTGGGTAGAATACGGTCAGTCGCCGCTACCATGAGAGAAAAGACTCACATTTCCGCCATCTTTGTTTGTTCACTTTATGGAGGGGACCCGCAGTCCAGTTATATATAAGTCAGTGGTTGTCAAGTCTTATATAACCCAAGTACTTTATGTAAGCCTGGCCCCAACACAAACGCTAATCTTAATTAAGAATTTCGTGCGTTTAGGACAAGCACTTATGCGGAATAAAATAGAGCCCCTATTGTTCTACCATCTTTATTTATCTTATGAGAATTTAGTTTTATTCTTGTTCGAAAATTAAGTATGCTTTATTTGAAAGAACACTTAAAATGACAAAGTAACATCACTTTCTTCGTTGTTGAGATATTTTAGTTTGTTTGATATGCAAGTTAAGCATCTTGACGTCACATGTGCATAGTGACTTACCGGAGAAAGTTATATATCGTTGCTGTTATCAAACATATAGGGGAGCACAGGTGGTGTTAGCGCGCTGCCTCTCACCAAAAAGTTAAGCCGATTAGACGGGTTAGTACTTGGGTGGGTGACCGCTTGGGAATGACCCAGTTGTCGAGCTTGGAACTCATGTGAGTAGAGTTGTAGTTGATCTCTCATGTGCTTCGGGGGATTTTCTCCAGGTTCCCCGGTTTTCCTCCCTCCATAAAATCAACACCTAACATCTTAACAGTGATCCATGCGTGGTCTGAACTGTGTCGAATGGCGGCAGCCTGGTGCGCCTCTGATATGCCTCGACACGGCCTCGTTGGTCTGAGTCCTTCGCAATTCAGCCACTTGACTGCAAGTAAGGATGATTAGCCCCCAGTCCTTTATCCTTTAGAGAGCGGTTCCCTAGTTTGGCGTCAAAAACGTCGCTTCCCTAGGAATTTTGCCTCCACGTTCAGGTCTGAACTGTGTCGTATGGCGGTTGCCTCGTTGGTCTGCGTCCTTCGCATTCAGCCACTGGCTGCAAGTAAGGATGATTAGTCCCCAGTCCTTTATCCTTTAAAGAGCGGTTCCCTGTTTGGCGTAAAAAACGTCGCTTCCCTGGAAATTTTGCCTCCACGTTGGGAGGTCAGTGAAAATGGCCCTAGCATCGGCTGGTCACATGACACCCAGAATATTGGGGTGTTTTGGCAAGAAAATTTATGCAGTCTGTGTTTTATTTTTTGTATAATACGTATACATGAATAATAAATGAGAAATATTTACCGCTCTGCCGACTCACTCATACCTTTATAATAAAAGCAACTAGCTGGCATTATTCATTATGATGCCCACACGATTATCCAGTCGAGGATAAATGTAAATGTCATGAACAACCTTATATCTAATGTTGTTCTTGACTTTAACCAAAGCTATCATTTCCATTTTTTGGATAAATTTTGTGGAGAAATTTGGGTTCTCGGTGATAGTGCCTTATGACGTACGCAAATTAATCATTGATGTTGAAATCCATTATTGTTCTTGTGCATAGTTGTCCATTTGCGTACATCATAAGACACTGTTAACGATAGCCCAAATTTCTCCTAAACGAAGTATCCACGAGAAACTTTGAAAATTAATAGCTCGAAGACTATACACTAGTTTCTCTTGAAATTTTCAGTGGGTGCTCCTACCATGCATATTTGTTCATTAAAAATGCCAACCAGTTTTTCACTTCATAGTGTACATGTGGAACATGTGCAAAGTTGGTGTGATGTAAAAGACGTTTGGTAAACTTTTTCAAGATTCAAATGTTAATCTATGCAATTCAGATTTTTATGAATAAATTATACTCTATCTGAATTAATCGAATTTCTAACGCAGCCAATCAGAATATATAATCGACTAGCCGGTGCCAGGGCCATTTTCGTCAACCTACCAACGTGGAGTGGAGTAAAAATACCCTGGGTACAACACAATACAAGCTTTGTACCAACGAAGAATTTGCAGACCAACGAACGATTATTCACAACAAGAATAAACATATATATATAGGTATATATATATATAGGTATATATATATGGTATGTATATATATATAGGTATATATATATATATACCTAACGTGAGTTGCTCAGCGGCTACTCGTCAGGGCATCACAATTACTACAACTTATGAAGTCAAGTCAAAAACTAAAATACTACAAATTTCTAAGGTCAGTTCAAGTTCAAATCCACAAAAATGTCCGGTTTATAAGTACCCCTTAACATTTTGACCGATTTTGGGCATTTTTTCAACTTTTGAAATTAGGCTAAAACACGAATATTTAGCACAAATAAAGCCTTCTTATTGTAATCTAAGCTGTAAAAAGCTTTATTTGAGCTAAATTATAATTTTTAAACCATATTTTGAAAGTTGAAAAATGGCCAAAAATCGGTCAAAAAGTAAAGGCTAACCTCTTAACATTTTGACCGATTTTGGGCATTATTTCAACTGTTGAAATCAGGCTAAAATATGAAGATTTAGCACAAATAAAACCTTCTTGTTGCAATAGAGCTATATAAAGGCTTTATTTCAGCCAAATTATCATTTTCGGACCCTATTTTGAAAATTTAAAAAATGGCCAAAATCGGTCAAAAAGTAAAGGCTAACCCCTTAACATTTTGATGGATTTGGGGCATTTTTTGAACTACTGAAATAAGGTTAAAATATGAGCATTTAGTACAAAAAAACATTGTTGCTACACATGCTAAGAAGGCTTTTGACCATATGTCAAAGCTTGAAAAAATGGCTAAAAGTAGTAAAAAAGTAGAGGCTAAGTCCGTAAAATTCCTGAAAGTCTTTTTCACACCTTAAATTTACATTTCTAAAATTATTTACATACCTTAAATTCTTTACATTCCCAAAATTCTTTACTTTCCCAAAAAAATTTACATTCGTGAAATTCTTTACAATCTTAAATTCTTTACATTTTCTAAAAAATTTTACATTCCTTAAATTTTTGACTTTTTAGATATTCTTTATATTCCAAAAATTACTTACATTCCTAAAATTTACATTCCTAAATTCTTTACATTCCTTCAATTTTTTACGTTTTTAAAATTCTTTACATTTCTTATTTTTTTACATTTTTAAAATTCTTTACATTCCTTTTATGAAATTCTCTACATTTCTAAAATTCTTTACATTTATTTTTTACACATTTTTTAAATTCTTTACATTCCTTTAATTCTTTATATTCCGGAAATGAAATTCTCCACATTCCTTAAATTCTTTATACTCCTGCAATTCTTTTCATTCTTTACACCCCATAAAAAGATGATCCCAAAGACTACACTCCTTTAATAAGAGACCACCCTTTTAGGAACGACCCCAACGAGGTCCATCTATTTGTTCAACCATCCCTTTTTGCACTTGGAGGCACGAGATTATTCATATAAGCAATATATTGATTAAATATGTCTATTTCCGTTCTTGATTTATGAATAAAATATTATATCTTATAGATTGAAAGGTTCCGAAGTTTGAGAGATAGTGAAGGAAAAGCTTTAGTGAATAACTACCGCCCAGTGCAAAAACTAAATGGACGACCTGTGACGAGCAGCTTCCACATATTTCTCCATGACTAACACAGTGTATTTGCCTCGCCTTGCTAGAGCATTGTTCTACCTTATAACTATCATTGCGTTAACATGTGGCTTGTTAATGGTTTCATGTGGATTATGCTACTGTAGAATGGGTTTTGCTGGTAATGATATTTAACAATAAAGATGCTATGTACATTTTGTACCGGATACTCATGTCTTTTTTAATAAACGCGTAAAACTTCATTTATCGTAACCTCTGACTTAGGGGGCTTTCCATTTACACGGTTAGACCGGTCAGTCCGGTTAAATGGAACACGATTCGTTTGAGGCCTGGGATGGTCTGACTGGAAAATTTGGTCCTAATCAAAAGCAAGTCTACTCTGGCCGGACTGACCGCTCTTAACCTTGTCAATTGGAAAGCGCCCTTATATATAATATAACTGGAGTAGACTGTGGGCGCTCTATATCGACGACTAGCAACAAGTGACCAATCCAAAATGGTGGTTTATGGGTCCTTTCTCCCAAAGTAGTAACCGCTGACCTTTTTTTCATAAATAAATGTATATGCGGGCGACCCACAGTCAAGTAAACATACCAGGGCAGAATACGGTCAGCAGTCGCTACAATGGGAGAAAAAACTCCTACTTCCGCCATCTTTGTTTGGTCACTTTTTGCACGGGATCCGCAGTCCAGTTGTATATAGGTCGGTGCATAGAGATCATAAATAAAACTAGAGGGGGCATTGGGGGGAAACTCCAGTCCAACGCGGGTAACCAATGGAAGGATGCCATCTTTTGTCAGTCGGGGTGCAAAATTGGAAACCCGGATATAAAACAACTCTGTCCAAGTACTTTTCCTACTATCCGAGAGCTAACCCGGATGATCCCGGATGTAAAACTACTCGGTCACAGACCTGTTGCTATCCGAGAGCTCTCGGGTAGTATGGAAAGCACTGGGACCGAGTAGTTTTACATCCGGGTTGGCAATTTTGCCCCCCAACTGATCCAAGATGCCAGCCTTCAAATGGTTACCCGATTTTGGCCCGAATGCCCCCTCTAGTTTTATTTATGATCTCTATGGGTCGGTGATGGTAACATTCTCGTCCCCAGAGGCCACGATCCTTTTGGTCAGTGCCAAAGTGTTTTGGACAACCGTAACCACTTCATGTAAGGTCCACATAGCTTTAGGCACGTTTGGCCGGGTAGGGTAGTAATGTTGGGGTCAGTACCATAAGAAACAAACACAAACCACCATACATATCTTATATAACCACTGGTAAAAATGTATATCAGCTATTATGTGGACCTAACACGAAGTCTCTGGCCGGTCCCGATTTCAAGTTTTCGCGTTTCGCGGACATCCGGTCTTTCTGCGCAGTCTCCACACATTCTCAGGCTTTCAACATCTGACGCCGCAGAATTCATTCTCGTACTGACCGTAGTTCAATTTTGCATTTGCAAATAGTATTATAACATGGTTTTGATATAGCAACATTTGATTGGCTGTCGTGCGTGCTCCATAACTCGATGTAGCACGGCAAAAAAGCGCGGGGGAAAATTTCAAAACAAAACTGAGTTTTAAATTGACCTTTAAATTGACCTTTTATGGCCTTTTATATTATCAAAATACCGAGTCATTTAATTTTATTGAGTAATAAAGGACAACGACCCAGAAGACATAAACTGGGCCTGGGTAACCGAGTTTAAACTGTCCTTTTCGTTGGATTTTAGTGAACAAAAAAGACCTGGCTACGAAAGTAGAAAAACGCAACAACCAAAACGATTCGCCGGCTTGTGAAAGGATTTAATGTTATGTTATAAAAGAAATGGCTCATGGTTTAGTGTGCTCCATCGAGTTATGGATGCACTTGGTAAATTGGGAGAGCACTAAAAAATCTAGAGTTAATCTCGGCTACGCCTCGACCAACTCTTACGATTTTTTCGTGCTCTCCAAATTTCCCGCGTGCACCATAACTCGATGGAGCACGCTAAACCATGAGCCAATTCTTAATTGGAATGGGCTCTTGCAGTGACGTCAAAGTCGCAATGTTGGGTGACAACTTCAAAGTACCGACCAATCTCGTTCCCAGAGCCCACGTTCCCCACCCGGGAAACGAGAGACTCTGGGATAATCCGTTTCAAATCGCTACGTTATTGGCTGAATAGTGAGCATGAGTTGGTCTGAAGTGTCCGGAAGTAGAATTAATAAAACCAAAATAACAAAGATGTCGGACGACAAGACTCCAGTGAAGACGTTGCCGCGATCGATATCTTCGCCGTATGTGTGTAGATGCTGTAACTCGAGCTTCGCCGGCAACCCCATTGACTTGTTTGGGGAAAAGTCAAACAAGGAGAACATACTATCCAGGTTCCGCTTGGATATTTACCCATGCGTACCTCAACCGGAATAACAAGAATCCTGTGATTTGAAACGGATTATCCCAGAGTCCACGAAGGAAATCGCATAGAAAATCGGCCACTTTCATGGGGCAGTTCGCAGGCCACGCGCGTGCTGGCTCAAGTGAGTTGTCGGCCGAGCTTGATGAAATTTACTAAATTCTAAACACACACACGCAAAACAATAACAGGTGAACTGTCCATATATAGCCAAAAACAAAATCAAGACAAAGAAAAAATCAATCAAAGTTATTTGATAGTTGAGATCTTTATTCACCCTCCATAGTTGATTGGGTTTGTTTTATGTCAACTCGTCACTTCGTTAGTCGTCAAGTACTCAAGTATTTAAAGGCCAATTGGGTACACAAATCTGCCAACAAAACAAAACAACCCGACTTCCTTTGGGGGTAGTTACCGGCCAACAAACAACAGATTTTAGTCATTTTACATGGAAGTTTACGATACTAGATCGCACCTTGTTCTTCGTCTAATTTTTCCGCCATATTTGATTTCAAGTCAGCAAATGCTTGATATCCTACAATATCCCTTGTATCCTCTTCAACGGATCCATTATTGTCCTTTATCTTCCCAATTTTATCGTATGAACCCACATGTACCAACAACGCTCGCTTGGTCTCGCGTGTATCGATGACGTTTACACGCAAGATATTCGTTCTACGCATGCGTAGCTGATCCAGGTCGGCCTGGATTAGGTCCCAGTCGACAGCCGCAATGTCCGATCGTGCTCTCGTTTCCCGGGTGGGGAACGTGGGCTCTGGGAACGAGATTGAGTACCGACGTATAGTGGACCAGATAATGAAACCCAGCTTGGGAATACGTCAGAGATCTCAATATGCTTCGTCACGTAATCGTCAACCTGGCGAATGGAGAATTCGAATATTGTAGAACTCTTGACGAAGGGATTTAGCAAATTAAGATTACTGTAGACCTTCGGGTTACGTTTTATGGAAAACATTATAGCGTCCATCCGTTTATTGCATCTGCACATTGTTCGAAAGCTGATATATAACTGGCTACAAGACTGCAGCAAAACAATTGGTCATTTTATGAACGCATACAAAAAATAGAGCTTCTGTTTATTAAAGTTTTCATTCCAATTCGAAATGCTATAAGCGTTTATAGTTTTTCTTTTATTTAACACCTCTGACTGAAGACGTTGTTTCTGTTCAGCAAGGGCGGACATAAACAGCGTTTTCACTTTATTAATTTATCTATTTTTACTCTCGCTCATCCTCTTTATTGATTATCTTACTTTAAAGATCCCCTTTAGTAGAACTGAAGCATTTAAGAATTCTTATTTTGTCCGCGTGTGTCGTTTATGGAATATTTTACCATTACATATTAGAGAGTCGGAATCACTTCTTGGATTTAGGAGAAAGCTTATTAATTTCTACTCCGATAAATTTTTGTCTAATACCTCTCTTTTTGAATAATTATTTTCTAAACTTTCTGTTTGTTTTTAAAAACATTAGTATCTGTATCGTATGTCAGTAATATTGTGATTTATTGTATTGTATTGGCGGTTTATGTTATGGAAACATGATTTCTGTTTTAAACTGACCATAAATTGCATTATTATTGTAATTAATTATTATAATTATTTCTGTAATATGCTAATTTAGAAACTGATTAAAATTAAAAATTAAAATTAAAATTAAAATTAAATTAAATTAAATTAAATTAAATTTACACCCCCTCCTTTTACTCATCGACGGTATGAATAGCAAATGTCTTTCGCATCTCATTATCTATTTGTTATTGTTATTTTGCTTTGATTGGCTAATTTTTCGCATCTCATTATCAATTTGTTATTGTCAGTTTTATCTGATTGGCTTATTTTTGGTCACATGATTACCTTTCGTATATCAGCTCATTGTTTGTTTACACTCTTTACGTTTCTCTCTGACGAAGGGCCTTCGCTCGAAACGTTAGATTCCTACGTTCTCTGTTTCGGCAGTATATCTAACCTAAGTTACTATATTTCGATTGTTGTTTCAACACTGCCTACGCAGCACGCTACTTTTATTTCACTATTTACTATAATCCTCTGAAAATTGGCAGTTTGGTAGATAAATATCACAGCAAAAAAAGTGTGTCTGGGTTTGTAAAAATTCCAAATACATTTAGAGTTATCGAATTTTTACTATTACAGCTAAAACACAATCTCACATGAGGTTGAATGGGCTTGCATAAAACGCCGGAAAACGATAAATATTGAAAATTTTACAATTCCCAGACACACTTTTGTCACCAGAATATTAATTTACTCGAATATCAAGTTTTAGATGATTCTGATAAATTCGTATTCACTTACAGCTCTTTAAAGTTCTTACTTTAGCTCAAAACATTTCTTTGAGAAAAAGCCGTGTGAAAGAAACCTCTTGGCACATTCACACAAAGTAAATAATGCGCGTTTTCCTTGTTTAGAAATAAAAAATATGATTTCCTTCCCAGAATCTTAATACCCTCATAAAACACTTTCAGCGAAAAAAAAATCCAATAAATATGGTTTGAAGGTCAACAGTAACCTTAAAGGATTAAATTTCTGAACTTACGGTGTTTACAAACACCGCTGCCAAACGTTTGCGCATGCGTGAATTCACTGAGTAAACATTGCAAGAGAAGTGGGAACTAGCCGTGGCGACAACAACCAGACAGTGAAGAATAAGTAAGACTCGACTATTCATTTGTGCTGTAAAAAAAGGGTAGAGAAAATTACGAAGGGTTAATTTCAGAATATGTTACAATATTGACAAAGAAGCCATGCACAAATTACCTACCTTATCTTTTTGGTAGTATGCTTATATTTTTAACTTTTGTGTCGGACTCTCGGACCAGTCCAAATATTTAAGTGTTTTCCCGCTCTTTTTTTCCAAAGCTCTTTCTTTTTTCGACTTTCGGTAAGTAGTCACCAAATTTAACAAGCGAAAAGTCCATTAACATGAAATTTTAGAAAGACAAGATACTTGCATTTTTGCTCAGAAGAACCCAAATATTTTGAATATATATTATATGGCACAAGTTGAAATCATGTGTTCTCATTGGCTGAGACGCGTCACGTGCCGGTCGATTACATTACGGGTTTTGCCAGCCATTTTGTTTACAAAAGCTACAACGGGAGAAAACCGCCAACATTTTATGAATTCAATAACCTAAGCAATAAATTATGTATGAGTGGGACGATGAGCAATCTGGAAGTGAGTTTTAGTATTCCGAAAGCGATAATAAAAGCAACAACATTGAAAACGACGAGTCTACGTCACACGCTCGAGGCTCTCTCCTCCGCAGAGGTTCTTTCGGAGATCGGCTATGTCGGGGATCGTCGGAGATGCGTCGAAATCGTCAGCTGTACATAAGGAGTGCGGGCGGATAGCGAAAGAGAAAGAGAAAGCGAAAAAAGAACCTCGGCCAGATTTCTGTGTCAATATGGCGGCATCAGGGGGGTGTCAATAACTTTTGGAACTGCGGGTTGTAGAAAACATCTCGAATATAGCAGAAGGTTACACGACCACAGTTAATTGAATGTGTGGACAAACTAGGAAAGTTCGTTGTTTCAATGTGAGCTACACGTTGGCCGATATAAGTATGTTATCCTCTGGTTCGTCTGATATATTTAACGGCAATTATATTTTGTCTTTTTTACAAGAAGAGTATATTGAGCATATTTTGTCTTTTTTACAAGAAAGACATATTATAAACATGTCATAATCACTTACCAACAAATGTTACTAATATAGACGTGGATGCAAGAAACCGACATCTTCTGCAAGAAACCGACAGAAATCTGTCAGAGGTTAAATGTAATTTTCCGTTGGACTAGTTTCGCCCGCACTACTTATGTCCAGCTGACGCCTCCGAGCATCTCCGACGACCCCCGAAACCTCCAATCCCCGAAATTTAACCTCTGCGGAGGAGAGAGCGCTCGAGGTCACGCTATAAGTACGTATCATGTGAGGCAATGTAAGATATGTTGTTTCAAAAAGCCATATAATAATCTTATTATTAACCTCGACTGCTTGGTCATTACGGAGAAATATCAGACCTCGGTCTTTTATGTACGAATCTCGTTCTACGAGCTCGGGCCGTACTGTCAAGACCTCGCTCTGATATTTCTCCGTAATGACTGCTCGCTTAATAAAATCCTCACGTGTGAGATAAACTCATTTGCATATTGAGAAATATTGAAAAAAAAATAGAATATTCTATTCTATTAAAGCTGGGTTTGTTCAGGTTTTAGGTTCATTGCACAGGCAGACATGTACAAGAGATGTTCCAAGAATGTCAGAGTCAAATGATACAAGAGTAAAGAGTACCATGCGCAAGCGCATAAACCCTTCGTTTTGAAAAAATTCATGAACAAATTCAAAGCAATTCAACATGGCGTCGTAATAAGTGTTGTATTACTTGTACTTGATTTGTGTTATGAATTGGAGTAGAAAGATCGTTTTTAAATAAAAAACAATTGAATGTACTTACTTCTTCATCGCTTATAGTAGAATGTTCTTCTTCAGTTTCTATATTTTCCGTAATTGAATCGGTATCATCAAAAACCGAACCTACATCGCTTTCCGCCATTTTGCGTTAGCGCGCCCCCGCAGATACAAATCACTAATCAGCGGTCAATTATATCACGTGGTACACAACACTGTGCCTTTAACGTAAATTATGTAAAATACATGTAGCTTTTAGATAGACTGCGCCAACAGCTGTATAATTTAATATAGTTCTGAAATTCTTGGAGCATCTTGTGTATATATCTGCTCGTGTAATAAACCTAAACTCTGCCCAAACCAGCTTTTATAGGATGGCGTGTGCTGTTAGGGCGCCACCTCTCACCAATAGTTAAGCCCGGTTAGACGGGGTTAGTACTTGGATGGGTGACCGTCTGGGAACAGCCCCGTTCTCGAGCTTGGGACTCATGTAGAGTTTAGTTGGTCTATCCTGTGCTCCGAGGGTCTTTCGCCGGATTCTCCGATTTTCCTCCCTCCATAAAATCAACACCTAGGGCTTAGCTGTAATTCGTGGGCCGATATGTGTCGTATGGCGGCTGCCTGGGCGCCTTTAATATGCCTTCGACTCGGCCATGTCAAAAATTATTGTACATGTTATTATTAATTCTAATCGTTTGTCTTTATGCGTCTTCTTCTGTTTTTAATTTGGATACACTAAATGGAAAAACAAACAACTAAATTCTATTTTGAAAAATATCCTAAGCGAGTTGGCCAGGCTTAAACTGTCATCTCGCCAACAACGATATTTTTGTGTTCCGGTAGTTCAAACATGTGAAATTTCATTTTGAGAGCTTTTTCCTAAAATTCGAGAGCAAAAACCTTAAAGGGGCAGTAAGATGGAAAATCTTCTATTCAATTTTGAATTTATCTAGAAGTGCTTATGCGGAAGTGTACCGTTCTTACTAAATCAACATCTCATGTTCTAGAGATATCCAGGTAACACTCACATGAGATGCCTTATGACGTCATCTACTCCACACAGCTCAAACAAACTTCCCCAAATCAGGAATATATCAAGCAATAACTGTGTACATTGCAATGCACCATTCGTATTAGAACACTCCCATACGAAAAAATCCTATAGGAATCTCTATAGGAAACTGCATTTCCTATAGCAATTTGGGCCAAAATCTAATCGGAATAATTTCCTATAGGAAATCCAATAGGAATTCCTATAGGAAATCTCCTATCCTATAGGAATTCCTATATGATCATAGGAATTCCTATAGGATCCTGGAATTTGGGCCAAAATCTAATAGGAATTCCTATAGGATTTCAAAGAAAGCTTTCTTTGAAACAATACAGAAAACATCAAAACAAAGATTATAATAATTTTATCAGGCATTGTGGTGTATTTTGCGGGCTAAAATGGATAATTCATTCATTCTATTGGTTTGTTGTTTACGTAATTGCATGTATACGTTTCTTGTCAACGTTTCTTGTCAATACTTTGGAGCAAAGATTGTTTTGATGACAAATGTTGCGTTTTTCTACCAAGTTACATGTAAGTTATGAGTTATGTAAATATTTAATACAATGAAATACACGCTGAAGGTGGCACTGTTCGCGATACTGTTTACCGTATATTGTCTTTGATTTTCTTGTAAATGCCCACTAAAATTATTATAATAGTAATACAGTTGATCTTGGGCATAAATAAAAATATTTGTTATATCAACAACGTTTACGTCGAACACTCGATTGTGGCTAAGGCAGGTTTGTAAGGAGATAAAATTATTTGAAACGTCGTCAACCTAATCATCTGAACGTGAGGATACGAAGAATTTGAAGAACTTAAAAACCTCAGTAAAACAAGCATACTCACGCCATTCGTGACATCACAACAGGTTTCAACCATTTTCCAAACTGACTGAATGCGATTCGACCAATCAAAGGGCTCAAAACGCCCCACGTTACTATACTAGTTTCCTATCCAGTCCTTTTACAATGCATGCTAGAACATGTATATGTATTTACAACTCCATATTCTAAAATCGCAACCTTCTTAATAAATAGGAATACGACTTCCGAAGCTGACTACAGACGAACATGAGTACTTCTATCAATAAGTCCGAAACAAAACAAAATAATACAAATGAAGAATAGTCAACAACCACAACGGTTTTTCCTACTCAAGAGCAGTTCAACGCCATTGACGTTTTCATGTTAAGTTATATAGATTTCTTATATAGTTAAAAAGTTAAAGTGCGACAAATCAAGGTTGTAAGCGCTCGTGGAAATGTTTGATGGTCGACGCAAATGGCATTTTAAGAAAGAGTATAAATTTCATGTTTTTATTTGCACTGCCAAAGTCAACAGGAAAATATGTTGACTCGAGCGGGATTTAAACTCGCGCCTTCATGCAGGTTCCAGTCTACCGCTCTACGTGTCCTTTCAAATGTCCGCATAACCGTTTACGAGACGGAAAATTGCAGTGGAGAACGCGATACCTTACACCAAGTGCAAGCCATTGAACATCTCGGATCCACCTACTTCATTCTAGTTCGCCAGGGACCTTTGTGGTATCATCCGGTTCGTCGTCAGAAGCCTCGCCCGTTGGCGACAAACTACCTTGCTCGGAGCTAGCACCAAACGATCTTTCTGTTTCTAAATCAATATTCTCATCTGCTTCTTCGGTTTCTTTTAAAGTTTCAATGTAAAGATCAGAAGTTGCATCATCGAAGAAGCCAATTATGGTTCTCTGAAACGACACACAAGACAAGACTTGGAGAGCAAGTAACTGGAACCCAGAGAGCTACTGTAGATCGGAGGAAAAATCTAACAAACAAAACAAACAAACAAACAAACAAACAAACAAACAAACAAACAAACAAACAAACAAACAAACAAACAAACAAACAAACAAACAAACAAACAAACCGAAACGAGACGAACGAATGAACGAGCGAGTGGAACAATAAGTGAGTAATATATATATATATATATATATATATATATATATATATATATATATATATATATATATATTACTCACTCACTCATGCGCACTTCACGCTTTATGAATGTACTTCACCGATGCTGTCCCACATGCGGTTGTCACCGACGATCGCATGTGTATAAGTAATTGATGAAATTCATTCAGATTGTTAGTTACACTGATGCGCTGTAGTACAGCGAAACACCGTGTCTGTAGATTGAACTATATATATATATATAAATTATTATTTAACAGACAAACCTGAGCTCCTTTCTTTCCTTGCGCCATAAAAACAAATTTACTGATGGTTCGTAATATAAGATCTTTCACCTGTATAACAATAATAATTAAGAATATTATCGATTAATATAAAGTAATTTAAGAAAAAGATAAATATCTTAATATGAGATAAATATTTATAATTTAAGTAATTACATGGTCACCTCGAAACCCTTTGTTTCAAGAGGGATGGTTAATGTCGTATTTCCCTCAATAATACTGGATGAGGGACAATGGACCTTTTCACCAATAGCGGCGCCATCTTGAATTCGCAATACATTGTGGTCTATCCAGGGTGACAAGCTTTATTAAAAAGGTGATTGCGTAGTGTGGAGACACAATGAGGTAATTTTTTTTAATCTAGTGTCTTAACCTCCAAAAGTTATGGGATAATAATTTGTCTTTGTCTATTTCCTCGGTGACCATGTAATTTCAAAGTAAATGCATGACATTTCGGGTTATTAATGATTAAATACCCCTCAAGCCTGGGGACGGATTATAGAAGTCCCTCGGGCCTACGGCCCTCGTCACTTCCACAAACCCTCCCTCGGCTTTCGGCATGCATTTACTTATAATAACAGCGAGTCCTGCGGCTATTCAAAATAGAAATTAGTTATATGGTTAGAACCACCTGTGGTTCTGACTATGTAACTAATTTTTTAATTTTTATTTTGAAGGTCTAAATGTTATAGTATAGCCTTACATACTACAGCCACCCAGGTGTACAAGCTATATTTAGCCTGCTTGCAGACTCTCGAAAATAAAGAATAGGTAAAACGCAACATAAATTTTACATTTTAAAATCAGGTTTAACTAGAAATACATAAACGCAATAACCCCGGCCCTCGCCGGCTTACACGTGAATTTTTGTAATAGAAAACTAATCAGAAAACGTTAATGCAACCCTTACGCTCACTTCTATTGGGGGCCTAGAAATAGCCACTCCTATCGAAACGATCAAAATATAGTTTCAATTGTAGTATAATATTTGAAATAAAAAGCTGTTTAACTCTATTTTTTTGAAGAAAACAATAACCAGGAACGAGAAACAAAGAAAAATTTTATATAGGAAAGGAACTGTGTCGTATGCCGGCTGCTTCGAGCGCCTTTGATATGCCTCGATACGGCCACGTTGATCTGCGTCCTTCGCAATTCAGCCGCTGGCTGCAAGTAAGGATGATTAGACCCCCAGTCATTTATCCTTTATTTCGTAAAAAAATATTGAGATGAAAAAAATTGCATGTTGCAACCCAGCATATCTTCTCATCTAGAATTCGTGGTTATGGTTAATTCTCCCCAAAACTCCCGGGAATTCTCCCCAAGAACTCCCGAGGAATTCCCCCCAGGAACTCCCAAGGAATTCTCCCCAAGAACTCCCGAGGAATTCTCCCCAAGAACTCCCGAGGAATTCTCCCCAAGAACTCCCGAGGAATTCCCCCCAAGAACTCCCGAGGAAATCCCCCCAGGGACTCCCGAGGAATTCTCCCCAGGGACGCGGACATACACGACGCGTTAGAAACAACGTCTGACTCACCTTTGAGCGATTTATAAACATCGCCCTTGGATCTTTTATATCTCTGTAAAGTAATCTTAATCGACCAGTAATTCGCTCCACGATCACCTACAAAATATATCAAATTCAATCAACGTCACGGTTAGAGTGATCTCATATTGCACCTATCCACTAAGACATGTAATACCAGAGGGCGCTCGGAGACTGCATATACCTCTGCCAGCGGGTTATTAGAGATGTTTAGAAAGAAAACGAGCCATCCCTCTAATCAGGCTAGCTCACGAGACCCACATGTGTTTGAATGGGAAAAATGCTTGATTGCACTCGTACCAAAATTATGCAAAAATGTTTGCATAAAATAAGATAATGAGCGCAATCAAGCATTTCTTCTACACGGGGGAATCTTGCAGTCAGATTTTTACTAATTTCTCATCCAAATTTTAATCAAATTCAACCAAAATTGAATGGGTTGGTCCTTGGTCTATGGTCAATCTTTCCACAAACTTTCATAAAAATCTCTCCAGTGTTTTGTGAGATATCCTGGCGACAGGGAGAGAAAGAGACAGACAGACAGACAGACATACAGACAGACAGACAGACAGACAGACAGACAGACAGACAGACAGACAGACAGACAGACAGACAGACAGACAGACAGACAGACAGACAGACAGACAGACAGACAGATTTGATTGCTTGATTTTTTATTCAGTTTTATTTGAATACGGTAATTCCATAAGTTATAAGAACTTCTTTACATGAAAGCCGTATAAAAATTACAAAATATTTACATATTTTAAATAATATAATACAGTTTTACAAAATAAATATAATACATTTTAAAATAATACATTTTTATTTACATAGATTAGTCGACAATTTGTTTGACTGAGGATAATTTCTTTTTCAAAATAGTTTTTGATTTGGAAGTCTTCAAATCACGAGATAGAGAATTCCAAAGTTTTGCGCCTCTATATGAAAATGACCCTTTATAACATTCTGTTTTAGGAATATAATTCATGGCTACATTAAAATCATTTTCTCTAAGTCATGATTTGTAATGTAAGCATTACTTTCCAAACAGTTTGAGAATAAATCACTTAAATATTTTGGAACATTGTGATTTATGGTATCATGCATAGACAGACAGACAGACAGACAGACAGACAGACAGACAGACAGACAGACAGACAGACAGACAGACAGACAGAGGTGAAAACATACCCTCCTGCCGGTAATAAAGAGTATTTACAGCATAGCAAAAGTGACGAAAGAGTTGTTACATATAATTTCCGTAAAACAACATGTCCGAAAAAAGCGTATCATTTCGACGTTTGAAACCTTCAACATTTGCTCTGATCAAGGCCTGAGTCAACAGGTCGAAACCACAGCAAGAAATAATAAACGTGCATGGCCTTACCACACATTCTCGCTTCTATATTACAAATTTAAATATCTAGTTGCCATTACAATTTCACAAGTTCTTTAACTAGACAAATTTAATATTTATTGCCAGTAGGCTGATGCGGTACTGGAAAAATACCGAATATTGTCGAGACCGGGAAAAAGATACCGATATATCGATATTTCACCGCAATAGAAACTTAATGTGTATTGAGCCTTAAATTTCCGCTAAACGACAAAAAATGTCGCGGGTTTTCACAAAAAAGTTCGCCTTTTTTTGGAGTGTAAATCGGCCTCTGTTTTTGATAATATAGTATGTGCCACAGCCACAAAAACCGTATTGTTTTTCCGTCTGCGGCAAAGTCTACAGAAATAACGTTATTTTACAATTAAAATAGAAATACTAGCAATAAAATACAATACAAAAATAACGCCATCCCGATGATTCAGATCCGTGTTATTTGTTAATGGGGCATAACATTCGACGTTAGATTCGTTAAATTAAAGTTTTGTTACATATCTAGAAGTATCAGATATTAAACAATTATTGGATGAGAGTTTTTTTATATCAATAACTATCAAGGTCGAGGTCTGTGTTATCTGCCGAACCCGAAGGCTGAGGCTGATAATGCGGTCTGAGACCCTGATAATTCTTGATATCAAAAAAAGTCGAATTCAATAATTGTTTTATTATACATTTCAGATACAAATTCAAAATAAAAAATTCAAATACAGTTTCTTTTCCCCGCGCTTTTCCCGCCTCCTCCGCAGGCCCTCATTGCATCATGGACAGGTCACACTTTTGAGAGGGCCTGCCAGATCCTGTAAACAAAATGGTGACCGATCCCATGATGCACAGCGAGACTAGCCCCTAAAGGAGATAGTTTTGAGAGGGCGTGCAAAATCTTTCGGCCGCTGTCGTCCGACAAACGTTTATTACACTGTGACCCACCATGAAATTCGGTCTAAACTTTCTTACAGATCACGACAATGAAGAAACCAGTATGTTTTAGAATTACCGACCTTCTGCCAAAAGTATTTTTAGCGATAAAAAGGAATTGAAGGAAAAATATCTGCCGAGTTCCGAACAAAAGCAAATTCGACGGTCAGGAAAGTGCAGGTTTTTCTTATTGGGTTTTTTTTTTTTTATCTAGCTTACGAAGACTGTCAACTGACCAAGAGTTAATGAGATTTAATTTTGTTAAATTGTAGGCTATCGGTGTAGCGTAATTCAAATTTCAGTTGTTGTGGAAACCGAAAAAGTATAAACCCAAGAGTCCCTGGGTAGACTAAATTGCATTTTTGTTGATTATTCTCGCCGAAAGTTGACAAAGTTCAACCATAATTGCTTTTTTCAACAATTCCTTCATTTTAAAGCTAGGATTCGTATGTCATAAGTCTTCAGTGGCCTTCAAAATCTTCGGATATAGCCATGGCTATTAACAATGGTAGTTAATTATGCAAATTAATTCCGTGCCAAGTTTTGCCAAATTTTTTACAGGATCTTGCGTGTATTTCATTGCAATAAATATTTACATAAGTCATAACTTACATGTAACTGGCAGAAAAACGCAACATTTGTCATCAAAACAATCTTTGCTTCAAAGTATTGACAAGAAGAGTATACAATTCCGTAGACAACAAACCAATAGTGATTTAGAATTGTTAAAACTGATAGGCTCAGATCAGCGGGCTAAAATATTTTTTAGCCCGCTGAATTATCCATTTTAGCCCGCAAAATACACCACAATGCCCGATAAAATTATTATAATAATCGGTATACCGCATCACCCTAATTGCAAGTGGCTTAAAAGTGCCTATTTTGTTATTTGTATATTTCTCATTCACCGTAGTTGTGGTTGGTGCTAGTTTAGGCTTAATTTGCGTATTTCGAATCCATGACAAAAAAACCACATGACAAAAACCCCACCGACAAAAACCCCACAGACAAAACCCCCGACGATGAAAACCCCACCGACAAAAACCCCCAATTACCAAATTCAGACAAGAACCCCGCATTCAACTTTTTCAATTTTTTTAATTGTTTAAGTTATAATTTATTGTAAGTTTAAATTATTGTTCGTATGACTACAAAATATGAAAAGTCACTCGAGTAACTTAACTACTGAAGAACGTAACTACTGGTTATATAAGTATTATATAAGAATAAATTATTGTTCGTATGACTAATACCCAATTCCCATCGAGGTCGCTTTGTTATGAGCGTGACCCGCAATTCCCATGTGGGTCATTTGCCAACTGTTTGAGACGATGATTCATTTGTTGAGAACGCAATATCAAATCAGATGTTCGTAAATAGTGTCGCAACACCATACTTCTTCACTGAAAATAATTTGTAAAAGGAGAATGCGGGGTTTTTGTCTGAATTTAGTAATTGGGGGGTTTTGTCGGTGGGGTTTTCGTCGGCGGGGTTTTTGTCATGTGGGTTTTTTGTCGGTATCCCGCGTATTTCATGTCGGACTAATTCTCTTAATTGGGAAACACTTAAAGCGCCCATAAAGCGAAAATTAAGTTTGTTTATTTGAAAGAAAATTTAAAATGACGGAGTAACATCTTTCGCAGTTTTTCGTTTCCTTGCTTCGTTGTTGAGATATTTCAGTTTGTTTAATATGCCAATTTAACATATTTACGTCCCATGTGCATAATTAGTTGTTGGAAAAGATTATATATATCTTTGCTATTATCAAACATAATCACTTGAAAATCTACATGGTTGGTGTTGTAGAACAAACACACCCACATGCCTTTTCCGAATTTATTTGGTTTAATAATAACATCGATGTATGTATAACCTCCCCCGTTAAGTCATTCTTGCACAGCCCATGTGGCGTCAAAATGTTTAATTTGCATATCAAACAACCTGCAATATCTTAAAGTGCCTATATCATGATTGGGGATTTTACATATTTAGGATATTTGGAACCTTTCGAGATTTGTAATATCTTCCTTTTCTAAAATTTCATCTTCATGGACTTTTTCGCTGTTAAAGTTGACGGAAGTGACGTCTAAGCAGGAATCTGTAAAGTGGTTTTTGTATAGACAAATTCCTGCGTAGACGTCACTTCCGTCAACTTTAACAGCGAAAAAGTCCATGAAGATGAAATTTTAGAAAAGAAAGATATATATAAGGCCCGAGGCCGCAGGCCGAGGGACATTTTTGAGACCGAGGGCAAATATAGACCGACCAAAACGGTAAATAACGTATTTATTTTTTTGTTACATAATTAGATAAATTAATATAATTGAATTAAGTTGCGTAATCGAGATGACATTCACGTGATACTCAAAAGTCCAAAGTTTATCGTTCGACAGTCGTAAACAACTGCCGATATGTAATCTGACAAGGAAGCTTTGGAACCTTTTTTTGTGATAAAAAAAAACATTCAAAACTTGAAGATCTAGTTACGAAGGGAAGTCAAAATGCAGTCAGTGTTTTTAAAGTTTAGTTGATAATGATTCTTCGTCGTTCTTCTTCGTCGCTTGCTAGTTTTTGGCTGTTCGCTTGGAAAGTCGCTTTCAATATTTGGCTGACTGTATGAAAATTGAAAGTGTGTTCTTCGAGTTTGAAGACGAAAATGCTTGTAGTAAGCGATTTGTAATTTCAAGTTTCAAGGACATGACACGATGAGGTTGGCATGTGGAAAATATTTGACTAAAAGGTAAAGAATTGTAGCGGTTTTGTTGAGTTTTACAGCGGTGGGATAACAGAAGAAAGACAGTTTAGTGTCAAAAGGTTTCATCTTTTCTATCTTTTCGTGGTATGACTTTATATATATATATACTTCTAGTATAGTTTCATTTAGTGATTCAAAATACTGTGTTCACAAGTTTATGTATGTTTTTCCTACCGTTTTAAACTGTTTTGTTTATAAATATCGCTCGTAAATCTTGCTTTGTCACAGTTTTCCCAGCGTTTCTTTTAAAATTCGCTGTTTACACATGAAGTTGTCAAAACCATTTGGATAATCAAAATCATATGCATCCCCGTAGTCTCTGTTCAATATATTATTTTCTGTGGCAAGCGAAATAGTTATGAAAATCGATCAATTTTAATGACAGAATGGGAAAAAATAACTTTTTGGACCGCGGTCCAAGATATCGTGAAATACCGCCCGCTCACGTTGCCAATCAAATTGCAGGAAAGCCTTGGCTTCCGCCCGCTCACGACTTATAAAAAAATTAATTACAAATCTTCTCAGAAGGTTCCAAATATCCTAAATATGTAAAATCCCCAACCATGGCATGGCATAGGCACTTTAACAACGAAGCAAGGAAACGAAAAAATACAAAAAATGTTACTTTGTCATGTTAAGTATTCTTTCAAAGAAGTCAGACTTAATTTCCGTTTCAATAGCAATGAGTGCCGTACCTTTTCTTGCGGCGTGAGAGACTCCGCTCCAACAGCCAGATCCAATAATTCTACCATAGTGTGGACCTCGTAGTAATTTGTGTCGTCGTTAATAAGCACTTGGTGTAATAACCGTTCTAGCTTTTCAAGTGACTAAAAAGATAAAACAAGGAATGCCTGTCACATGTAGAAGCAATCTCGTTCCCAGAGCCCACGTTCTCCACACGGGAAACGAGAGACTCTGGGATAATCCGTTTCAAATCACAGGATTCTTGTACGCATGCGGTACGCATTCCGAGCGGAATCTGGATAGTATGTTCTCCTTGTTTGACTTTTCCCCAAATAAGTCAATGGGGTTGCTGGCGAAGCTCGAATTACAGCATCTACACACATACGGCGAAGATATCGATCGCGGCAACGTCTCACTGGAGTCTTGTCGTCCGACATCTTTGTTATTTTGGTTTTATTAATTCTACTTCCGGTCACTTCAGACCAACTCACGCTCACTATTCAGCAAATAAAGTAGCGATTTGAAACGGATTATCCCAGAGTCTCTCATTTCCCGGGTGGGGAACGTGGGCTCTGGGAACGAGATTGATGTAGAAGTAGAACTCTGCCTAAACAAGTTTTAAAAATTCTAAAGATCGCTCTTTCAAGTTGAGTAAAAAAACAAAGGTAATGCTTTGGACCTAGGAGTATTATTAGTACATGTTTCACTTTCTTAAAGTTGCTCGTTAAAGTTGGCGTAGTCTTGAGAGGGATTGTTAGTAGTGACTGACGTTTCGACGGCCTCAGAAGCGGTCATCTATATGGTCCTCACATCCTCAGAGTCAAGCAAAAAGGAAACCCTGCGGTTTCTCCTTTTTCTGGTTATTTGGGCACTTTCCGGCTGTTTATAGTTGTTTTTGGTTGCTTTTGGTTGCTTTTGGTTACTTTTGGTTGCTGTGGACTGCTACGGGCTGCTACTGGTTGCCATTGGTTGTTATTGGTTGATTTTGGTTGCTATTGGTTGCATTTGGTTGCATTTAGTTGCATTTGGTTGCACTTGGCTGCATTTGGTTGCTATTGGTTGCTTTTGGTTGCATTTGGTTGATTTTGGTTGCATTTAGTTGCATTTGGTTGCACTTGGCTGCATTTGGTTGCTTTAGGTTGCTATTGGTTTCTTTTGGTTACATTTGGTTGTTTTTGGTTGCATTTGGTTGCTATTGGTTGCTATTAGTTGCATTTGGTTGCTATTGGTTGCTTTTGGTCGCTATTAGTTTCTTTTGGTTGCATTTGGTTGTTTTTGGTTGCTATTGGTTGCATTTGGTTGCTATTGGTTGCTATTAGTTGCATTTGGTTGCTATTGGTTGCATTTGGTTGCTATTGGTTGCTTTTGGTTGCTATTGGTTACTGTTGGTTGCATTTGGTTGTTTTTGGTTGCTATTGGTTGCATTTGGTTGTTTTTGGTCGCTACTGGTTGCATTTGGTTGCTATTGGTTATTTGTGGTTGTTTTTTATTATTTCCGGATGTTTGTCTCTCGTTGTTTTTGGTTGTTTGGTCGTTGTTGTTGTTGTTGTTATTATTATTAGTGGTGTTATTGTTCTTTGTGTTACCGTTACCATTACTGTTGCTGCACGTTGCTGCAGTTGTTGTTATCGTTTCCAAACATACCTTCACACTATCAGTAACTTCTTTATCTTCATTCTCGTCGACATTACATCTGATGATATCCCTAACTTCATCGTCACTCATACTACTTCCAGCCAGAGAAGCTAATAGTTGTAACCCAGCAAGTCTCTTAATATCTCGACCTCTGCAGGAGTAAGGTTGCATTTGAACCAAGTGAAGTCGATTGCGATGGTGTGTAACAATTTGATAAATCACAGAAGACAACTTCCTCGACTAATAAAAAAGCGAAAAACAGTAATGATTACCATGCACAGCCAAATTCGAGTAAAATTCTAATTGCAATCGCACATCGTAGAGTTCTAATCCGAGTCCCTTCTAAAGCCACCTCCCTCATTTGCATTCGAATCCAGTCTAAATCCAGTCTGCTTGCATTCCCACAGGTAAACGCGCTCACTAAATGCAGTCCGAGTCCGCTAGTGTTAATGCACCTTGAAATCTGTCGTGTATTTTTACACGCGGTATATATTTATAAGTAATAGCAAAAGAGGTGTATTAGCTATTAAACGCCCGCACGATGAGAGTCATTTAGTAGCTAATGCACCTCTTTATGCTATTCAAAGTGTAATATCATGTTTGCGGGAATTTCTTTTGTTGTCACCTCCCTTGACGTCAAACCGGATACGATTAGTTCTAATCAGACCTGGTTTGACGTCAACGGAGGTAGGATTAGTAAAAATGAATATAATGAGGTATATTAGTTGTTAAACATGTATACGATATGCTAGATGCGTCATATGCTTGTTATTTTAATTAGCATATATATATATATATATATCTTTCGTGTTCAAATGACGTCAAACGAACCTTTATAAGAGTACATGTGCACAGAGCTTTATGATTTATTTGTTAATGATTTTTTTTAGTAATGATTTATTTAACGTCGTAAGCACAGGATGTGGTCGCCCAATCATCCGAGCCAGAGGCTCATGTTAAAAGTGCTAGAGATGCACCGATATAGGAATTTACCGATATTCCGATAACCGATATTTTAGTGCCGATATTTGCCGATACCGATAACCGATACCGATATTCTGGCTTCAGAAAATGTGCTTGTAAGTTGCAACTTACTAACTGTAAGCCAATAAAATAATAAATTATAAATAAAGAAACCAAATAATGATATAATATAATTAATAAATGCATTATAGTATACATTACATGTCACTAAGTGTCATATATATTATATAATATATTAATATTTAATACATAATAATATAATCTCAATCCTCAATCTCATGATATGATAATAATCCCGAATAATTCAGTGTAATAACTTCGAATAACTCGGCAAGGATATCGGTAAGAAGGATATCGGTAAGAATGCCGATACCGATATTGTAATTTACGGCCGATACGCCGATATCCAATACGCCGATATCGATATCGGTGCATCTCTAAAAAGTGCACGACATAAGCTAAGACCTAAGTGTTGATTTTACGGAGGGAGGAAAACCGCAGAACCCTGCGAAAAACCCTCGAAGCACAGGAGAGACAACCTAAACTCTACTCACATGAAATTCAAGTTCGAGAACGGGGCTATTCCCAGACGGTCACCCATCCAAGTACTAATCCCGTCCAACTGGGCTTAACTACAGCGGTGAGAGGCAGCGCCCTAACAGCACACGCCACCCGTTAAATATACATACATAGCAGTATAACATTTAACAAATAGATTCCATTTTTAGATTCCAGATGCACAGATGACGTCACAACGTGGTAAGAACAAAAAAGTGGCCCACGAGACGCAGTCGAGTGGGTCACTGATGTTCTTACCACGTTGTGACATCTTCTGTGCATCTATAACTGAACAGACTACAAAAAAATGGACTCTATTTGTTTTATACAATAAAAATTTAAAAGGTTTTTGTCGAAACTCTTGCCGGATTTTGGGGCACGAAGAAGGAAAAAAGCAAGTCAGCTGACGTGATCTGACGTGACCATGTGTCTGTCCTCTAATAGATCATGGCCAACAACCAATGAAAACAAGCATAGCAACCACGGTATTGTATATATATAATACATCGCCAACGAATACTCAGAATTTCATTCGATTAAACTACATTACAGCTAACTTCACTTTTCAACGTTTACATGCATGAAAAGAAATTGATGTTATTGTAAAGTACCGAGTCAACTTATATAAAACGACTACAAAACGACTATAAAACGTACCTCATCGGGCCAGAGGCCTGGTTCGAGTGCACTGTAAACAGCCTCTAAACAAGTCTTAATATCATGTTGGCATATAGCCAGACGAAGATCCAGCGACAAAGACCACAGCAGCACTGCCACTACCTCAAGATCCTTGCAACTGTAATGTCGAGGAGACTTTACCACGCACAATGTTAGAAACTGAATGACCCGATTAATATTGACGAGCGGAAACAGAGAGTAATTCTGAGTTGGATGCCTGGAATAATAAGTTATACATGTAAGTTATATATTATACACACGAGAAACCGTTTATTATCTGATTTAAAAACACCGAGAACTACATGCGTTGAAAAAACGAAGTCATAGCCAAATGAATTTTTAAAGTGCCACTAACCCAAAAAATTTTTTCTCGGGATTCAAATAGCCCTTGTTGAGTATATTAGCACCAACATATCTTTTCTGTTATTGAACACTTCTTTCATTTTTTATGCCCCTTCAAACTTGCAAAATTTCGCTGTTTGTCCCATGGCGGAGCAGTGAGGGGAATGGGTATAGGATGCGTATGACGTAATACCAGAAATTCGTCTTCAAAAATCTATGAAGTGTAGTACACTGGAACTATAATAAAATAATTAAAATGAAAAATATCGCCAAACTGGCTATAAACCTAACCTGGGTACGTTCTTTCCTATTTACTTTACAGTAACAAACATATAGAATTCCTGGTATTACGTCACAAACCCTTCTCGACGCAGTCTCCCAAGTGCTCCGTCGTGTCCGTCATTATCGCCACTTCAATCGGTTCTTAAATCAAGAGGATTTTACCAATTTAGTTAATTTATATTGCATTCTTCATCATTTGGATTGGCGATGTTTATTCGTGCAAAAAAACTTTTTGGGGTTAGTGGCTCTTTACAGTGCTTACGACACAAAAGGGCCGTTTACACGAGAGCCGATAAGACGCGCCTTACACGAGACGCGAACTGACGCATTTAGGGGCCGTTTACATGGACTAAAAGTTGACTCGGGTAAAAGGGACACCCTACCCCCCGAGAGACAACTTTGTCGTGTGTTTACATGAGGAATTAGATTATGACTTCTGAATCGGTTTAAGCCTGGGTATAGTTTAATGTATCTAATTTAAGATGGCCGATCGTCGGGAAGAAACTGTAACTGTACTGTTAGAATTAAACGATAGAATTGAACTCACAGAAGCTTTTATACTTCTTCAGGCCAATTATCAGGTTTTCAACTATTGTTGGAAACCAAGACCATTTTTTTCGCTTCGTATTTGCTGCTCTATCAATTGTTTCACTTTCTGCCGCCATTTTGTTTCGCAGTTTTGCCTCGGGTAGGCGAGTCAACTTTATCTCGCCCCATATGGTAACCCTACCTCGCAAAGAGGGTGACGCTACCCCAGGGTGACCCTACTACCCGAGACAAGTATGAAATTCCCCATGTAAACGCTCGCTGTCGAGACTAAGTAAAATGAACACAAAGTTGGCTCCCCCAGGGTAGCTCGGGGGGCAGGGTGACCATTCTACCAGGGACAACGTTTGTCCATGTAAACGGCCCCTTAGAAGTCGTTTTTGAACTTAAGCCGCGGCTTGTGTAACACGCGAACATAAGTCTTTGTACCTTTTATACGAATGTTTCACGTCTTGTGTAAGACGCGTCCTGTGTAAGCCACGTCTTATCAGCTCTCGTATAAACGGCCATAATGTTTGTCTTATACGAAAGAACTGTTAAAATGACAAAGTAACATCTTTTACAGTTTTTTTGCTTTGTTTTCGAGATATTTCAGTTTGTTTCATAACTAAATGTCACATTGTGACGTACATGCATGTGTACGACTTATCGAAAATAAGAAAGTTTTTTATAACATAGCTTTGATATAGCAACGTTTTTGATTGGCTGTCGTGCGTGCTCCATAACTGTAATAAAGAACAACGACCCAGAAGACAAACTGGCTCTGGGTAACCGAGTTTAAACTGTCCTTTTGGTTGGAGTTTAGGACTTGGCTACGAAAGTAGAAAAACACAACAACCAAAACGATTCGCCGGCTTGTGAAAGGATTTAATGCTATGTTATAAAATAAATGGCTCATGGTTTAGTGCGCTCCATCGAGTTATGGATGCACTTGGGAAATTGGGAGAGCTCTCAAAAATCTAGAGTTTTTTTTACGATTTTTTCGTTTTCTCCCAAGTTCCCAAGTGCATCCATAACTCGATGGAGCACGCTAAACCATGAGCCATTTCTTAAATATCTTTGCTATTGTCAAACCAAACTTAATTCGAAGGAAATATGCGCGCGTGTGTTCCTTCTATAACATCAAACATGTAAAATTACAACTACAAGTCGCATTGTGTCAGTTTATTTTCAGTAAATGCTTTTCTATGTTAGTAGTGTTTTCAGCTTGAAGTTGGTAAAGTTTTTTTTGTTTGCTTTTGCCGTACAAGCTGTCGTAAGAAACACACTTACTGAAAATAAACTGACACAATGCAACTTGTAGCCCAACAAGTACTTGTGACACACGTAGGGTTCGACTAGTTCCCAGGTATAAATATCGAAAGACAACATCGGTCTATCATCCGAGTTCCAGTTGCTCAATAGTAAGAGCGTCCAGCTGGCATTCGGAAGGTTGTGGGTAGGAGTCCCGTCTGGAGCTCAGATTTTTTCTCTGAGTTTAAAGTGCCTATGAAACGAAAATTTTAAGTGTGTCTTATTTAAAAGAACACTTAAAATTATAGAGTAACATATTTTACAGTTTTTTGTTTCCTTGCTTCGTTTTTGAGATATTTCAGTTTGTTTGATATGTAAATTTAACTTATAAGATAACTTTACTATCACAAAAGATTATATTTAACAATTGGACAACGAGACCGAGTTTTCTATGAGCGAATAGTCAACGAGGCGAAGCCGAGTTGACTATCGCTCATAGAAAACGAGGGCGAGTTGTCTAATTGTTTTAGTATAAATTTACCAACAAACGTTAAATAAATTCTCGACAATAACGTATTCTTTGAGGCTCGTTCAATACATTTTTTAACTGCCAACAATAAACGTTCAACAGTCATTTCGGACATCTCATTGGTCCCGTACAGTAACTGATGGTAAAGTAAAGTTTTCCTGCATAATTTAGCATGGGTTTTCATGTACAATATTGAAACAATATATATCCACTCATTTGATATGTAAAAGTGACAAAAAGTTGAAAGAAACATTCAATTTAGCATATAGTTTACATCACGAAATCTTGTCAACAGCAAGTGTATTTTGAAATGTGTTTTGTTTGCAGTTATTTCGTTTTAAACGAACACAGATAAACAATTTAACGATCTTACCATTAATAATTTCCATTCTAACCATTTTGTAGCCGTTTTTGTTTTCTATAGAACTTATTGCTTCGCTTAAATGTTCAATTTCTTCTTTCACTTGCCCACTCCGTTATAATTTCGGCGCCATTGTTGCTTAACAGAACAACCGCTGGTTCCTAAAGCCCTGTTTACACGGCCAAAATTTAAGCACGCTTAAGTTAAGCGTGCTTAAAATGCGCCTCCTTGGTGCGTTTACACGGTCATTTAATAATTCATTACTAAAACACGTACACCATTATTCAACATGGCGGACGAGATGGAAGCTTCTACAGCAGGGGGGGGAAATGCATTTTATCGTATTAATAACGTGTTAATAGCAAGCGTTTTTCAATCCCATTGCGTTTAGACGGCCAAGTTAAGCCACCTCCTTGAGGTGGTGCAAACTAATCGCAATTAATTTACGCCGATCTGTTTACACGGACATTTTAAGCCCGCTTAAAGTCAGATGTGGCTCAGATCCCGCTTAAATTTTGGCGGTGTAAACAGGGCTTAATTCGCCAAACAAAGATATAGAACACTTTGCGATAACTCATTATGCAAACTGTGACGTAAAGTCATCTTATAAGTCAAATTTACATATCAAACAAACTGAAATATCTCAAAAACGAAGCAAGGACACGAAAATCTACAAAATATGTTATATTGTCATTTTAAGCGTTCTTTCAAATAAGACAAACTTCATTTTCGTTTCATAGGCACTTTAACTTACGACAGCTTGTAGAGCAAAAGCAAACGAAAAAACTTTACAAACTTCAAGATGTTTTTAAATTATATTTATAATTCGCTAATATGATTATTTTCATAATTCGATAGCCTTAAGCTATGTAAGATTAGTACATTTATTATAAGCTGAAGCGTAAACTTCTTGTAACTTACCTTTCTTGTTCAAACGTTGGTATCAAAAATCCACCAGTGTTGTCCACTTCTTCTCTAGTTTTATAAAACTGTGTAGTAACATTAGCTCCATAGTTACTAAACACGTCGAGTATATCTCGAGCACTGGGGAGCCAAGAAAGGCAACTTTGTTTATTCTGAGTCAAAAAGAATATTCTAAGTGGAAGATATGGATCACTACGAAAATTTACATTTATTTTTATACGGTTGAGCTTGTTTTTCTACAGTAGAATAGAGTGGAATAAAGTGAAGTGAACTGGAGTAGAGTGGAATAAAGTGAAGTGAAGTGGAGTGGAATAAAGTGAAGTGAAATGAAGTGGAGTGGAGTGGAGTGGAGTGGAGTGGAGTGGAGTGGAGTGGAGTGGAGTGGAGTGGAGTGGAGTGGAGTGGAGTGGAGTGGAGTGGAGTGGAGTAGAGTAGAGTAGAGTAGAGTAGAGTAGAGTAGAGTAGAGTAGAGTAGAATAGAATAGAATAGGGTGGATTGGAGTGGAGTGGAGTAGAGTAGAGTATAGAGTGGAGTGGGGTGGGGTGGAGTGGAATGGAGTGAAGTAAAGTAAAGTAGAGTGTAGAGTGGGGTGGGGTGGAGTGGAGTATACACTGTACAGTAAAGAACAGTAAACTGCAGTACAGTACAGTACAGTACAGTACAGTACAGTACAGTACAGTACAGTACAGTACAGTACAGTACAGTACAGTACAGTACAGTACAGTACAGTACAGTACAGTACAGTACAGTACAGTACAGTACAGTACAATGCAGTACAGTACAGTACAGTACAGTACAATGCAGTACAAGTAGTGTTCTTCTTACCTTGGTTAACTTAGCATTAAATAGTGACCACAACGCATTGTAACTGGCTTGAACCGTATGATTATCTAGATGATAACACAGAATATGAAATAACCACTGGACAACAACTTGCGGGCACGGGTGAACCAGATAACGTTGAACTATCCAACCACCGCAAAGTAGTTCTCGTATTTCCACATCAGATCTTGTAAATAGTGACTTAGTAAAAACATCCATGTCGGTTGCGTCAAAAGTTGGAAAAGGTTGCGAACAGCCATTTTCGTGCTAAAGACAGACAAAGATTTTATAAAAATAGGCACACAATGTGTGCATGTGTCCACTGATAAAGCTCCGTGATAATCACTTAGCACTATATACATACATCAGTGGGGGCCATCAGTAGCAGTCACTAGAATTAGAGTGTTTGGAAACGCAACCAAACTCTTTGTTCTATGTTTCTGTTAACGTTTATGAAAATGCATTTGTCAATGCCTAAACAGAGATATAGTCAGGTGTTGTCAGCGGAGGTGGGTGTTGTTTGTGGGTGGTGTATTTGTTTGTCGGTGTTGTCGGGGGGGAAACAAACAGTAGATTTTCCCGACAACAAATACCGACAGCACCACCCACAAACAACACCCACCTCCCCTGACAACACCCACTACAGATTCCACGCATACCACAATCGTGACATAATTGAACCGGAGACATAAATATAGGCGAACCTGGCCGAAACCTTTCACTCGACTCTGAAGATGACAGCCGCTGAGAACGTCGAAACGTCAGTCACTACCACCACAAACAGTCTTTCTCAAGACTACTCTAACATAGACGAGCAATTTTCTCAAACATGTTGGATAAGTTGTGAATATGTTATCGTACAAATGGGAGTTACTTTGGACAGGTTTCTGAACTTTGAAAAACATATAACTGAGCAGCTTAAGAAGGCGTATGCAAAAGTGGCAGCCCTTAGAAGAATTTGTCGCTTTGTGCCATTGAACGTTATGATAAATTTATATAAAACTTTCATAATTCCTCATTTGGAGTATTGTAGTCCTCTTCTTGTAGGTGCGGGTGAAATGCAAAGCAATCGTCTAGAAGATGCTAACTACTACATGTTAAGAACTCTGCTAGGACATGCTAAATCTGTTCCTTACGAACAATTATTAACTATTGCTAACATGTCAACTTTGAAACACCGTAGAATACGCCAATCTTTAATGTTACTTTATAAGTGTATTTACTTAAATGGACCTCGGTATATTAGTGATTTCTTTAATTTCCGAATATCTGATAATAATTTAAGAGGTAATGGTACAATCCTTAGCCAGCCTCATTTTAACTTAATGTGGATCAAAAAGTCTTATTTTTACGTAGTTACTAAGTATTGGAATGATCTTCCTCTCGATGTTCGTCAATCCGTAAACTTTAATGAATTTAGAAGCAAGCTCAACAATATTGTATTTTAGCAATACTATCTATATTTTTGACTTTTTTAAATATTTAGTATATAAATTACATGTAATGTAATTCTCACGATCGTATTTTGAACGAGCTTTAATAGCTCATAGGCGAAACGTGGTTAAATAAATCATTCCATTCCATTCCATTCCACTCCACTCCACTCCACTCCACTCCACTCCACTCCACTCCACTCCACTCCACTCCACTCCACTCCACTCCACTCCACTCCACTCCACTCCACTCCACTCCACTCCACTCCACTCCACTCCACTCCACTCCACTCCACTCCACTCCACTCCACTCCACTCCACTCCACTCCACTCCACTCCACTCCACTCCACTCCACTCCACTCCACTCCACTCCACTCCACTCCACTCCACTCCACTCCACTCCACTCCACTCCACTCCACTCCACTCCACTCCACTCCACTCCACTCCACTCCACTCCACTCCACTCCACTCCACTCCACTCCACTCCATTCTATTCTATTCTATTCTATTCTATTCTACAAATAAATAATAAACTAGTTCTCGAAACAAATATGATACTGATACTGTTTCACATTGCAATTTGTATGCATAAATACAACTCCTGTTGCTTACCACCTAATTTTAACGATTTCTTTAAATCTATTTCCGAAATCCATTCCTACAATACACGGCTAGTATCAACATCTCGTATTATTTTCCCTACTTTAAGACAAATTATGGTCTATCTAATATTAGATATAAAGGTATGAAAATCTGGATTGGAATAAATTGTGATCTCAAATCTCTGCCAATGAGGAAATTCAAGGAAAGCTGGATTCAAATAGCCATTGTTTTCATTTTTTATGCCCCATCAAACTTGCAAAATTTCGCAACTGTTTGTCCCATGGCGGAGCAGTGAGGGGAATGGGTATAGGATGCGTATGACGTAATACCAGGAATTCGTCTTCAAAAATCTATAAAGTGTAGTACACTGGAACTATAATAACATAATTAAAATGAAAAATATCGCCAAACTGGCTATAAACGTAACCTGGGTACGTTCTTTCCTATTTACTGTACAGTAAAAAAAATATAGAATTCCTGGTATTACGTCACAAACACTTCTCGACGCAGTCTCCCAAGTGCTCCGTCGCCACTTCAATCGATTCTTAAATAAAGAGGATTTTACCAATTTAGTTAATTTATATTGCATTCTTCATCATTTGGATTGGCGATGTTTATTCGTGCAAAAAACGTTTTGGAGTTAGTGGCACTTTAAATCGTTAAAAGTAACAAAATCAGACAATCATTCTTCAAAGTAAGCAGACTGACATAATGCTGACCCTAACCCTAATCCCATATTAACCATTACAACAAATTGACGTGAAGTAGCGAAACCCAAAACTAGCTAAGGAGGCTGCGATCCTTTGCACTGCCCAAAAAGGTTGTGGCTTCGATCTGTCTGTATACGAGTTGCTGAAATCTCTATTGAATAAAACTCACTGGAAGATAAATGGGGAAAAACCCACCTAACTTATAGGTAATTTGGTACTGTTCATATACTTAAGGGTAAAGTGTAAAACGGTATTAATAACAACAGATGAACACTTGGAAAAAGTCAAGATTTCAAAGTCAAAGAAATGTGGTTTAATTGTATCGTGCATACACAAATAATTTATTCATCAGGATTGAGTATTGAAACTCAATCAATCCCAGATTGAGTTTCTAGGTCCGATAACCGGACCTAAAAAGTGCTTGGATAAAACCCTGATCTTGAAGGAAACGATACGAAGAATCGCACACTAATCATTCAAAAACACATGTGCCCGATTCGTAAATGGTCGCCAACTTCGGTTCGATTTCGTAAATGTGACGTCATCGGTAACAAACTCAGATCCAAAGGTTGGCGTTAGCTTAGTGTGCCCACGTGACCTTATAAGGTCAGTGGACACAAAAAAAAACCCGGATTATATAATTTTGTGAATGACAATTGCCTAATGCGAGTCTACGTCATGCAGTTGTTGTCACCATCAACTAACTAAGCAGGATTGAAGTCTGAACTGAACTAAACTAACTATATACTAAATAACCCTATCAGTCACATCTAAACTCATGTACTACATAGAGGTCCAGTAAGGGCCATCCCTCATTGGTTCAGTGTTACTACAAGAGAAAACCCGAGTAAACTGAACTGACGAGGGACCTTCGCTCGAAACATGGTCAGAAATCGAGGACAGCCAACGGCAGTGGCCTGTGGGCTCAGATTTAGATGGAAATATTATTTGAAGATTCTGATGGCTAAATATCGATCATTTCGGCTATAAACAGAAGTCTATAACAATAAATTAAAGTAGAGTTATTCGCTAAAATGTCTTATTGACCCATTTCTTACCCAAATATCAAATTACAAAAGGTTTAATCGTCTAGACAGGCCTGTACACTAATACTCACAATAATTGCCGCATAAATTTCGGTTATTATTTCTGAATCCAGTCACGTTTAATAATAATAACAGCGGTTAAGACCCTGGCAACCTAGCAACAGCTCCATAAGAAATGGCGGACAAGAACCCGAAATTTTCGAGCAATGCATTGCTTCTTCACGCCGAGTTCAGTATTTATCTCGGCGCTTGATGGATTAAATTACAACGACTCGGCTGCACTAAAATCGTACATTTTTTGGGAACCTATTAAAGTGCCTATAACCCCTAGAATGTTTTTAGTTTTCCAAGTAGTAGAGCCAAAATTAGCTGAATAGTTCGTTTACAGTTTTTAATTTGGTCCATTCGTTTCGAAGATATCTCGCTTCAAATATTGCAAGAAATCGCTATTTTGAATATCCGGCTAGAAATTTCTGCAAATTGCAAAGAGCCTGGTACCAACATGATGTGACGTACAGTAGCTTAAGGGACGGAATTTTCTCAGTGACAGTGTTGGTTCCGTGCCAGATAGATGTGTTGTTTTTGGGTGTTCTGACGAATCCGACTTGACGAAAGGAATTTCACTTGCATCCCTTAAGCTACGTCATCGCGTTGCTCGTCCCAGTTCTCTTTAATTTGCGTTTTTTTCTTGCTAATAACGGTACTTAAATGTCAATATCTTCGAAACGAAAGGACCAAATCAAAAACTGTAAAAGACCTATTCAGCTAATTTTGGCTCTACTACTTGGAAAACTAAAAAAAATTCTAGGGGTTATAGGCACTTTAAACAACGAAAAAGTGGAACGAACAACTCCGCAAAACATAGTAACGTTCATCCCGAGCAAATTCATACGTTCGCATCGTGGACAAACAACACAGAAGCAGCCAAAATTGGAGCTCCAAAATAAGTGCTATAGCAGATTAATAGACTTTAAACAGCGAATAAGAGGTATGGTTACGAGGGGCTCGGGAACCTATATAGGACACTCTAAACTTAATAGAAATTGTAGTGCTCAACGATTGTTTAATTTGGTGAAGTTTTGGACGTTCGCATGTCGAAATTTACAATAGTAAATAACCGAAAATGATTGTTCTTTATATTTCCTTAAGACATCTATTGAAGGACGCCATATTGAATTAATTAATAAGGGATTCAGTGCGCATGCTTTGCCGCCATACTGTCCTCGAATTCTGGCCATGCGTTAGAATCCCACGTTCTCTGTTTCGGCAGTATATCTAACCTAACTTTATTTATATTGGATAATCCTATTAGTCATATCTAAACTGTTCTCCCTAGAGGTCCAGTAAAGAGCATCCCTGATTAGGGGTACAGATTGATTACGTTTACGTGAACATTAGATTAAAAAATATAACGTAAATCTTGTCTTACTTTAACTGGTTGTTTGAACTCAGAAAAGATGTTTTCTCCCGGCATTTCCTCCGTAAACTCTTTGTCTTTAGAAGTAAATTTGTCGAGTTCTTTCTGGTGGATTGGTAAGATCGCATCATCATCATCGTCATCATCTGAAAGTAGTAATGCTATGTTATTCAAATACATGTTCGTTAGATCGACAAGGCTAACAGAGTGTGAGGTCTGTACGGAAAAGTATTCGCCTGACAGACCGAGCGACGAAAGGGCGAGGTTTGTACGAAAATACCGAAGCAAATACTTTCCAGTATACAGACCGAGCAAACGAGGTTAATAAGCCATCTATTAAGCCCTAATTAAACGAGAACGCAAGTCATCGCAAGTTGGCAGTCAGAATTTCTGTGGCGGTCGTTCGAATTCTCTCAAATTAACAAAATAAAGGTTTCATGAGTGTTTTAAACAAGTTTTAACTTTGTCACAGTACATGATATTTTCGGGAAACTATTCAGAGCGGCTGGCTGAGATCGCGTGACTGCCAACTTGCGATGACTTGCGTTCTCGTTTGATTAGGGTTTTATACGCCGGCTTTTGGTTCGTTTTCTTATAGGCCTAGTTCAAACGTCGACCGTACTTTTCATCGAACCTAATGCAAATTAGCAAAATGCTTTGTTCGAGTTCATTTACATTACATTCGGTACATGAAAATTCGACGTTTGAACTAGGCCTTATTTTAACCCATCGTTCGCGTCTTCAGAGTTCAGATGTTGTCGTTTACCTTACTTTTAAGCTTGTTCGTTTCGTTTTATGTTTACACTGTTAAGTATTCATTTTTGCGTGCTTTTTATAAATAAGTTATTTTTAATCTTCCAACCAAAACGTCTAATTCAAGATTTGTTTTATTCAAATCAATTCCAAAATCCCCCCCCCCCAAAAAAAAACCCAAAAAAAAACCCAAAAAAAAAACCAAAAAAAAAAACCCCAACAACAACAACAACAACAACAACAACAACAACAACAACAACAACAACAACAAACAAACAAACAAGGAAGTCATTAAAAAGAGGCGTTGGCCTCCCACAGTGCTGAAAGGGCATTCCATATAATATTAGGATTTATTACAATCTTCAAAAACTCATTAATAATACATGAAGGTAAAACAAATACATGTTTAATGAATATACACCGTTGCTTGTGTGAAATAATTACAAAGTGGAATGATTACAAAGCACAGCTTTTCACAAAAAAGCGTTGCATAATTAATTTAAAGAAATATGCAAACACTGTTGTACAGTACCTTCCGATTCTGTTCCATAGTTTCCTGTCAAACGAGCCATCCGTCCTGTGAAAAAAATAACATATAATATTCAAAAAAGGGAAATAGGGCGGGAGAGATAAGTTAGATAAGTGAATGAATGCATGGATGGGTTCTGGAAAAGCGGATAGGTGAGTGGATAAATAGATGGATGGCTAGGTGGATGGATGGATGGATTGATGTATGTATGAATGGATAGATGGATGGGTGAATGGATACGTAGATGAATGGATGGATGGCTGTATGGATAGATGAACCGGTGAATATATATGGATGGATGAATTTGTGGATGGATGGATGGATGGATGGATGGATGGATGGATGGAAGGATGGATGGATGGATGGATGGATGGATGGATGGATGATGAATGAATGAATGGATTGATGTGGATTGATGTATGGATAAATCGGTAGATGGCTGGATGGATAAATAACAGTATATATACAAACTCGACCTACCTTTCTCAATTTGTTCGTGTATCGCGGTTTGCAAAGAAGCCATCTCTATGTCTTTCTTAACTTGCTTTGGTTTCTCAAGCACAAGTTTTGCAAGAGAATATCGGCATTTAGCGCTGTCGTCCTTTGGCCGTTCCACAAACGGACTTATAGGAGTTAACGGACTGCCAGTTAGTGGAACTGAACATTTCTCCGGGGTCTTTATTTCGGGTTTTACACGATAATCGCACAAGAAGGCAGGAGGAGAAAGCAACTCGTCATCTGATTCCTCATCGGTAATATCTTCATCACCACCGCCATGTTCTTCGCTGGATATGTCATGATCTGGAAAAGAATATCAAATACATAAAAAAGAAAGATCCAAAAAGAACTATTTTCTTTGGCGGTCTAATTGTGGCACTAAAGTAAACACATATACAGGCGACTGAACTTTATCTCATTCGTGATAGTATATCTTACATACATTGTCCTTTGACACGCCTCCTTATAAATAATGTTCGTGCGTGCGTGCGAAGATTATCAGTAGATGCCCATAAAGATCGGACACGAATATTTTAACTTACTTATCAAATTGTAAGTAATATTTCATAAACGAGTGGGAGTGTTTTACCAGGGGTTACAAACACGAGAGGACAATGAAAATTACGAGGCCGTTAACCGAGTATCTTCCATTGTTTTCGAGTGTTCGTAAAACATGAGAGAATAATGAAAATCACGAGGCTGCAAGCCGAGTGGTTTTAATTGTTTTCGAATGTTTTACAAACACGAGAGAACATTGAAAATTACGAGGTAATAGGCCGAGTGATTTTTGTTGTTCTCGAGTGTTTGCAAACGAGTAAAACCATCTGGCGTTATAGACAGAATAAAAAGATAAAAGTTGTCCCACAACAATGGGAGTGAAAAAGTTAATCAATATGCAGTGCGTTTAACCCATAGGAGACGTCTCCTCTTGACTAATAAAATCGTTTGGGGTTAGGTAGAGTAAAAAAAAAAAGTAAAGTTGTCCTACAACAACAATGCGAATGAAAGGGTTAAGAGTCGTCGGAAAGGTTAGATAAGATTATTTTAAGTCAGAAAAAACTGAATTCGAGCCACTAGTGTCTTATAACGTTGATGAAACATCGATGTTTTATTAATCAATGTTTTAACAGTATTTAAAAATATTGATTAAACATTTATTTCTTTTGAAATATAAGGATATTATTAATGAGTTTAATAAACGAGCAGCAGTGTTTTATCGGGTTTAAAACAACGATGGCGCAGCCCAAGTGGTTTTTGACCTGATAATACACGTGATGCGAGTTTATTGAACGACGGTTGTTTTTATGTTAACTAGTATTCTTTATAAAATTCTATAGCCATTACTATATTTTTATATAAAATTATATAGCACTGGTATTCTTTCCGACGTCAATAAGTTTTATCAGATATAGAACCACCAACATGGTACTGATTTGCTTTGTATTTTACTCAAAAATTATTGAGTTTTTTTAAATAATGATAAGTACTGTAGTACTGTATATTATCATCTTGACATCAGCTTAGCAGAACCTTAAAGGGGATTGGCAACAAAAATTAAGTTTGTTTAATTTGAGAGAACTCATAAAATTGTAATAGAAGATCCTTTACAACTTTTTCGTATCTCTCTTCGTTTTCAAGATATTTCAATTTGTTTGATATGTACATGAGATGGTCTCTGACGTCAGGTGTGGGGTAAAATATTTTCACATGTAGCAAAACCAGTTATATCCCTAAGTTTGTTCAGCGAAATCATTTGAAACTGTGCAAATAAAAACTCCTTGCGACGCTGAACATTTCATCTTAGATATGTAAGTGATTTTGCTCAGTATGAAAATATTTTACCCCACTCCTGACGTCAGAGACCATCTCATTTACATATCAAACAAATTGAAATATCTTGAAAACGCAGAAAGATAAGAAAAAGTTGTAAAGGATCTTCTATTACAATTTTATGAGTTCTTTCAAATTAGACAAACTTAATTTTTGTTGCCAATCCCCTTTAAGCCAAGAAAAGTTCCATGCGATTACAGTCCATACTAAGCAAACGATAACTAGCACGTTTTCACTCTATTGACATTCTAAAGATAAATTATTTCTTTAAGTGTCTATGAAGCGAAAAACATGTTTGCGGCTTTGAACAGATCAACATGACAGGAGCATTCACTGAGAATTTCAAGCACATCTATTGCATTAATTTTGAGCTATAAACGCTCAAAGTTTGCCATGGCGTACCCCGCATTTTTGTAGAAATTAAAATCAAGAAAAACGCGTATCTCGCCATTCTGACGTATGCAGTTGGAGAACTATGTATAACAACAATGGATTTTAATATTAAGAATCCAACGGCATACGTCATCTGCCCTATATATTCAATCCCAGTTTTTCCTTATCTTGTAACATCAAGAAGGCAACTTTGGCATTAATATCTCGAAAAATACATGACACGGTTATTTCATTTTTTTGGAAATTGGTCGTTTAGATTATGAGCTTCTAATTTGTTTGTTCTATCGGAAATGTTCACTTCACAGACACTTTAAAATAAGATAAAAAGAACTACTGTATGTGAAATCATCACATAAAGTGTGTACCGTACCTCCCCGAAATTAGAAATATATATATATATATATATAGTCACCTATAAATGGGGTCACCACTTATTCTTCTATATTTCTAATCTCGGGAAGATACCCACAATGAGTGTGACCCAATTTTTCTATATTTACATTATTTAATTTTTCAGGGAGATACCCATTTTTATGTAGTTACCCATATAGTTCTTTTTGCCTTATTTTTAACGATATCCACAAGTGACGTCGTACATGTATAATTTTAGTTAATAAGAGAAACCTCGACTGATTTTAACTTTTAACCAGAGTAACACTATACACCATGTCTTATTCTTTACATGGTTGCCCACAAAAACTATTACTAAATTTACCATATACATCGCAGGTGCTTTTCACGCAATCTGATTGGTTCCTCTAGCTTGGGATATCCTGCATTAGCATGGCATTAACACGTACCTCGCAGGTGAATAGTGCTTTACACGCAATCTGATTGGTTCCTCTAGCTCGGGATATCCTGCACTATTGACCTGCAGCAAAACAAAATTGCGGCCAGTTTTGCTTTGTTTACCGAGCAGGAGATTTTGTTGAAAAACAAGGCTGGTGAAGTAGAATAACGAGAAAAGTCAACGAAATTAAGTAGGAGAGTGTCCACAGGTATGTTTCTTTAGAATTTTCTAGCCATTAATATATTCAAAAGTTGTAAAAAAAGTTTTTTCGACAAATATCGAGTACGCCAAGTTGCTAGCGATCGTGTCTTGTATGAAAATATCGAAAAAATATAAGAATGCGAAACTTGTTATTTCATTTATGAAGTATATGCAAAAACAATTATTCACCTCAATTCGGTGAATAATTGTTAAATATTCGATTTCTATAAAATATGCCGATAATGTACAATATAGGCCAATATAGATGGCCTGAAATAAAATTTACTTACGTTCACTCCTAGTATTTGATGACGTCATAGACATTTCTTCGTCCATATCTCGGATACTGTTTTCCACATTAACAGTCTTTTGTTCATTTTCATTTTCAACAACCGCCATTTGAGAATCAGACACTTCAGCTTCCGTCATATTCTCCATGTCAGCATTAACAGAAGTAGACATGCCTGCACAATTTACTGTTTTTTCCACGTTACATGGAGGAAGTTCTTTTGTTGGAGAACCTGAACCACGAACCTTGTTGTCAATAGACAAATTAGATAACTCCTGATCTTTCTCGCAACTTGATATAGACTTATCCTCGTTTTCTAAGCCTACTTTGGATGACGAAGCTATTATATTTCTACCGTTGTGATATAATTCTAGAATTTTTTCAGAAGTTAGTGCCGTCTTATTTTCTTTTTCCAAAGTCTCTATCGGTGATAAAACGGATAACTCTTTCTCCTTGTGATCTGATTCCGGGATTCCTTCACAAGTGGATACTGGCTTATTTTCTTTTTTTAATTCCTCTTCCGGCGATAAAGCTAATGTATCCTTTTCCTTTTGACCAGACTCCAGAATTCCTGCACAAATTGAAATTGTCTTATTTTCTTCTTTTAAATGTTCTTTGGATGCCAAAACTGGTAAAACTTTTTCCTTATAATTTGATTTCTGGATTCCTGCACAAGTTGACACTGTCTTATTTTCTGCTGTTAGTTCCTCTTCCGGCAATAAAGCTAATAATTTTTCGTCTTTTTGACCAGACTCCAGGCTTCCTTCAAGACTTGACACTGTCTTATTTTCTTCCTTTAATTTGCTTTTGGGTGATAAAACTGATAAATCTTTTTCCTTTTTATCTGATTTCTGGATTCCTTCACAAGTTGACACTGTCTTATTTTCTTCCTTTAATTCCTCTTCTGGTGGTAAAGCTAATAAATCCTTCTCCTTTTTACCAGACTCCAGAATTCCTTCACAAGCTGACACTGTCTTATTTTCTTCCTTTAATTCCTCTTCTGGTGATAAAGCTGATAATTTTTTGTCTTTTTGACCAGACTCCAGGCTTCCTTCAAAACTTGACACCGTCTTATTTTCTTCCTTTAATTTGCTTTTGGGTGATAATACTGATAAATCTTTGTCCTTTTTATCTGATTTCTGGATTCCTTCACAAGTTGACAATGGCTTTTTTTCTTCTTTTAATTTCTTTTTGGGTGCCAAAACTGATAACTTTATTTTCTTATTATCTGATTCCACAATTCCTTCACAAGTTGACACTGTCTTATCTTCTCCTTTCAATTTCCTTTTAGGTGCTAAAACTGATAACTCTTTGTCCTTATTGTCTAACTCCACAATTCCTTGACAAGTTGACACTGACTTATTTTCTTCCTTTACTTCCTCTTCTAGTGATAAAACTGACAACACTTTCTCCTTATGATCTGACTCCAAGATTCCCTCACAAGTTGACTTTTTTCCTTTGTAATCAAGATGCTCAACTGTTACAATCAAGCTGTCATGTTTGGCTATTACACTTTCATCTTGTTTAGTACAATCAACAGTTTTAGAAACTTGTTTATTTTCCGCAAAGCAACAATCAATTTCTTTTTGTTTACTCTTATTTTCAACAACTGGTGTGATATTTTTCTTACACTCCTTGGTAATGTTGTGTGGAGGAGCTTTACTGTCACTAATAGGCTTCACAGGTAATTTTGGTATGATAAGAGTCGCTTCAAACGTCTTCACAGGTTTGGCAGAATTAATTTCTGAGAAAAGAGAGAAAAGTGAATTGCAGTTTCTGTATGGTCAAGGGCAGGAAACAGAGTCATTACAGCTTTGACCAACAGGAAGGCGTGTGCCAAAAATTCAAAGTTCAAGCCAAAAGTTCTTGTGGGCTGCATTTGGAGAGAGGGTCCAGGAAAATTCTCTTCCAAAATTCTTTTTGAAATTTGGGTTTCTAAACATTTCAGAATTTCCCACATTCTGACAGCACTTTTGAGCAAAATCTTAAAAGTTTTAAAAGCATGTCTTTAATGACACATTTTGTTATTTTTCAGAAAAATGTTGTCCAAATTAGATTTTCGTGTATTAATTTGAGATCATCAACAAGAAAATATACTGCAGTAATACCTTATCGCTTTAAAAAATAGACTGTAAGGTCAAAACGTATCAAGGTTTACCAAGAAAAATAAAGGACAATTGATGTACTTTTATAATTATGCATTTTTGCCATATGCTGTCCACTCTTTATGATATCTTTTTTGCTTTTTCATAATTTTCCCACACACACAATGTCTAACACCAGTGAACTCCAATTACGTTTCTATCAATGAAAAATGTGACATGTGTCTCTAGTGAAGTCCATTATCACTTACATACCCTCACCTTCCTAAATCCACCTCCTAAATCGGTGTTACTTTATTATGTACTCCAATAAGGTCACACATGTCAACCCAATCATTAATATATAGCAATGCCTAAATATGTACAGTATACAGTAAAGGCTACATTGAACATGCAACTTAATATATTTTTGCCATAGCTGCTTCCTACATGTACATATACTGATTTATTATATAAGTACTGAGATTTATTCATTAAAATGTCATTGCGTAATAATCATACGGAATTTAGCCACAGCCAATCAGCCAATCGTTCCTGCCGTCTGATTGGACGAACGATGTTTTTTCACTAGTGAAAAATGATCGTACGGGAAAATACGTTCCTTTTCCACCACAAAAAAAACAAAAAAACTAAAAAAACAAAACAAAAAAAACAAAAACAATAAAAAAAATAATAAAAAAACCCATAAAAAAACCAAAAAAAAAACAATAAAAAAACAATAAAAAAACAAAAAAAAAAAAACAATAAAACTAAATATAAACGCTTTATACAAATATGAACGACTATAAACGACCTCGATGTCGATAGTACTTTACTATTTTGAAAAACAACAAGTTATTTTTAAACATAAGTTAATTATGCAAACCGGAAATGAATAAATGCCATTAAATATTCTACGTTAATAACATTAAAAACTTTGTCATCGTGAATGAAATCTCAGTACTTAATAATAAACAAATAACATCATGGTTGGGGTTGCGCGAACGAGTGAGCTTGTAATAATCCACGAGTGAATAAAAATCGTACGCGCTCACCAACCATGAAGTAATCTCTATATACTGTATGTTCATGGAGATATGGGTAGCACAAGTTGTTAGCATGCTGCCTCTCACCACTGAAATTAAGCCTGGTCGAATGGGGTTAGTACTTGGATGGGTGACCAACTTAGTTTCATAAGAGAAGAGTTACTGGTTCTCTCCTGTTCCTTCCTGGTTATCTTCCCTCTGCAAAATCAACACTTTATAAGTTTCGCCAAGTTTGGAGAATAACATTGTAACTAAAATGCAAGGATCTTGAGTTGAGTCCTATTGTTGTTTCTCCAGTATCTGTTAGGTACTGTACAATAATTAGAGCAAGTTAGTACATTTTTTTCTTCTGCCCCTAGTACTTCTAAAAATAACACCATGGTGTTTTGTAATCAGACTGAGTACTATTTCCTTTGATTTTCAATTTATTTGGAATAGTAGCATCAAGCATAATTACTGAATAATGAAAGACAGATACCGATAAAAAAATACATGGCCTGTTGTCATGGACAAGTAAAAAATTAGGACATTTCTATTCCTGCTACCCCTTCCCTGCAAATTTATTACTACTGTACATATTTCAACTATACAGTACATACCAGAACTTCTTTTAAAAAACTTGGTAATAGAAGGAGTTCTAGAAGATAGTAAATCAAAGAATATCAATTATTCTGTTAGTACTTTAAACTTTACTAATAAGATTTAACATAAACATAAACAACTTTATTTAATGAGGGTAATAACATGTAACGTCAGTTTAGTAGTAAACTGATAAACTTGTGGCCCTCTAATATGAATACTTCAAATTAAAATATACATTTACATGCATAAATTAAATGACAATTAATAATTTATTTGCACCAACTCTCAGCCCAAAAGTCAGTTTCACATAATTATTATCATTTATTTATATATTAATTCAATCAAACTCTGCCAACCACTTCACTTTATTTTAGGATTCATCAAATATTCAAAGCTGATATGTTAAAATATTTAAGTAGAGAATATCAAGCCTAAAATTCCAGGAAGGGGGGTAATCCCATATATAAGGTATACGCATACATGTATGTGCCACCCTATAGGGTATGGTTTTCGAGCTCCAGGGTCTGGGATAGGGTATACAAATTGTCCATTTTGGTCTGCAATAGGATGACTATTTTGGTCAGAGATAGAGTATGGATGCCAATGTGACACCAGTGTTGGGATAGGGTATTGATTTTTTTTAGTTTAGGTCTGGGATAGGGCATAGAAAATCACCGGTCTGGGATGTGGTAAGGATGTTGAGGTCACAGTGGCACACCCCTACCCAAAAATTGCCAGAGTACCCTCCCCTGGTTACAGTAATATTAAAATGCAATACTTAAAATATTTTTCACACCAGGTGAGGTCAAGATGTAATTATCATATCAAACAAATAATCACGATTGACAAGTTTAACACATCTAAATATACATTGTCAGTGGCTCTGGCAAGGGGGGGCAAGGGGGACAAGGAGGAGCAGCTGCCCAATCGTCATCAGGACCGAATTTGAGTTAGTGCGAAATTCGATAAGAAACATGCTAGGGGGGGGGGGGGGGGGGGGGGGATAATTAAAAAAAACCTTCAAACCTGAACACTGAAAGTTTGGTTGATCGATTTCAGTCATTTCACATTGCTGCCCCTAGAAGATGGAATTTACAGGGGCTCCGGGGGCATCCTCCCTGAAACTTAATATAAATAAATATCAAATATGAATTATTAGTATTAATCTCATTAAAGTATGGTTTCTCAGAGTTCCTAAGGAAAATTGAAGATATTTTTACCGTGTTAACATCGCCATGTTTCGTTCAGACTGCAAAACTTACATCATTCACCTGATGATAGCTAATTGAATTTTCTTAAAAAATGCCTATAGTTGCTAACGAAAACTAAGCTAGGAAATGGCACTGTAGAAAGTTTGAGATTTCAAAATTTTCTGGGGAAGGATGCCCTGGACCCCCCTAAATTTCACACACACTCCCCCAATATGCCAGTCCTGCCGGCACAACTGTACATTGTGCGACCCTGTCCAGAGATTGCTGTCCAGTGATCATTATGTATGTTGGACTGAAATTGATGCAATGCTAATGTATGGTAGATGCTTGATTGGATGATTATTTGAGATGATATAAGTATATACCGTAATAAATATTATATAAATATAGAGATATATAAATATAAATATAAAGATATATATAGTACACCTGTACATGTATATAATTATATATAGTAAACAAATTTTCATTGGCGAGTCAGAACTAGTAATGCATGGTTCAATTCTTGCTGTGGTTCAATTCTACTTGAAGATTTAATAACTTGACTACATGCAATTATTTGTCAATGTTGTCCCCGGGGTGGGGAATTGTCTTTTTTCATGTGCCTCGGGGTGGGGAATATTCAGTTTAGGCCACTATTTGTTGCATATTAGTTTCTCATCAGAGGCTTTCCCCAAAGTTCATGCGGGTGGGTAGCCATTACCATTATCCCATTATTGAGGGTGTCACCATTGGCTCCCCCTTTTTTTTTTAATTTTATAATATGCATGCTAGTACAATTTTCTGTTTTGAATTTCCAGTACAATATAAAAGCAAAGTGATGTGTTGCTACTTGAGGTTTGAAAAAGTGTGTAATGCAGGGGAAGAAATGGTATTTTGGAAAGAAATTTGGTATATTTTTGGGGGAAGTTCCTAATGCTCTTTTCTTGTATTTAATAAATGGTCGATAATGGCAACAATGGCGATCAAGGTGGCTGCCTAGAAAGGCATGCAGGGGATGAGAAACTAATATGAAACAAACAGTGGCCTTAGTAATAAAAAATATGCAAATCCCCGGGGGGTACCAGGGGGATAGTCACAGCAAGAATTGAACCAATGCATAAACACTGTTCTCATTTAAAAGGGAGAACTCGACAATACCACATGTCCTAATTTTTAAAGCCTACGTGCTTCATTTTATTAATACACAATCAGCACAAATACTTGACAACTACACAAAAACGTGTTGAAATAATGGTATATTTATACGAATTACGAATACAATGCACACCAAAGTGACCAAATACAAAATATACAACCATGATCTAAAAATACAACACTTGTAAACAAGCCAAAATACAACCCTCGTAGTAGTTTCGTCTTCTACTTTGTCCTTGGTTATTAAAAGCCAGAATTTCACATTTGGTGCCAGAAATTTCTTACAAGAACAATTAAACTATCTTCAAAAACGACTACTAATAAAAATGCACTAACCCTTTGATACTTGCTGCTAATTTTCGTTTCATAATGCGAGAACCCCCAACATACTGCTCATTCTCCCGAATTCAGTCTCCCGCCATTGGCGCCAAAAAGCAAAGCGGAAGTTCCGTGCAGTCACGAAGTTGTTACGATTACGATTCACGAAGAGCCAGCGCGCCTAATTTTGTTAATTTGCTTTATTTGAGACGAACGTTAGCCAATAAAATATTAGAGAAGAATTATTTTCAGCCTAAAGCTTGCTCGTAGATTTTGACACATTTTGTTTAATTTTAAATTTAAATTTTCTTATCACAGAATAAAGATCATTATTCTGCGTTATTATTGATCAATCCCGTGTCCACAGCCTCTCTTCTTTTTATCAGCGTGTACAAAATTTATTCTTGATTTTTTATTGATTAATTATTGATTGTGTTCTTTGAATTTTAATGGGTTATACAATAACCAAGGTTAACAACAAGGTAACCACGTGTTGCATCACAACGGTCCAAATAGTAAATTTCTTTCCACCAATCGTTATATTGGTGGCGTGGTCAGTCCAAGATGTCACCTGCTCGGATTTTGATCTGATTCCAAATACCACTTCTTGTCCCTAACCTTCCATACGGGTAAGTATGTGAACGTGGTTGTTAAAATATTTTAAAATTATTAATATATTATTTTCCCGTACTTGTCCCCAGTCTTCTAGCGCGCCACTTTCCTTCGCTATTCCGCTGACCTTTGAAATGACATATTCAAATATGGCCACCAAAACAAAGTTTTCGTGGAAACGTAAACAATCTGAGAAGATAAGCAAAGAACGGCCAACCACCTTCACAGACGGTACCAATGAAGAAAGTGAACCATTTGTAGAAGATTGGAGAGCGTTATCGAAGAAGATTAAACTAGATGTTCTTGAGGATAGAAAAGCAAAGAGCGATCGTCTGAAAAGCGAAGGAGTTGCCTTGGCTCAACTACAGAGGTAGGATAGGAATAGCCTGGTTCCCTGGCCCAATTTCAAAAGAAATAAGGGCCAGGTAACCACTAATCTCATTCTCGCGTCATCAGGGCTAAATCCACTTATGACGATTGCAGTTTTACTCAGCCGCTAAAAACGCGCGAAAATTTAACCAATAGGAAAGCAGAAGTCTTTAGTGGTTACCTGGCCCATATTCTTTGATTGGGCCAGGGTACCAGGCTAGGATAGGAAGAGCTCTATTCCTATTCCAGACGTTTTCCTAAGATATATCTAGCCTTTTGAAGTATGGAAATTAACGAAACCTAACCCCGACCGGCTATTATCTAATCTAACTGGGAAAGTTTCAGGGAGATTAGGGACTGGGGAGAGAGTTTTCTCGCAACTTTATTGATGACAATCACTAGCGAAACTTGTGGGATGCGCAGGATTCATTTCGTCACTTTGCGCAATCTTTGGGATTAACTAATTTCAGTCTTACAGCTAACCTATTATCTGTATATATGCTTGTGTTCTTTATATGTATAGAATGAATACAAAGATATAATAATATTATTATTAATATTATTATATTATTATTATTATTACTACTATTACTATTTTTTTCTATTATTACTATTTATTACTAATTATTAATATTATTTTTATTATTATTATTATAATTATTATTAACTACTATTATTATTATTTTTATTATAGTCACTTGTTGTTACTGTATAAGAATAATAATAGAATATGTTTCACTGATTATATTATAGATATTGGGAGTCAATAACAAAATGGAATGAAGCCATTCAACTTACACCAGAAGATGAAATGTTGTATGAAATGAAAGCTCAGGTACTTGAGCCACTCTATGTACATACAGTAGCTTCAAAATTCCATACAATCATGTATAACATGCATACAACATTTGTGACAGTATTTAATTTGATAACGCACTTATGCATGGTATAGAGTTATACTGTACAAGTATGCATAATCAATGTCATGAATGGCTGAAGTCAATCCACGCAGTGGAGTGGATTGACTTGAGATTCAAGCAAGGATCGATTTGAATGTCTCCAATTTGATTCATCTAAACACAGTTTGACTTGAAAATTAAATGACTTGATATGCATGAGTGAAGTTCATGGTGCTTGTCATGCTAAATGGCAGACATTGAATGAGGGAAGCACAGAAAATGGTGTTCCAAAACCGAAAACTAAGTTCCAAGCAGATCAGATTCTCCATGTAAACATGTGCCCAGATTGACTTCACTCGTGTTTTTTGATCTGATTGGACTGTCAATCCACTTCATGTAAACAGGGCCTAAGACATATTTTCAGCCTATTGTTTATTAGTTTATAGTAAATTTCTTTTTTTAAATAGAGGTCACCTGAAAACTTACATGTAACCCCCCAACTAACATCTGCTTACCCTGACATATCCATTGATCCATTCCCTTGTGTACATGAACCAATGAAATTACACCATTGTCATGCCTACAGTATATATATAGAGTATATATAAAAAAATTTACGAAGAATGGTATTGAATTTATGAATATGTTCTTGCTGGTCATGTAAATAAATCTGTGTGAAAAGCTTTAAAAAACTACAAGTGTTGGTGAAAATGTGTGGAAGCAACCTCGATGTTAATATTCAGCTTCATATTCCAGGCAGTGGCTTTTTTAACTTTATTTCATGTACATGCATGTATTCATATTGCGATTCACAGTTACAACACGATCTTATTGATTCTATTTACTGGTACGCAAAATGTTTACTAAACAATAAGCAATAGTTTTCGAAATATTGGTTAAAATGATCAGCTCAAGCCTCAAGTTCAGGGGGTCAGGTTTCCAGATATTGGAAGTCTGACTTGGATTGGACTTGGATTGGTCAACAATTGGAAAGGAATTTGGTAAGTTGGGGGGAGTGAGAATGAACCCGAACTGACAGCTGCAAAGAAGACTACTGAAAACCAAAACCATTCATTTTTTCATTCATTTATTTATTTATTCTTTTATTCATTCATTCTATCATTCATCCATTTTTGCATTCATTCATTCTATCATTCATTCATCCATATTTGCATTCATTCTATCATTCATTCAATCATTCACCCATTTTTGCATTTATTCATTCTTTCTTCCTTGCATTCATTCATTCATTCCTTTGTTTGGTTATTCATTTATTAAGTTGTTCTTTAATTAATTCATTGTGACATCCATTCGTTTTTGTATCTACTGCGCATGCACGAGTAGATGCTATGCTATCACCCGTGTAAGTTTAAATTAACAAAAGAATGACTAATTGGAGCCAATCAACACACAGATGTGAGGGGGATGTCACCCCCCCCCCCCCCCCCCAATGCTCTTCAAGACTGTTCTCGTGAAAAGTTGAAATCCACTGAGAAACTTGTAGGGGGGGGGGGTGTTAAATTGTTTTAAGGCCAAGTGAGTACACTAGTAATGTGTTACATGTATATATTTAGCAGGCATGCATACCATGTATACTATAAATTACAATACCAAAATCTATACAAAATGCCTCCAACTTTTTTTACATTTACGACTTGCTTATAAATAAATCTAAAGATATTCTGATGTGTATCATTCTTTGTTCTGGTTTGATTTCAACAAAATTATGTAATTTATGGCTTTTGGCTTACTCTTAAGTCTTAAATACTTGCCTCAAAATCCAGGAAATAGTGTTTCTGAGACCCTAGAAATCCAAAATGGTCCCCCTTGGAGATCGAGGTTCTTGCCCCCCCCCCAAAAAAAACCCAACCCCAACCCCAAAAAAACAACCCAACCCAACAAAGCACTCAAATCCCTGGCTACGCCACTGCTGGTCTCAAGTGAGCTGAGCTGAGCTGCGCTGAGTTGGTCTCCTGTCTCTTGATGGCTTTACTCTGTGTTCTTCTTTTTTAAAGTTAAAACACAACATGGTCTGAGAGTATAGACAATTTTGTCAAAAATCTTGTTCAGCTCTAGATCGTTTGAACACAAGGTTGTTACAAGTATACAATTCCATCAATTTTGTCACAAATAGACATTAACGCAGTAGATACATGCACGTCTGGGCGTACCTATTTTTTTATTATTTTTATTTCTTTAATAATTGTTCTATTGCACTTAATTTTAGGTTTTACTTGAATTAAATGAAATTTTTCCTGCAATTCAAGCTGCAGAGATGGCTGTGTCATTAAACTCTCAGTGCACTGAAGCACTTCAAACTCTTGGTCGAGCACAACTTGGATTGGGAGAAATTGATATGGTATATTTATCAATTTTGACAATAATAGACTAAAATAAATTTCTGTTTTACAGTTGGTTGTTATTGATTGAGAAATTGGACAATTTTTATTGAATTTTATTGTGTTACAGGCGATAAAAAGTTTCTCAAAAGCTCTGCATATCAAACCGGATTCAGCAGAGGTATGAAGAAACTGAAGAAAGTGCTACACTGTAGTTTCTTAGTATACTTACGTATACATTTTGCGTACACATAGTACATGTTCAGTCGAACAGCTACGGGAAACTGGAAACTAGTTAAAATTGTAGCAATCGAATTACCAGGCGGGAATTGTAAGGGACCGTTCATTATTTTCTGAGGGGGATGGGTGAGAAATTGCCAAACTTTCTCTTCTTTTTTTTCAGGTACCCCCCAAGCAAAGTTCAAAAATTTGGTAGCCCCCCTGTTTTTATTTGACATAATTTCAGTGCCCCCCCCCCCCCCAACCCTTCAAATCCTGACATTAATCTTAAAACTAACCCCACCCACCCTACCTATAAAACCTCAAAATTCAACCCCATTAACCCTAAACCTAACCCTAACCCTAACTCTAACCCTTACCTTAACCCTAAATAATGTATAACCTTCTTAACCCCAACCTTAAAGTGCCTATCACCTCTACAGGGATTTAATATATTTATGATATTTGAAACATTCCGAGAAGAAATGTAATATATCTTCTCAGACAAAAACTTACAAACCAGAACTTACAAACCGGTTTTCTTTTGTTTCAATTTCACAAGTAGTCCTGGTAGACGTCACATTCGGTAACTCTGACACTGAAAAAGTCCACGAAGATGAAGTTTTTGTCTGAGGAGATATATTATATTTCTTCTCAGAATGTTACAAATATCATAAATATATTAAATCCCTGTAGAGGTGATAGGCACTTAATAATTCCCACCCGACCCACACATTAAACCAATTGTCACCTTAACCTTCTCCTTAATCTCAATCATAATTATTACCCTAACACCTTAAACCTCAAATTATTAACCATTCTCAACTACTATTCAGCAACACAATACACCAAGGATGGTAAGTCACAACCAGGATCTAAATACCTGAGCCTTATGGTTTACTTTTACTTTTACATTTTACAAAACAACAAAATAATTCCAATTAAAGTCTTTTCTGAATGATTTTTTCCCAATAAGAAATGTTTGTTTGTATAATAATGTTGATCATCAAAGACTCTTATCCTTATTTAATACAAAAACTTCATGCCCCCCCCCCCCCCCCCCCCCCCCCCCTTAAGAACTTATAAATTATTTCAGGGTCTCCCCAAAAGAAGTAGCAAAAATTTCAGGTGCCTTCAGAGTCATAAATATTTACAAAATTGTCTCGGCTGTAATCGCCCACCGCACCAAGGTGACTTAAAATGGATGACGATAACCAGAAGACCCGACCCCCCGTGATGGGACAAACGGGATGATGATGTAATATTTAAAACACTAGCAGGAGTGTTTTAACAGATTTAAAACCACGAGGGCGCAGCCCGAGTGTTTTAGATCTGATAAAACACGTGATGCGAGTGTTTTGAATGGCTTCAAAAACGATTCGTTATTCGATGTTATGTTCATTAGTATTCTTTATATAAAATTGTATGTTCATTAGTATTCTTTATATAAAATTGTATGTTCATTAGTATTCTTTCTGACGTCAAGAAGTTTTATCAGGTATAAAACCACGGACATGGTACTGATTTTCTTTCTGTTTTCCTCATGAATTATTAATGAGTTTTTGAAGTATATGTCAGTACTAACAAAGGTCTATGCTAATGATGATGATAAAGTCCATTTTGTAAAATGTTTATCACTCTGATGATGTCGCTGGTTAGTGACGAAACGTTAGTTCTTTATTAAAAAAAAATTCATCATGCTTACTTACGACTTTTGATTTTATCATGGCTTTTTTACGAATTATTTGCTGGCGGTAATAATTTTTATACCGAGATTACTATACGGTTAAGTTATTATAGTTAAGTTCAATGACAATGGCAGACAAACATTGAAGTGGAGGCTACTCGGCAGAACCTTATAGACCAAACAGACACAGTGCTAAAGAGCGGCGCCCTATTTGGTTCTAAAAACCGTCGGGCTCAAAAACGTCGCTTGCTATATCGATCCCGAACGAACGAACGAACGAACGAACGAACGAACGAACGAACGAACGAACGAACGAACGAACGAACGAACGAACGAACGAACGAACGAACGAACGAACGAACAGGCAGAAAATTTGTCCTTACCTGATTGCGGCCTGAAAGTTAAACATATACTAACTACTTAATAACCGAGAGTGAGGTCTTTACGGTAAAATATTAAACCGAGGTCTTGCTGTATTGACCGAGCGATAGCGAGGTTAATACGCTCAAGACCGAGGTTTAATATTTTACCGTAAAGACCGAACGGTCGAGGTTATTAAGTAGTTTATTATATGGCACTTTTTATTTCAAAATCAATCTTGTATTTCTTGGTCTTCGCTTCCTTTAACTTCGTCAAAACACCGAACTAGTGTTATTTTCTTCTGTTTCTTTCTCGTCTGGATACTAGAATTTACTTTTATAATGTTCATCGTCGTCTATTTCATCTATTTTCGCCGTTTTTCGGCAATAAAAGTTTGTTATTAGGATTTTTTGTTTGTTTCCAATCGTAGCGCTTTAACAATTTTCATAATGCCCGTGGGCATTACGGAGAAATCTCGCCCCGTCAGCAACCAACAGCGCGTGATTTCACCGGAAGTAATCCGTGCCATATAATAAAAATGGTTTATATGAATTAGATGCCGTGTTTTTCTCTTTAGATTTGGAATGAAGATTTGTATTGGGCCAAAGAGCTTAGGAATAGAGAAATTAACAGGAATCAAATCCACGAACCCACCACGCATCTAGAGAAACTTCGACCTGAAATATAACTGTGTCGGAAGCATTACCGTTACAAAGAAATCTACAGCAGACAACCAAATTCAGTTGGACAGTTGTGTGTGTTCGACAGTGCTTAATTCTACTGCATGCATGGTGACATGGCACAACACAACAACCGCAAACGGCAACAGTATTTCTGATTTGGTTGTCGTGTGTGCTCCATTTCCCGGTGAAGCACGGGTAAAAAAGCGGGAAAACATTTTCGAAAAGAAAGAAGAAAAACACTAGCCAAAAACTCAAACCGAACAAACCACCGACTGGTCTGTGGCGACATTTAATGAAGATTAGGTGAAGGTGAGGTAATACGAATAGGTTGAAAAGCGTTGTTGCACGATTACCACTCACCTTAAACATTGTCATCGCAACAATGATTTTGTTGCAAGTTGAAAAAAATTGTTGAAAAAAGTATACTCCAGTTTTACTTGGCTAGCAATTAGTTGCTCGTATTACTTCACCTTGAAGGTGGAATGTTTAAAATAAATCTAAATCGGTTCAAACAACAAACACTGAGTAAACAGAAGACACAACCGAATCGCTTCCTGTTAGGTGACGTACTTTATCAAGCCGTGTTGATAATTATTTTGAGTCTTATTTTATAAAAGAAATGGTTCTTGGTTTGGTGTGCTGCATAGAACACTTTCATGTTAGACACCGCTTTAAATATTCTTTTATGTGCATCTAAATAAGCCTTGCTGGCCTCGTTGTGAGGCAAAAACTGATTCTTTTGTATTGCAGACACACAAGCGAGGCCTTACGACTAGGCTTATTAAGATGCACATAAAATAATATTGTAATTAGTCACTATTATGAAAGTGCCAAGTGGTCTATCGACTATGGGAAGTTGGGAAAACACTCCAAAATCTGGAGTTGGTCGAGCCGATACGCTTTTTCCGTGCTCTCCCAACTCCCCGCGTCTATCTATAACTGAACGTGGATATATGTATTGGTTCCGTCAAATTAAGTCTGTCTTATATATTTTAACTTCCTCACTGCTACAGACGACTTTTATTATTTTACTCAGGCTTATACGATTTTACTCGTCAAAGAGAGGAATCTAGCAGTGAAAGAGTTAAAGGAGTTAAAATGACAAAATAACATCTAGTTAGCTATCAATTTCCTTGTATGCTTCGTTGTTGGAATATTTCATATTGTTGCATATGTAAATTAAACAACTTGACGTCACACGCGTGCATAAAGAGTTATATCAGAAGTCATATATCTTTGCTATATTGTCAAATATAACTAGAAGTTACTATCGCAAGTGAAGTGCTGCCTCAAATGGGACAACAACCTTTAGCCTACTCCACAGGCAACTCTGTGCACTTCGTGGCTAATGTGACACCGCCTTGCCCACTCCACCCAAGATTGCTCACTCCACCCGTGATTGCCCATTCCACCCAAGATTGCTCACTCCACCCAAGATTGCCCACTCCACCCATGTTTGCTCACTCCACCCATGTTTGCCCACTCCACCCAAGATTGCCCACTCCACCCGAGATTGCCCACTCCACCCATGTTTGCCCACTCCACCCAAGATTGCCCACTGCACCCATGTTTGCCAACTCCACCCATGTTTGCCCACTCCACCCAAGGTTTTCTCACCTCTTCACCATAAGAGCCCACATGCAGCGTTGCTTGCGAAGGAGGTTGGAAAGTCCAACAATTTAATTTTTATTACGATAGACAGAGTATGTACACATTTCTTCTATATTTTTTAATTATAAAATTGAGAACTACAAGTTAGTATAACTTATCGCTTGACATGATATGGCAAGGGTTTTGACAGGATGTATACACATAATTTATAATATACAAATATTAAATAATCGTGCCTCTTGCTCTAATGCTGTGGCAAAACTGTCAATGCAATTCCAAGTGCTTAATATGTTTTGACAAATCTAGAGCTTTAATAAAATTTTACAGCAATGAACCGTTGAGCCCATCAGATTATTTTTCAGAATTTGTGTAAGTCAAAACACACACACGCAGATAGTAGGGTCTGATCATGAACCCACACCAATATACATCTAAAAACAGAAGAAAACTACCGTGAAATCTGCCACCAAGAAACACAGCTGTCAGTTAAGAAACTCATATCTTACCTCGACAAGATAAACTCTCCTCGCTGAAATTATAAGACAGTTCACAAGTGTGTTAAAAGCATTCAAGTACATGTTGTCTCCTTGTACTTAGACATTGTCTAAGACATTGTCGATGGTTGTCGAATTTCACTCGATAACTGGAATAGTTGATAAACTCATGAAGGAGCACTGCTTTCCTTGTCTTCCACGAGAAAGTAAAGACATGATGTATTTGTTCTTACAGTGAATTTTCTGTCGAGGAAGAACTTCGAGAAGCCGAACCAACCGACCGAGTCACATCAGCTTCGTCAGCTCATGTATGGATGACGTAATGCCGACAGACAAATAAATAAACAAACGCAAAATTTAACAAATCGAGATCTGGTCAGCTATATACATAGCTCGGAAAAAGGATTGGGCACGAGGCAACGTCAAGAATAGTGTGCTGCCTGCCTTCCGTCGGCAGCAATCACTTGAAAATCCTAAAAATAATTAATCTGGTTTGATAATAGCAAGGTTATATAACTTCCTCTCTTAAGTAATTTATAACCTCATGTGACGTCAAGATGTTTAACTCTCTCCTTTGCAAGTTAGTAAAATCGTCTGGCGTATAACGTTAGAATAAAATACTAAATTCAGCATCGAAAACGAATTACCATGCGGTCGGCAAGAAGTTGATTTGCATATCAAACAAACTGAAATTATTTCAGTAAAATATCTCAACAACGAAACAAGGAAACGAAAAACTGCCATAGCCAAGGTGTTACTTTGTCATTTTAAGTATTCTCTCAAATAAGACAGACAGAATTAACTCTCGCTTGGGAAAGATACTGTGCTACTTTGACTGAAAAGAGACTTGTGGGGGAATTCTGAGATGTCGCTCAACTGCATGCATTGCGCTGTGTTTGACCGCATGCATAACAACGGAAGTTAAACAAGAGGAATCCACGCTGTTTACGCGTATAGGTAGCACTAATAATGTCATCCGATATACTAATAGGTCATTAAGTCATTAATAGATGTTGACATGACAGATTCTAGGGGGATTAGTTGACTCTAGTTATAAAAGCTTATGGAGAACTACTAAACATTCGAAGTCGCCAAGTCGCGCCGTTTGAGAAACAACAACAATGATATAGGAGATAGTCGGATTCTTTCTCTCCATCGTATCACTCTTCACATCAGATCCACCTCAACTTTCTCGCCGAAATGACGGGGTAGTACAGTTCACTTCTGCGTCGACCGAATCTGAAGAAAATGATTTGCTGTGGCGGGATAGGATTCATAGAGAATACGAAAGAGAAGATGAGCGTCTGTTCTCGCGACAAGCAATGGATTACTTCGCTTCCCCGAGTTATGTATCAGTTGGCAACGAACTACGAGTTATGCCTAGCTTGTGCCAGTCTATTCAGAGAGGTCTACGGGCAAGTCTCGCAATAATGTTAGCCGTGTTTCCCGTTGGACTGTTTGGGATCGCCTTGCTCTATTTTGATCTGAACACAACTAATCTATGTTTGGAATGGAAGCACTACAACAACAGTATACCTCTTGCTGTAATGAGATGGAAATTGATTGGCGAGGATATTCAAGCAATACTTGTTTTCATTTGGTTTCCCGTTACACTGATATTGATATTCGGATGGACGGAGTTCAAATCAAATCACATCGCATCTTTGTACGTCGGTTTCGCCACAGGGGCAGCAGTGGTGATCTACAAAACATTTGTACTTGTTTTCGGCGTTTTTGGAACAGATGATTACTACAGATACCCCGGAAATGTGCTATTCGTTGTAAACGTTGTCTGGGGCAGTGTTATCGTAGTACGAAATATCCACACGCGTCATCACTTGACCTCTAAGTTTCGGATCTTTACTCTGATTTCAACTGGCTTCATCGCTGGTTTTATCATAACCTATGTTTACAGGTACGCTATCGTCCCGTTCTTCAACCAGCTTGAAAAGCAGTCCTACAAAGTCCTAGTGGCCGCCATTGCTCCGCTCGTTGCGTTGCTACCAACAGCCATTTGTAAGCGTATGATCTTGCAGCGAAACTCTACAGAGATTATACAACCAGAACAGGGTTACCTTCTCGTCTATTTCCTACGCGGGGCAACCATTTTTGGTTATCGCATCATGCAGGCTGATTTCAACAGCATATGGCTCTTCATCGCTCTCTCGTTGTTCAGTGGCCTTTCGAACGTCGCCAGGCAAGCCACGCGACAAATCTGAGAGAAAATATGGACGCGTGTCGTCGAGTTCCTGAAAAAGAGAAACTGCCATTCAACACACCCCAGCAGCGACGCCTGAAGGCGGACATAGAGATCCAAAACATACTTTTCGAGTACACCACTTTCATAATGAGTCAAATTTATCTTGTGTTGTATCTGGTAACAAACTTCGAAATTTCTGTGTGGCCCGTTTTTAACAATTTTTGGTTCGAGTTTCCATCGGGCTGGCCATCGATTTTGTTTTTAATTGTCTTTCTATTTTTATTCAAATTCACTGGTATGACATTCCTATTCGGAGAGTCTGGTTGAAGTGCTGGAAACGACACACGGTTGCTAACGCCATGCTTCTTGGTTTGATTGTGTGTTACTTCACCTCAATTCTCCTCACTGTTTTTCAAGTTCGCACGGATAAGTCAGCAGAAATGTATCCCGTCAAAAATTGCACCCTGCCCTTTACAAGCTGGTGAGAAAAATTCCTATGGCACACGGCTCAGGTAGTGATGTATAAAGCTGTTAAAGCATCCAGCTTTGGACACGTGTTCTCGCAAAATTCACAAATCGGTAATACTAGTGAACAACTGTTGTCGTATCTGAAACGCTGTCACAGGAAATCCCCCCCCCCCCCCCCCCCCCCCCCCCCCCACCCCCCCCCCCCCCCCCCCCCCCTCCCCCCCACCCCCCCCCCCCCCCAAAAAATAAAAAATTCACCCACACCAAATTACTTAGAACGCTTCTCCCGAGAAATCCCCCAGTAACCCCCCTGAAAACTACAACCCCCCCCCCACCCCCACCCCACCCACCCTCCTCCCTCCTCTCAAGAACACACTCAGTTTATCTCTAGAGATTTATAGCCGGGCATTAACCATACTTAACAGTCCTGTCTAAAAGATAATTTCCCAGCAGATAATTTTCAAAATAGCCATAACGATAAAGTTTGGAAAAACATAATTATTCGAGCTACCTGTGGTAGGCCGAGCCTACAATCATCCACAAAATATATTGAGACTTTTGACATGACCCCCCTTTTCCCCCTATTTCAATGTTGTGAAGCTAGTGTATTTATCACAAATTGTGAAGTTAGTCTGAAATTGTAGCAGGCTCATTGGCAGTGAAAATTCAGCATAAGAAATTAAGATAAAAGATAGTTATCCCTAAATACAACATTGAAAAAGGGGGGAAGGGGGTTTGTCTCAAATATTTTGTGGACGATTGTCTATATTTGAGGAAAAAATGGACAGGGATTTTGCCCATTTGTTATACTATATTTTCATGGTTAGTGCTTATAATAATTAACGGCATAAGAATTCATGACAAAATACATAGAATGGAAGCTCGACCAGAGGCGAAGCTGGCCATAGCAACTGGTCATTCTATGCTAATTTGTCAACATCTACATTGTTTGAAAAGAACACATTTCTAAAGGTTTGAATAATGTAATATTTTAAAAATTTGCATAGCGTCATCATGACGAGTTGCTATGGCGAGCTTCGCCACTGAGCTCGACCATTCTGAAGTCTCTGTACAGGGCATTAAAAGGCAAACATGTGGAAGTATGTTATAGGTAAGATCCATACCTTTCCCATTCTTTGCTTGTTCAAAATTCTTCTCTTTATTCTAAATCAATAAAGATTTGATCGATCACGGATACGGAATACTTCAGGAATCATGATTTTAATATGATACCTGTTGGCATATAAACATCAACCCAAGCTATTTTTCAAACCGGAAACTGGACATGGAACCCTGAAGTAAGCTTGGGGCACCTGTTTTGGTTACCATACGCGTTACCACGCGTTACCACGCGTTACCACGCGTTACCACGCGTTACCACGCGTTACCATACGCGTTACCATACGCGTTACCATTGAATTGTCATGTTTCAATTAGCTTTTATGAATGACCTGATCGCATTACCACGCGTTACCATTAACTTTTTATTAAAAGATATATATATATATATTTCTAATAAAAAATATGGTAACGCGTTGCATTCAATATGAAAGTATAGGGAAAAGGGTAACACAGAAGGTAACGCGTGTGGTAACGCGTCATGTTTTGTTACATAAAACAAGTTGATGATTTGTAAAGACATTAGACATAGTACTAAGATACATGGCTCAGTATTTGGTTCGTTGTCCCTTGGAGGTGATTATCAACCCAGTTCTTTTGTCCATTGACTCGATTGTTCTGTCAACGATATCTGTGGGGAAATGTTCAATTGCAGTTTCCATGTTACTTTGTCCACAAACACACACCCCACCACCACCACCACCCCCTTGGCATATGGGTGTGGCATGATTATCTTTGACAAAATCTGCGTTTGCTGTTCATAGTTACATCCAAATTATACCTGAATATCAACTTTTTAATAAGACCTTCATCAAAAACATATCACTGTTTTTAAATAAGTCTTTGCATTTCCAAGACTACCACAAAGTATATTGAGACTTTTGACATTCACAGCCTTCCCCCCCCCCCCCTGGGGCATATGGGTACGGCATGATTATCTTTGAGAAAATCAGTGTTCATAGTTACATGCAAATTATACCGGAATATCAAGTTCTTAATGTGACCTTCATGAAAAACTTATCACTACTTTTAAATAAGTCTCCAATTTTCAAGACAATCATCCACAAAATATATTGAGACTTTTGACATGACCCCCCTTTTCCCCCTATTTCAATGTTGTGAAGCTAGTGTATTTATCACAAATTGTGAAGTTAGTCTGAAATTGTAGCAGGCTCATTGGCAGTGAAAATTCAGCATAAGAAATTAAGATAAAAGATAGTTATCCGTAAATACAACATTGAAAAAGGGGGGAAGGGGTTTGTCTCAAATATTTTGTGGACGATTGTAGGTTTCGGCTTGGTTTTTCTTTGTTTTGTTTTTTTTGGGTGTCACGATTTCGCATTTTTTGCAAATTTTATCGTTATGGCTATTTTGAAAATTATCTGCTGGGCACTATCTTTTTGACAGGACTGTTAAGTATAGGTTAGTTACCGAACCCGAGGTAAGTAACTTACGTAGTTACCGAGGTTGAGGTAACTAACCTACTTAGTTCGCCATCACAGAGGTTGCCTAAGAAAACTGAGATACTGAGTTCGTTATCACACAGGTTGTCTAAAAAACACTTCGGTCGCGATGATAAATCCTTTATCACATTTGTGACCATTGATTAAGACTCCATTTACACGATTCCCGTACAATTTGAAAACGGAACAAAATCATGCCGTTTAGGCCTTGCGTTTACACGATACCGGCACAAAAATGACATGAAAACGGCACAAAATGAAGACGCGTTCCTTGACGGCATGAAATGAAAACGGAACACTAACCGGTATCGTGTAAACGCCCGTGCCGTAACAGTTTGATGACGGTATATAATCACGATATATACGACCACAGTATTCGGGTCACCAGTATTCACAAAGTCTTCTCAATTCTCATTGGAAGAGAATAGTCACATGCTAATCCATCATTATATTATACCGGCACCGTGTAAACGCAAGACTTTTTGGCCTGTATTTACACACGGCCGGCATGATTTTGTTCCGTTTTCAAATTGTACCGGCATCGTGTAAACGGGGTCTCAGACGCATTAATTACAGCCTCCAGATTCTCCAAAAAAGGTTAAATTAAGTACATCCACAGGGAGCCCAACTCTGACGCCTGTGATGGTCCTTCCTCTTTTTTTGTTTTATTATATTGACCTTCTGACTGAAAACCGAGGCCGCTTAACAGTTGTGTAAGCTGGTTAACAGTTGGTAATATATGCATATATATGCAAATTGCAGCGCGCGTTAATTTGAAACTCGAAACAGCTGTTGGCTTCTGTGTCACGTGAATGGCGCGTGACGCTCACTGAAAGCTGAGACGACTAAACACGCAGTGCGGGAAAACACGCGAGAGAGAAACAAGAGAGAGGAAAGGGATGAATTGAAACACCGACGCGTCTCTGTTCAACGTGTTCCATAGTCCATACGTATTGCTTGGGCAGTTGTTTGTCATCGGAATCCGCCGGATGGCAAGCAGACCACCGCTGAGATCGCAATACAATTCATCCGAATATTCATCCGCACTCAGAACCGTCAAAAGCGGAATGCATAATTGCGAGGTAAGACAAAGCACTTGTTTGTTTAAATATTTATATGAAGTACGTATAAGTCTTACGTTTAGTATTCAGTTTAATCTATTTGCAATTAGTATCAACCAACTGGTTGTCTATTACAAATCCGGCTTTCTGATTGGCTGAGCTACCATGGTCTATTGGTGATAGACCATAGTAGCGTTATCCAATGATTAACCTTCTTATAGCTGGAATACTTCTATCCTGACCAATCAGAAGCCACGGCATATTCACACGCCGCAAGCAAAACCTGGAAACTAGGCTAAAAAATCAAACATGGCGTCTGCTAAAATTTTACATGGCGTTATTAGCAGGAATCCCTCCGGCTTCTTATTGGCCGATAAACTTAGCACTTCCGCATGACGTTATCTGGCGTGGTATGGCGTATTTATGTATGTGGTAGCACAAATATATCGCTCTTTGAGTACGAATTGATCCTAGATTGTAGTTCTGCTGCAAATACTGTGACTCAGCTTTGGAAACAATTCCAAATTTAACAAAGATGTTAGAGCACACGAACGCGCCATGTCAATAACGTTGAAAGAGCAGTCTCGGATTTGAAATCGGTATTAAAATATCAAAAAGAAAGATTCGCACTATTATACGACAACGTGTTTGCAACTTAGTTATACCCGCTCTTAAGCTTTGTTTGGCCAAGAATGGCTTGGAGAATTTGTATGCGACTTGGCATTTAAATTAAATTTATTAAATTTGCCACTTAACGTGTGGCAGGATAGAGGAACAGAACTTTCGTCCCAATCAGTGACACCAAACTCCTATGTGTAGACAACTAAGACCAAGGTGTTGATTTTACGGAGGGAGGAAAACCGGAGAACACGGCGAAAACCCTCGGAGCACAGGAGAGACCAACTTTTAAACTCTACTCACAAAAGTCCCAAGCTGGCGGAGGACGGGGTTATTCCCAAACGGTCACCCATCCAAGTACTAACCCCGCCCGACCGGGCTTAACTATTGGTGAAAGGCAGCGCCCCAACAGCACACGCCACCCGTGCTCCCCGAATTATAACTGAATTATCCCCATAATTATAACTTAAACAGTTTAATGAAATTATGATACTTAACTTTGATCGCGGCATCGCGTTTCGAGTGTTTTAATGCTTTAATGAAATACTCCAAAACGGAGTAATACTAGGAGTGTTTGACTCATTCTATCGCCAAACGTGCACAGCAATCAGGGTCGTTTTTTTTTAATATAAGTACCATTACTTGTTTATGAACAATCTAACAAGCGATCAAAGGGAAAATGCTTGCGAAACAAAGTCAGGAACGCGTAGTTATTTCGAAAATTGAACAGCAACGATTCAGAGTTTCATCCCTTTTCTCTCTTCTCCTCTTCTCCTCGCGTGTTCCGACAAAGAACGCAAGCCTTATTGCACTGCGTGTTTAGTCGTCTTAGCTTTCAGTGATCATGAGCGTCACGCGCCATTCACGTGGCACAGAATTAGCCCAACAGCTGTTTCGAGTTTCAAATTACCGCGCGCTGCAATTTGCATATATATGCATATATTACCAACTGTTAACTTAAAAAAGAGGAAGGACCATCACAGGCGTCAGAGTTGGCCTCCCTGCATGTGGTACATCTAGTGCATGAGTGTGTTATGCAGGTGTCCCAGTTAATTTGGACCCCCGTAAATTCAGACCCCCGGTCCAAATCTACTAGGAGATTTGGACTGGGGGGTCCAAATCTACTGGGGGGGGTCCAAATTCGCTGTGACACCGGGAGAAAATACAAATAGCAAAAGGCAACTTGTAATTGAGTGTAACTAATGATGTCAAAATGACTCTTGATCTGTAATGTCAATTCAGATGTGCGGTGCTGATCATAGTTTGAGACTTTCAGTGTAAGAGTTAAAGGACATGAACAACATACTATTGACTTGAAGACTTATATGAATAGATCGTAATATGGTTGTTGTTGTGTTTAATGAATTAAATCAAAGTTATTTGTTTGTCTGCATGTTTTAATCTCATTTGTATGCCACTTGACGTCGTTTAAGACAGTTGGATAAAGGATTTAACCCGTCTCTTGGAACAATGAATTTTGGGTGTGTCATGGGATAATAAACAATCCTTTGTTTGATATCTTTAGGCTGTTAAGGACATAGACATCCTGTAAATACAAAACCTTTTGTTTCTGTTCCTGAAATACAAACAGACGTCTCCAGATTTCTTGGAGATGTTTCTCTTCATGAGCTGGGGCGCTTGATCACGTACGCTCTCATCATGTACCAATCGGCGTTTCCACTGAAGATGACGTTGAGAGCAATATAATTAATATTCAATATGAGCAATATTATAACTTTATTCCAGTATTTCTACTTGTATGTTAACAATCAAACAAACGCTCAAAACAAAAATATTTGAAAAACAAGGTCTAGAATACCAGCAATTTTGCGAATAGAACAGCGTAGCATCGGAGTTTCATCCATTTCCTCTCTTCTCCTCTTCTCTCACCGTGCGTGCTCGGCTCGCGGCTTCCCGCTCGTTTGCTACGTGTTCGCCTCGCGGCTACGCCGCTCAATCGCTAGTAAAGAACAGCAAAACTCAACTTTTATTAAGCATTAATCGCGTTTAAATAAAATGCTGCAATACGAGAAGCGCCACCGTAATAAAAGAACCAAAAAATTACCGGAAGTTAACACCTGCATTCACTTTACTTACCCGTATGGTTGGTTAGGTGCAGACGGGGGGGGGGTTCACCGACTTACCAAACGCTTGTTATTACTTGGATTCAGGTCAGGATGCCCTGTTGTGATCTCCAATCTTGACCTGACCACCACCGTCTACACCTATCACACCGATTTTATCGGTGGAAATAGCTTTTGATTAAAGGGAGGGATGGTGAGTATTTTCGAAAATTTCTTACTTCTTGTATGCTACGTCTTCGCTGTGCCGTCAACAGGCGCAATGATCGGCCAAGCGTGGTGTGCCTCTCTCATATTGCATTCTCGCCTCAAGCCCTGCGCAGTTCATTAGTTGTTAACCTTGGTTATCTAATAACCTCATTTAACACCTGCATTCACTTTACTTACCCGTATGGTTGGTTAGGTGCAGACGGGGGGGGGGCTTCACCGACTTACCAGACGCTTGTTATTACTTGGATTCAGGTCAGGATGCCCTGTTGTGATCTCCAATCTTGACCTGACCACCAAAAGTGATATATCCTACATAAATCACCCATCCAAGTAATCTATTCTTGTTGATCACACAACTGCACCAAACCACTGATACCATTTTTTATCCGAAGATACCCGGATATCCTACAACGCCGATTCACATCCGAGTATGCTGAGCTGCACCACGTATGCTGTAGCGCCAATTTGGTGTCGTCTAGAGGTATGCTGACCTGCCAATCTGGGGCTGCAACCAGTGAATGCCAATCTGGGGCTGCACCCAGTGAATGCCAATCTGGGACTGCACCCAGTGAATGCCAATCTGGGACTGCACCCAGTGAATGCCAATCTGGGACTGCACCCAGTGAATGCCAATCTGGGACTGCACCCAGTGAATGCCAATCTGGGACTGCACCCAGTGAATGCCAATCTGGGACTGCACCCAGTGAATGCCAATCTGGGACTTGCACCCAGTGTATGCCAATTTCTGGGACTTGCACCCAGTGTATGCCAATTTCTGGGACTGCACCCAGTGAATGCCAATCTGGGACTTGCACCCAGTGTATGTCAGTCTGGGATTGCGTCCAGTGAAAATCTGGGACTGCACCCAGTGAATGCCAATCTGGGACTGCCCCAGTGAATGCCAATCTGAGACTGCACCCAGTGAATGCCAATCTGTGACTGCACCCAGTGAATGACAATCTGGGACTGCACCCAGTGAATGCCAATCTGGGATTGCACCCAGTGAATGCCAATCTGGGACTGCCCCAGTGAATGCCAATCTGAGACTGCACCCAGTGAATGCCAATCTGGGACTGCACCCAGTGAATGCCAATCTGGGACTTGCACCCAGTGTATGCCAATTTCTGGGACTTGCACCCAGTGTATGCCACTTTCTGGGACTTGCACCCAGTGTATGCCACTTTTCTGGGACTTGTACCCAGTGTATGCCAATTTCTGGGACTTGCACCCAGTGTATGCCAATATCTGGGACTTGCACCCAGTGTATGCCAATCTGGGATTTGCACCCAGTGTATGCCAATCTGGGACTTGGACGCAGTGTATGCCCATCTGGGGTTGCACCCAGTGTATGCCAATCTGGGACTTGGACGCAGTGTATACCCATCTGGGGTTGCACCCAGTGTATGCCAATCTGGGACTTGGACGCAGTGTATACCCATCTGGGGTTGCACCCAGTATGCTAGAACTGCCGTTCTGGGGGGTTGCGCCCAGTATGCTAGACTGCCAGTCTGGGGCGGCACCCAGTATGCTAGACTGCCGATCAGGGGGTTGCACCCAAAATATGCTATTGAGCCCATCAAGACCCCAAAAGAAGGGGGGGTAGGCTGATAAGCAGACAAATCCACCAGCCGAGTATAAGAATCTGCGTTGGGCAGTCGAATATGTTCGCCGAGTCGAGCCAGCCAGACCTTGGCACATCAATTCCCTCGTCCTATTTGTCAGAGCTGCGATGTCAGCCGCGCTAGCAAATCTTGAGGTATGATCACGGGTGTCGGGTTGGCTTGCGGTGCCAGTCGGAAGAACGCCTGCATGTTAAAACGAGACAAAGCATCAGCCACCACATTAGTTTTACCTGGGACATGTGTAGCCATCAATTTGAAATTATATCGCGCAGAGACCAGAAAAGCGCGCGAAGGAGGTGCATGATCTTGTCATCTTTTGAAGTGCCGGACGTGATGACAGCAACTGCGCTCTCGTTGTCGCACAGGAACTGAACGCGTTTACGAGACCACTCCCTACCCCAAATATGGCATGCGAGCACAATGGGGTACATCTCCTTATAAGCGATGCCCAACGGCCGTTGTGAAGCCAACCACGACCCATTAAACCATTCGCCATTGTAATAGAACCCGTAACCTCTGCTTCCCGACGCATCAGATACGAGAGACAAATTAGGCATTGGGGCCCACTCTGGTAAGTCGAAGAAATATACGCCATCCCACATGGGTAAGAATTCCCGCCACCACGTGATATCCAGCTGACACTGCTTATTTAAGCGTAAAGAAGGACGGAAACGGTTCGCGCCTTTTAAGAGATCCAATAAGCGTCTGATAAATGTCCGACCGCACGGCACCACTGAGCACGCATGATTCAACTTACCCACCAAAGACTAGAGATCTTTAGGCTTACACCATTTTTATTTTTTTTTGTCGCCCCACTCGAGTAGCAGTTGGATAAATTCGCTATGCTTATCAGGTGGCAGTCGTGCCGACATTGCGATAGAATCTAACTCGATTCCCAGGAAGACAATGCGGGTGGTAGGTCCTTCGCATTTTTCCGGCGATAGAGAGATGCCAAGGTGTTGCGCGGTGTGATTGATGGCTTTCAGCCGAGTCGCGCATATATCCGTACCTGCGGGGCCTAAGGTAAAATAATCGTCTAAATAATGTAAAAGTTCGCGAACGTCGTAATTATGAACCAAAATCCACTCAAAGAGGTTGGCTAGACTATTAAAAATACCAGGTGCCGAGCGTAAGCCGAAGGGAAGAGACAAGTCGACATAGTACTGTCCTTTCTACTGCATGCCCAACAAAAACCTGTCCGATGGATGAACAGGGATTATGCGATAAGCGCTTCGAATGTCAATCTGCCCATTAACGCTCCCTTTCCTGTTTTGACAATTAGATCTATCGCATCTTTAACTCGGCAATACTGCAGGCTAAATTCATCTTTCTTTATACCGTCATTGACGCTATGTTCGAATGGGTAAGAGAGATCCAGAAGAAGTCGCCAGCCCTTGCCCTTTTTTTTTTTTTTTTTTTTTTTTTGAATAACTCCAAAGCGACTAACATGCAAATTCGTTATCGGACCATGTAATACGTAATTTACTTTCCGGTGATCCGGATGCGCAATTAATTGCGTCTCTAAGTTCGTTATGTTTATTGGTGAAACCACGTGGGCTTTTGGCAAACGTTTGTTAAGCTGCCAAGGTGGTGAAATGACTCTTGCATAGTTTCCAAGTTCTACCGATTTTTGTTCATTTTGAGCGACCTCTGCGCTCGCGATCTCGGCCTGCTGGGGAACGTTCGCGATAGTTTCGACAGTTGATTGCCCGATGGGGTACACCACATCGATTGCAGCTGTGACGAAATCTACATGTTTCTCGCGGGCTGCTACACGAACCTGTATTCCACGTTCTGCATAATTCGCTGGCCTTATTGTCGCCCCACGCTTCGCGACGCCTCGCCCCTTGTGTCGCGGCCCTCCTGTCGCTAAAACCGATTGAGGTATGATAGCTATACAAATCGGGCTTCATTTGGCTCCAATCTCTGAGGTTCGACGCTGCGGCTTCGAGGCGAAATGCGCGATCGCAATTATACCAACACATGCCGCTGTAACGCTTGGCCATGCGTATAATGAGCGCCAAGTAAGCAAGCAGATCGCGCGAACGACCGGGGAAAGAAGTTGAAATCACTGCCACGTAGCTAGTAAAGCACTCCACCCATGTCAAAATATCTGACACCTCTTGCCTCTTTCGCGCGGTGACTTTAGTAACAGGCACGATCGAGCACCCTTGACTTCGATGGTAAATGAAGGCAATTCGGTCGTTGGGGCCTCTAAATTTTCTGGGAGAAGATCGGCCATCTCGAGAAACTTGTTTTCTAGTATTGTCGAAACGACTTTCGGTGGGATTGGCGGGCGTCCCGGCCCGAGAATAAAGGCAGTTAGCGGCCCAGAGGAAAACGCTTGGCAATTTTGATCAGTTGTGAAGTTCACGCGCCCCGTTTCGCCTATGTTTGCCCGAATGTTAGAGTTCCCTGCCTGATTCACCAGACTTAGCCCCACCGCGGTCGACTCTAAATGAAGGAGCAGTTAACATACCTTGCTGTGACGGCTGTGAATCGCTGGTCATACCTGAACGAGCCATGTCTGCGACTCCATATCTTTTCTCCGCGCTGCTTCCCGGGATGGTGTCGCCAAGTTGCTCGAGAGCCTGGATTCGTCCGTGTTGAGGTTCGCGGGATTGTTGATCGGGCGTACGTCCTGACTGTGGTCCATTTGCTTGCGTTACGGCTTGCGCTACCACTTCCACGAGGCCAGCTCGGAATTCAGTTGATTGCAAGGCAAGTGACCAATCGACGCTTGTTCGTGCGTGTGTCGTACCACCGCTGCTACTTTCTCCGTCGTTCCCCATCTCCATTTATATTTTCGAAAATTTCTTACTTCTTGTATGCTACGTCTTCGCTGTGCCGTCAACAGGCGCAATGATCGGCCAAGCGTGGTGTGCCTCTCTCATATTGCATTCTCGCCTCAAGCCCTGCGCAGTTCATTAGTTGTTAACCTTGGTTATCTAATAACCTCATAAAAATACAAGCGTCGCAGTTGGGCTCCCTGTGGTTTCACTAGCACACGTTGGTTGGGGATTGTGAGCGAGGCATAAGAACGCCTGCGAAAGAGACTAAAAATAGCAAGGATATATAAACTTCCTCTGTTAAGTCACTTATTTACAAATGTGACGTCAAGATACTTGACTCTCTCCTTGACAAGCTAGTAAAATCGTCTGGCGTTAGAGTAAAGTCCCATGCGGTCGGCAAGAAGTTGATTTGCATATCAAACAAACTGAAATATCCCAACAACGAAACAAGGAAGCGGAAAACTGCCGTAGACAGATGTTACTTTGACATTTTAAGTATTCTCTCAAATAAGACAGAGTTAACTTTCCCTTGGGAAAGATACTGTCAGGGCCGGATTAACCACGTGGCAGATGCGGCATATGCCACGGGCCTCGCGCTTTTGGGGGCCTCGCGCTTTACTGGCCACGCCCATTTTTACTGGGACACGCCCATTTTCTATTGGGACACGCCCATTTTAGGTGCCTCGCGAATTTAGGGGCCTCGCACATTTAGGGGCCTCGCGAATTTAAGGGCCTCGCGAATTTAGGGGCCTCGCACATTTAGGGGCCTCGCGCATTTAAGGGCCTCGCGCATTTAGGGGCCTCGCGAATTTAGGGGCCTCGCGCATTTAGGGGCCTCGCGCATTTAGGGGCCTCGCGAATTTAGGGGCCTCGCGCATTTAGGGGCCTCGCGCATTTAGGGGCCTCGCGAATTTAGGGGCCTCGCGCATTTAGGGGCCTCGCGCATTTAGGGGCCTCACGCATTTAGGGGCCTCGCGAATTTAGGAGCCTGGCACATTTAGGGGCCTCGCACATTTAAGGGCCTCGCCCCCTAGGCTTGGCCCCAGGAAAATATGCAATATGCATGTAAACTCTAGTTGCGCTGAGCTGTTATATGATCCTGTTTATACTTGTTGAGTGTTGACACAACGACAGGGCCAGACTGAGACAGGCCATTGTCTCGTTTATAATTGATGCGACTCGAACGAGTATATTCAATTGAATACAAGGCGTTGTAACACTGTTCGTAGACAACAGCTTTGAAAATTGCAATTGAACATTGACTGATTTAATTCATATCGAACTGGCAAACTTAAAGGAGGCTGAAGTTTGGTAAGTATTAATTATATTACATTATTACTAGTATAATATTACCGTATATGAAATTTCAAAGCTTGTCAATGTGTCATGCATCTGAATTGACGGAATCTATTATAATTTATATGGTCTACCGTCTACGGGACGTTAAAAGTAAACCGTATACCTAAATGTTACTATGTTAGTGTGTTACATCTTACATGTTGCGTCTTAAAACTGCGTCTATGGACTATGATGATATTATGTAAAATCTCAATCCATTTCCTGCGAGTTGGGAAACCGTAATTCAAGATATTTGTTCACATATATGATATCTGAAAACGCGCAAATGTGTATATGAATTGTATATTATTTGCCTAATATATACTGTGTAGCTGACAATGCCTGACATTGAAATAAGACCCGACTATGCCTTACGGCATGTTCCGCGGGGGGTGATTTCCCGTTTTTGTCTCATAGTCATAATTATGCACTTTCACCTACGTCACCGTACATGATTAAGCCCGCAGTTTATTTTATCACTTTTAAATTCAGGCTGCCAGCAGGGCTAACACACATCGAATACGTACATATACATACAAGGGTCTTGGGCATGAAGCCGTGAAACTTCGGGAATTTTTTTAAATTTTACGAGACAAGAATCGTATAAACACGTCTCTGGAGCAGCAAAACGCAAAGCGAAGGAACAACGTGCCGCACGGGAAAGCAACGTATTGAGCAAAGTACCAAAAATCTCAACACTGTTTAGTTCCAATAGCAGCGCTCCAAGCGGTGAGACTAGCGACGCGGACGCCGGTAGTAGCAGTATCTCTTTGCATGCAAACTGATGACAGATGTCTCCGTTTTTGGAAAGCAGGGATGCAGTGACTGGAAACACGCTTCTCAACAAATTTCACGCCATGAGAGAAGTTCAAATCACCGACAAGCCATGGTTCAGCTACTACAACGCAGTGATGCAAATTCTCGTGTTGATGCAGAACTAGTTAGACAGGCGAAGACAGAGCGCGATTATTGGTGTTCAGTCCTAGAGCGGGTGGTCGAAACTATTCGCTTACTGGGTGAGCGCGGCTTAGCATTTCGTGGCTCAGATGAAGTTGTCGGTTCATCCAAGAACGGAAACTACTGGGGCATATTGGAACTGGTGGCGAAGTTCGATCCCTTTCTTGCGCAGCATATTAAGTTAAACGCAAACAAGGGACGGGGTCACACATCTTATCTGTGTAAGACAATTTGTGAAGAATTAATCGATTTGATGGGAAATCGTGTGCTCGATCACATTATTTCGGAAGTGAAGTCGGCAAAATATTTCTCGGTTTCTGTAGATTCAACTCCAGATATATCTCACGTTGATCAGCTCACCTGCATTCTACGGTACGTTTTGCCATCGGGTCCTGTTGAACGGTTTGTAACCTTCCTGGACATGCAAGGTCACAGTGGGCGGGAACTAGCGGAAAGCTTACTTAAATTATTGAGAACACATGGCATTGATATAACAGACTGCCGAGGTCAGTCATACGACAACGCGAGCAACATGAGTGGTAAGTATAATGGCACGCAGGCCATTATCCGGCAGCATTGTGAGATGGCTCATTATGTACCCTGCGCTGCACATTCTCTTAACTTGGTTGGTCAATCTGCAGCAGGTTGCTGCCTTGCAGCCGTTGCCTTCTTCAAATTTCTTCAAGGATTGTATTCCTTTTTTTCTGCTTCAACGCATCGCTGGAAAGTTCTAAATGACAAACTTTCAAGTAGAAGTCTTCCAACTATCAAACGCATGTCTGATACTCGCTGGTCCGCACGCGCAGATGCGACGAAAGCACTAGTGGACGGATATGACGAAATTTGCGATGCCTTGGTGGAAATTGCCGACGACGATGAACAGAAAGCTGACACCCGGGAAGAAGCTCGTGGTCTTGTCAACAACATGAACCGCCTGGAAACAGGCATACTTGCTGTTTTGTGGTACCATATTCTGCATCGTTTTCACGGCAGCAGTCAAATTCTACAGTCCGCCGAGCAAGACCTCAATTCAGCCGTTGCAATCTACGAGTCTCTTGTGGATTTTATCCGAAAGCTGCGGACCAGATTCGAAGAGTTCGAAACCAAAGGAAAGGTACTGAGTGAATGTGACCATTACAAGGAAGAAGTCCAACGAGTGCGTCAACGTAATCGCCGTTACGATGATCCAGAAGCAGCACCTGAACTGCCGCAGACTCCAGTCGACAAGTTTCGTACAGGAACGTTTCTGGTAATTGTAGACAGCATCGCCAGTGAATTGCAGAAACGACTGGGTGCGTATTCTGAGAAATTGCTGCTAAGTTTGGCTGCTTGCGAACGCTCAAGGACTTGCCAAACGAGCAAGTGACCGAATGCGCGATAAATCTGCAAAACGCATACCCCGCAGATCTCGAAGACAGCCTGTCTGACGAACTATTGCAATTTTCAAGTTTTCTGAACACAGATTTTGTCAAGAAATCGTTAGAAGCAACTGCTTCTCCAACAATCCCTGCCACTTCTTCAGCGGCCATGCCTGAGACATCCTCTGATCAAGAAACTGAGTCGGTGGCTGTGGTCACGAAATATGACGACGATGTCAGACTGGGCGCGGAGTCGATGGAATTGCGCCTTTACCGCCTAATTGTTGCCAACAATCTGGAGACAGTATTTCCTAATACTGTAATCCTATTCCGAATATATTTAAGTCTGATGATCTCGAACTGTTCCGGCGAAAGGTCGTTCTCTAAGCTTAAGCTGCTTAAAAGCGAAATTCGATCTTGCATGGGGCAGGAGCGGCTGAACAGCCTCGCGCTTCTCAGCATGGAAGCCAAACTTCTGCGAAACATTTCCGTTTCATCGCTCATTAATGATTTCGCAATGAAGAAATCGCGTAGGCATAACGTTTACAGGGCATCTTCGGATTGACTCATTATAGACTACATTATAGACTCCAATGCTTTGCATGTGCTAATGTTCTTACATGTACATTTGATTTGTATGACTTTTTGTTAGCTATTTTATTTTTTAGCCATGTTAATTGTTAACGTTTTGTTATGTTTGTTGTTGGATACTAAAAATGTATTTGTAAAGACCCAATTATATTCAACAAATCGTCGCAATTAATTCAGGTTGTTCAAACACCCAAATTAGCAAAATATAAACGTTTCATTGATGTTTGAAACAAGTTTTAACGTAACGGAAAATTATTCAGAAATCCTGGTGGAAATCCTGCGAAATTGCGATGATTTGCGGATAAAATAGAAAACGATTATTTAACAATTTTGTGTCTTTGAATTCAATTAGTTAGGTTTTCATAACGGGGGGGGGGGGGGGGGGGGGGGCGGGGGCCTCGCGCTGAAAATCTGCCACGGGCCTCGCGCGACGTTAATCCGGCCCTGGATACTGTGCTATACTTTGACTGAAAAGAGACTTGTGGGGAATTCTGAGATCTCGCTCAATTATGCACAACGGAAGTTAAACAAGATCGCTGTTACGCTAGGTAGCGCTATTAAACACGGAACGAGCGCATAAAAGGGAACACCCCCCCGGTATTCAGCCAGCGAAAACCCATCATTTGAAATTTGAAACATGGCGGCTGATGGTCAGTAACGACGTGTAAACTATAAAGTGCAAATGTTCGTGTAAAAAGTCGTTTCCCATTCTTTTGTTTTATTTAGAACTTTAGATATTTCCGTAAACGCAATTCCTATGTAAACGTATTGAGTTCGCGATAAATGAAACGTTTTCGTGGAGTCATATAATCGCTGCTATTTCAAATTTCGCGCTAAAAGGCCACAAAGATCACTCACAGCCAGGGTGTTCATAGCAATTTCCATATGCACAACTGCGTTTCTATTTACGCCTGCGATGCTATATTATTCAACGGTTACATTCATTTGATCATGCGTATATAACTGAATAAATTTACATAAATATAATGTATATAATCGCCGCCATGGCGGATGAAAACAACGTCGAAATGCAGTCGGAGCATTCTCCTTCAAAGAAAAGGCAGATACAAAACCAGCAATATTACGAGAAGCACAAGGCCATTTTAAAAAGTAGCAAAAGCAGCTATCAATTTAAGATGGAAGTACCAAAAGAAGACGAACATCGCTTGGATGAAATCAAGACTAAATTGAACCAGGCTAAGGAACGGCTGAGCCGCTGAGGCAACTAAACTCGACGAAGACAACAAACTTTGATCTAATGGAAGCGCTCGTTGACAGGTGGCTAGATGTTACTGGAAGTCAAGTGCAACATTCCGTTGATCCGATTCTATCAGTGTGAATAACCCAGACCAACTTCTCCACCATATCCCTCCTTCATTACTCAACCCAAAGTATCAACTCCATAGTGTTTGTAAAGAAAATGATGAAATTTATCTTGTGTGTGGCACGGCTTTGCAGCGACTATTTCGATACTTTATTGATACTGGAAATGTTTGTAATTGTGGAAATAAATTTGACGCATCTCGCATAAAAATTGAAAGAGTGACCAAGCATAATCATTCTGTAAAGGTGGTTTTTGGATGTGACAAAAAACATGTTGTTGAGTGGTTTTCTTCATCAATTATGAGCACCCATCAGCTGGAAAATATTATGTGAATGTCAGGTGCGTACAAATGTTTAATGGATTTATGTAATAAAAATAATTAACACCAGGCAAAGTGTTTGTGTCGATTTCAGTACCTTACTTCCGGGGTTCGGGCATTTCCGGTTACCCCTAGCCTGTGGCCTCTCCGGCTTAGCCTTGGGTTTAGTTGAGTTTATGCTCTCGTAAGGGTCGCTTCGTTCTTGGATGCCTCGCCTTACTCGTAATAGTTTATCTTCGTTATCCATTGGCGAAGTGCAAGAGCTGGTTATGGAGTCTTCTTCCTCGACGTTGTCGGCTGACGATCCAGCGTTGCCTCACAGTTCGGCGTCATTTGTTGGTTCGACCGTTCCTGTCGTTCCTTCGTTCTCTGGCTCGCCAGTAGTTTCGTCGGCCGCTTCCTCTGCTATTGAGCCTTCGTCGCCCGTCTCGCTAGTGTACGCTTCGTCTCGACCGCCTTTGGTGTCTTCGTGGTCGGGGATGGCGTCGTCTTCGCGGAGTTCGTTAGAGCCTTCTTCAGCGGCCTTCCTGCCTTCGGTCCCTGCTGTCTCTTGGCCTCCATCCCTGGCTGTTTCCTCGGCGCTTCCTGTGTCAAGCTGGGTGCCATACACATCTCCTCAAGTCGTCGTCTCGGGGGCTTCGTCTTCGATTACTTCGCCGCCATCTTGTTTGCCTGGCCCAGTCCCCTCCGTCGCGCCGGTTTTGGCTTTGGCTCAGATTCGGGCTCAAACTCAGGCTCAGATTCAGGCTCAAGCTCAGGCTCAGGCACAGTTTCAGGCTCAAGCTCAGATGCAGGTTCTGGCTCAGGCTCAGGCTCAGGCTCAGGCTCAGGCTCAGGCTCAGGCTCAGGCTCAGGCTCAGGCTCAGGCTCAGGCTCAGGCTCAGGCTCAGGCTCAGGCTCAGGCTCAGGCTCAGGCTCAGGCCCTAGCTCAGATTCAAGCCCCGCCGCCAGTGGTGGTTCCGTCTTGGCTCCCGACTCCGCCGCTTGTTGGGGCTCCTGTTCCTGCGTTGCCTATCCCCGTTCCGTCGCTGCCTATTGCTTCCTCGCTGGGTCCGTGGTCTACGTCTGGCCCGTCGGTGGTCGCGTCTCCCTCCGTGGTCTCGCCGTTATCGTCGTTGGCCTCGTCTGGCTTGCTGTTCCCCTCGCCCGCACAGGACCTTGCAGGTATGAGCCAGTCGCCTTTGCTAGGTGTTCCGCCGCTTGATCAAGCGTTTGTTGTTGGGCCGGGGTTCCACCCCGTCCCGTATAAGACGGTGGTTGCTATCACTTCGGGGCAATTTGTTGAATTTGCCTCCCTGCTGGCTAAGCCGGAAGATTTCCCTACCGGCCCCACTATTTCCATCGATGGTCGTGTCGTAGTGTCCCCGGCCCATCGTCCGCCGCGGCGCATCACAGACATAGTTCTCTGGATGCAGGCCTTCTCCATTTACGCCTCCGTGCTAGTGGCTTCATCGTCCTGGCGTGCGAGGGATTTGTTCGCTTATCAATTACTTATTTTGCGCACTTGTTCGCAATTCCGGGGCTTAGCCTGGCTTTTTTACGATGAGGCTTTTCGTCGCGACGCCGCGGCTCGTCGCGTCACCGACTGGTCCAGCATGCACTTGGAGCTGTACAATTATCACACGGCGGCGTCTTCGCGGGTCCAGGTTCCTTCCGATGTGGTCGCGCGCGCCGAGAGCTCTGGCGCGGTCTCCTCTGCTGCCATTTGTCGCTCCTGGAACGTTGGCCGTTGCATTAGTTCGCGTCCTTTTTGCCGGTTCCTTCACGTGTGTGACACTCCTCGCTGCCGCGGGGCCCATCGTCGTGCTAACTGCCCCTCTCGTGGTGGTGCTCCGCCGGCCTACTAGCTACTGTGACAGTCTCTGTGGCTTGCGGTCTTGCCGGACTCTTGCTATTATGTGTATTGCGTGTATTTGATTGCTGTTTATAGTTATTGCTTGCTCTGCTTGTAGTCATGTGTTGTGCTTCGGGGTGGGGTGGTTGCGGCTTGGGGATTCTTGTCCGGGGGGGGGGGACTGGCGCGGTGGCGAGAGGTTGTTTGCCGATTACTTAGCTTGGGCCCTCGCCCTCTTTCTTTTGCAGCTCCGCGGCTTCCGGCCTCGCTTGCTCGGCCCATTTCCGCGATTTCGCCTCTGGTCTTGGCGGAATTTACCAGGGAGTTGGCGGTTGGTTTCCCTGTGGCCAAAAGGGACTACGTCCTGGCGGGTATCCAGCACGGCTTCCATGTGGGTTTCTCGCCTGGGCGGGTCCGTTTGCGTTCCCGCTCCTCCAACATGCGCTCTGCGTCTGAGCACCCGGAGGTGGTTGACGCTTACCTCGCTGCTGAACTCGCCGCCCGCCGTCTCGCGGGCCCGTTCGCCTCTCCTCCCTGGCCTTGCTTGCACATTAGTCCGTTTGGTGTCATTCCCAAGAACCATCAGCCGGGCAAGTGGCGCCTCATTTTGGACCTGTCCTCGCCGCAGGGGAGTAGCGTCAACGACGGTATTCCTAAAGACCCCTTTTCACTGCATTACGTGTCCGTGGATGATGCCATTCGAGCCCTGGTCGCGTTGGGGCCTGGCGCGTTGATGGCCAAATTTGACGTCCGGGCGGCTTATCGCAACGTGCCTATTCACCCAGATGATCGTTTTTTGCTGGGCATGATGTGGCGTGATGGTTTCTTCGTCGACCTCGTTCTCCCCTTTGGTTTGCGGTCGGCTCCCTTCATTTTTGATTCGGTGGCCTCGGCTGTTGACTGGATCCTCGTCCATAATTATGCGGTTTCTCCCCTATTTCATTACCTTGATGACTTCCTCACCCTTGGCCCTGCTAATTCGCCCACCTGTCAAGCTCGTGTGGATACGGCGTTCGCAGTGTTTCGCCGTCTTGGCTTACCTTTGCATCTAGATAAGTGCGAGGGTCCGTCGTCGTCGCTGGTGTTTCTCGGGATCGAACTGGATTCCATTGCCCAATCGGCCCGGTTACCACAAGAGAAGGTATCCCGTATCCTACAGCTCCTCCACCGTTGGGCGCGTAAGTCGACTTGTACTCGTCGGGAGCTGGAGTCGTTGATCGGTCATCTCCACCATGCCTGCCGCGTCGTTCTTCCGGGTCGCACGTTCCTCCGTCGCATGATCGATCTGTTATGCTGCTTCCGCACCCCGTCTCACCCCATTCGGTTGAACGTCGAATTTCGACGCGACCTCCATTGGTGGCTGTCCTTTTTTCAGGAGTGGAACGGCATGTCCTTTTTTCTGTCTCCCGCGGTGGTTCCTCTCCCGGATTTGGTGGTGTCCGCCGACGCGTCTGGTGCCCTCGGTTTCGGGGCCGTATGGCAGCAGCAATGGTTTTGCCAGTCCTGGTCCTTCCTTCCTCGCCCAGCGTCTATTGCCTTTTTGGAATTGGTGCCCATTGTTGTCGCGGCCCATATTTGGGGGGCAGCCTGGTCTCGCTTGCGTGTGCAGTTTGTCTCCGATAATATGGCGGTGGTCAACATTCTCCGCTCTGGCACGTCTCGGGCGGTTGACCTCATGCATCTCCTTCGTAGTCTCACCCGCGTCGCGTGTCTCCACCATTTTACCTTTTCGGCGTGTCACTCTCCTGGTCGCGACAACCGTGCCGCTGACGCTTTGTCTCGCTTTCATTTGCAGGAGTTCCGGCGTTTGGTTCCGTCGGCCGATCCCAGTCCTCAGCCAATTCCGTCCGCTCTTTTGGCCCTCCTAGTCCCGCCGTCTTGATTTCGCGATGCTATGGCCTACTCGCTCAGGGTCTGCCCCCGTCCACTCAGCGGCTTTATTCCTCGGGTCAACGTTCGTTTTTTTCGATTTTGGCTCGGGCTGGTAACGCCTTTGGGCAGGGTTCGTGCCTCGAATCCCTTCTCCAGCTTCGCTGGAGGGTGGCGTTGGAGAGGGTAATTCTCGGCAACTGGTCAACTAGTTAGTTCGCGAGTTTAGGCTTGTCTGGGGCTGCTTTACCAGCAAGATCCAGCGCGAACCCCTCTCCGACAGACCTACACCCTCCAAGGTATTAGTTAGTTACTAGAGTTCGCCGTTGGCTCGTAGTGAGAGTGCCAGAGTCCTACTGGGGGTATGACCCCCTTGTTAGAATTTGCATGTGTGTTAAATGGATTTATGTAATAAAAATAATTAACACCAGGCAAAGTGTTTGTGTCGATTTCAGTACCTTACTTCCGGGGTTCGGGCATTTCCGGTTACCCCTAGCCTGTGGCCTCTCCGGCTTAGCCTTGGGTTTAGTTGAGTTTATGCTCTCGTAAGGGTCGCTTCCCTCCCTCCCCTTCCCTGTCGGCCTCCTCGCTGCTCGGAATTCTGGCGGTAGGCGTGCCATGCAGTGCGTCTTATCATGACTCTTCGCGGGTCCGCGGGTGCTGCTCGTGCGGGTCCTTGCACTGTTGCCTGCTTGCTTGCTGCTATTGCTTGTGCGGGTCTGTACTGTGCAACTTTGCCATACAAGACGTTGGGGGTCTGTATTTGTGCCCCCTGCTGTTGCGCAGTCGTGTGGGGGGTCTACTAGTTCAGCTGTGGCCTTCTGGCCTGCTGCTAGTGTGTGTGGGTCTGTACTGTGCAACTTTGCCATACAAGACGTTGGGGGTCTGTATTTGTGCCCCCCGCTGTGGCACAGTCGTGTTGGGGGTCCTCGGGTCCTCGCGGTGCGCTTCTGTGTGTCGCGCCAGTACATCTGGTCTGTTCCCCGGCTACTCTGGGTGATAATGTACGTAAGGTGTGTATGTGTCCCTGGCTACTCCGGGCCTGTTTGTCTTGTGTTGTCTTGTCTTGTGCGGTCTTGTGTTGTGGCGCGTTTCGCCAGCTCGTCTGGCTGGTTCCCGGTTTCTCCGGGACTGGTCAGTGGGTTGTGCTCCTCTGCGTCGCTGTGGCTAGTCTGTTCTGCTTGTCTATATTGCGTGTGCTGGCGGCCTGCGTGAGTGCGGGCTCCTGCCTTGCTGTCCCTGTCTTTGCAGTTGTTGTACATGTCCTCTGCAAGTATCCGCTGACGTTGGTCCTCTTTTGGCAACCGTGGCCCTGCGGTCATCCTCCTCGTCTTCCTCGCTCCTTGTCTCGCGTTGGCGTGGTGCCAGGTCAGTATGTTAACTGGGGGTTGGTCTTCCGGAATGGTAAGTTACTTCCACTTTATGTGTGACTGTAGTTCTTGTAGGAGAGGGTAATTCTCGGCAACTGGTCAACTAGTTAGTTCGCGAGTTTAGGCTTGTCTGGGGCTGCTTTACCAGCAAGATCCAGCGCGAACCCCTCTCCGACAGACCTACACCCTCCAAGGTATTAGTTAGTTACTAGAGTTCGCCGTTGGCTCGTAGTGAGAGTGCCAGAGTCCTACTGGGGGTATGACCCCCTTGTTAGAATTTGCATGTGTGTTAATGGTGTATTATATAGTATACTAATAATATATATTATACGAATATTATACATACTAGGTGTACAGGTGCATGTTTGGCATGTGTGGCCACATGACACACATTGAGTTGGTAGATTTTCAGAAAGTTGGCAGATTTTTATTTAAAAGCTCAGCTTTTCACTTACTCAGCAGAAAAATTTAGCTTGTCCCACATGAGAAACAAGCCAAACATGCGCCTGCATGTGTATGAGAAATATATGTATGTATAATCATGTATATATATATATATATATATATATATATAAAATACTCTAAAATACTCTAAAATGTAGCAAGCATATCACTATAGTACTACATACACTTCTTTATAATTCTGGTTCTTCTATATTTGCTGTAGTAAAAGGTGTCAAGACACACTTCTACTATGCAATGAAAAATTGTAACAATGACCCTGAACAACTTCAAAAAAGTATATAGTTGAGCATTACAAGGTTGGTTTATGTATGGCTTCCTATCATGTGTTACATTATTGACTTTTTTTATTTTGATCTTTTTGGAGATTGCATGCAGGAGCATTTCTTTATATAATAGGGCAATCATGCAGAATGCAATGAAGAATCAAGATGCAAAACCCAATCTGATTATGTTCCAATGAAAAGGGTGATTACGAGTACTGCAGCAGCTAAAGCACTTATGGAGACTATCACATCCACTAGTATTTACAAAAATGCAAAGGATTTTGCAACTGTAAGTGAACTGTCTGTGTAGAAGTACTATATACATGTATATGCAAGCTGTAGTACACAAAGTTTTGGTGTAAGAAAATGGACACTGACTCGTGTCTTGGGACTCATGCTAACTTGTGATAATTATACTGTACTTTCAGTGTTGTGACACTTATTACATAGAAAGCTTCCATAATGTCATACTTGTGTATGCCCCGAAGAGAATTCATTTCAGTGATGAAGTATATAACATGAGAATGAATCAACCTTGCTATATTAGATTGGGTATGCATAATTTGAGTTAATTACCATTATCATACTATAGTATATTTAATTGTATTTGAATTTCTATATACTATTAATTTACTATATTGTTTATGTTATATTTACTTTCATAAATTATATGTGTATCCTGTAGGTTTATTTGTTTCTAATGTATTGTTTAATTTGACATACATTCAAAAATTGTTGTTCGTAGAATGAAAATGTGGACCGTGAAGTATATTCTACAAAGTTTTACCAGAGTATAAAGAGACCTGACAGAGTGGCACCTTACATTTCATTTTAGGAATAACATATGGTCATCCTTTTTTTCAATTAATTTTTAAGCATAAAATATGTGTCCCTGGGCTCATTGTTTACTGTTATTACATATACACTGGCAGATATTATTCTTGTACATATTATCATCTATATGGTACAGGTAGGTACATGTCCTTTGTATGGGACTCCAGAAGGGTTTGGCCACCTTCTCCTGACATCATTTACCACACAGTTGGGTATAACTTCTCAGACATCGTCAATAAATATACCAAGTTCACTTTTCCTGTTTACATAACATGGGTTATGCCAGAGACCAACTTTCTTTAGGAGCTTGTAGAACTCTCGGTAGTTTTTGTAACGCTTGGCGATATTTTGTAGACGTGGTGGCCCATACGCCATCAGAAAATTGGCCTTGTGCTCATCAGGTGAAGTAATGCAAGGATTTTGCAAGCAATACTTGCATGCTGCAGACGAATGAGATTGCACACCATTTTCAGGGTTGTCAGTCTGTAAGCATCCCAGGTTATATTCTTTGCAACGTTCTGTGTTTATACAGATAGCAGAAGAAAGTTTAATTAATTTATAACTTTGAATTGAAATATTTCACAAATATGTTTTATTACCTGTATTTTTCTCTGATGTGTCTTGACCTTCGCCACCACTGTCTGCTCGTTTTCGTTTTCGTATTCTTGTTTCTTTCAGGACTTCTCCTCCAGTATAATCCAGAAATGACCGCAGTGCTTCAAGCTCGGAAGAAGGAATAGAAACGACCACCTAAGATTGTATATATTTGTTTTGTTATGTGCATTATTATTAGCATAATTCGTTGGGCCGAATCGCCGAATCATGCATATCATTTATATATTTTGTAAACAGTAAAGGAATTGTAGAAAATAATAAAAGTTATTGATTCTCACCTTGACATTTGCGTTGTCTTCTGCCATCATATAAAATAATTTCGAAACCAAACCAATCGTAAAAGCAACTTGACTGTGTATGGCTGGGCGAACTAAACTGCGCAATTTGTTTTGATGGCGAGCTTTACCTTGATGAACCGGAAGACGGAAATAATACCCGCTTATTTTGTGAGCCAATCAGATTTTTAATCACGCGAGCGTCTTAGGGGCTAAGACGCTACTTATGCGCTCGTTCCGTGTTTAAAATGTCATCTATACACTGATAGGTCATTAAGTCATTAATATATGTTGACATGCATGACAGATTCAAACGGCTTAGTTGACACCAAAGTAAAACAAGCTTATAGAGAACTAACAACAATGATAGAGGAAATAGTCGGATTCTTTCTCTCCATCGTATCACTCTTCACATCAGATCCACCTCAACTTTCTCGCCAAAATGACGGAGTAGTACAGAGCGCTTCTGTGTCGACCGAATCTGAAGAAAATGATTTGCTGTGGCGAGATAGGATTCATAGAGAATACGAAAGAGAAGATGAGCGTCTGTTCTCGCGACAAGCAATTGATTACTTGGCTTCCCCGAGTTATGTATCAGTTGGCAACGAACTACGAGTTATGCCTAGCTTGTGCCAGTCTATTCAGAGAGGTCTACGGGCAAGTCTCGCAATAATGTTAGCCGTGTTTCCCGTTGGACTGTTTGGGATCGCCTTGCTCTATTTTGATCTGAACACAACTAATCTATGTTTGGAATGGAAGCACTACAACAACAGTATACCTCTCGCCATAATGAGATGGAAATTGATTGGCGAGGTCATTCAGGACCTACTTATCTTCATTTGGTTTCCCGTTACACTGATATTGATATTCGGATGGACAGACTTCAAATCAAATCACATCGCATCTTTGTACATAAGTTTCGCCATGGGGACAGCAGTGGTGATCTACAAAACATTTTTACTTGTTTTCGGCGTTTTTGGAACAGATGATTACTACAGATACCCTGGAAATGTGCTATTCGTTGTAAACGCTGTCTGGGGTATTGTTATCGTAGCACGAAATATCCACACGCGTCATCACTTGACGTCTAAGTTTCGCATCTTTACTCTGATTTCAACTGGCTTCATCGCTGGTTTTATCATAACTTATGTTTATAGGTACGCTATCGTCCCGTTCTTCAACCAGCTTGAAAAGCAGTCCTACAAAGTCCTAGTGGCCGCCATTGCTCCGCTCGTTGCGTTACTACCAACGGCCATTTGTAAGCGTATGATCTTGCAGCGAAGCTCGGAGATTATACAATCAGAACAGGGTTACCTTCTCGTCTATTTCCTACATGGGGCAACCATTTTTATTTATCGCATCATGCAGGCTGATTTCAGCAGCATATGGTTCTTCATCGCTCTCTCGTTGTTCAGTGGCCTTTCGAACGTCGCCAGGCAAGCCACGCGACAAATCCGACAGAAAATATGGACGCGTGTCGTCGAGCTCCTGAAAAAGACTTTCTGTTGTAGAAGGCTAAAGAAACTGCCATTCAACACACCCCAGCAGCGACGCCTAAAGGCAGACATAGAGATCCAAAACATACTTTTTGGGTACACCACTTTCATAATGAGTCAAGTTTATCTTGTGTTGTATCTGGTAACAAACTTCGAAATTTCTGTTTGGCCCGTTCTAAAACAGTTTTTGGTTCGAGTTTCCATCGGGCTGGCCATCGATTTTTTTTTTAATTGTCTTTCTATTTTTATTCAAATTCACTGGTATGACATTCCTATTCGGAGAGTCTGGTTGCAGTACTGGAAACGGCACACGGTTGCTAACGCCATGGTCCTTGGTTTGATTGTGTGTTACTTCACCACAATTCTCCTCACTGTTTTTCAAGTTCGCACGGATAAGTCAGGAGAATTGTATCCCGTCAAAAATTGCACCCTGCCCTTTACAAGCTGGTGAGAAAAATTCCTATGGCACACGGCTCAGGTAGTGATGTATGAAGTTGTTAATTAAAGCATGCAGCTTTGGACACGTGTTCTCGCAAAATTCGCAAATCGGTAATACCAGTGAACAACGATGTTGTCGTATTTGAAACGCTGTCACAGGAAATCCCCCCCCCCCCCCCCCCCCCCCCCAAAAAAAACCCAAAAAAACCCACCAAATTACCTAGAACGTTTCTCCCGAGAAATCCCCCAGTAACCCCCTTGAAAACCAGTATCCCCCCCCTCTCAAGAACACACTCAGATTATCTCATAGAGATTAATTATAGCCGGGCATTAACCATACAGTGTTTTTTAGACAACCTCTGTGATAACGAACTCAATATCTCAGTTTTCTTAGGCAACCTCTGTGATCGTGAACTAAGTAGGTTAGTTACCTCAACCTCGGTAACTACGAAAGTTATTTACCTCGGGTTCGGCAACTAACCTATACTTAACAGTCCTGCAGTCAAAAAGATAATTGCCCAGCAGATAATTTTCAAAATAGCCATAACGATAAAGTTTGGAAAAGTATTATTCGAGATACCTGTGGTAGGCCGAGCCTAGGTTTCGGCTTCGTTTCTCTTTGTTTGTTTGTTTTTTTGGGTGTCACGATTTCGCCTTTTTCTCAAACTTTATCGTTATGGCTATTTTGAAAATTATCTGCTGGGCACTATCTTTTTGACAGGACAGTTACCGAACCCGAGGTAAATAACTGACGAAGTTACCGAGGTTGAGGTAACTAACCTACTTAGTTCACGATCACAGAGCTTGCCTAAGAAAACTGAGATATTGAGTTCGTTTATCACAGAGGTTGTCTAAAAAAACACTTCGGTCGCGATGATAAATCCTTTATCACATTTGTGACCATTGATTAAAGCTTATTTTCCCAACCACGCATAAATCAAGTTAATTACCCTGGGTTAATATACTGTATATTAACTTGATTTATGCGTGGTTTGGAGTAACTATTATAAATAAACAACCGCGGCACATCAAAGAAAACCGAGGTGATCGTGAACTAAATAGAGATAAAACCGAATTTATGATCATTTGCGCGAGCCACCGTCTATCCTTAATTGATGAAAGTCCTATAATATCAATAGGAAATAGGAATATTAAATGTGTACCCAACAAAAAATCCCTTGGTGTGATACTTGATGAACAGTTGCATGAAATGGGACAAAAATAACGAGGTACAATGTAAGAAAATCTCGAAGAACAAATCTCAGAAGGGCAAAATTAGTTGTTCCTCAAAATATCCTTGTAGAATTGTATAACGCTTTAATATTGCCCCATTTCAACTATTGTTCGACTATTTGGAATGATGGCTGTTGTAGACATATAAACAAATTATTAAAATTGCAAAAGAGAGCGGCGCGCGTGATAACTGGTAGCACTTACGAAGTTCGTTCCACTGAAATACTGGAAAAACTAGACTGGGTCACAGTCGATAAGAATCTAAAAAACTGTGAAAATATAATGACATTTCAAGCTTTAACCGGAAAGTTACCTAGTTACCTTTTCAATTTGTTCACTAAATGTGAAAATGAGAATTACAATTTACGAAGTACACCTTTGGCCCTGCATTAAAGTAAAACAAACGTTCAATTGCACACTTTAAAATAACAATAGAACTTTAGTATATTCATTAGCGCGAAACGACATTCAATAACGTTTTGGTCACATCAATAGCATTTATTACATATGCATGGAAATAGTCCTGTTCAAATCCATTAATTAACAAAATACCAATAGCACTTATACACATTCATTTACAACAAAGGCGTATTCATTAAAGATCCTACGTACGATCAATACACAACAGATGAACTACATTACATTAATGAAAACACTTTCATTCAGAAATGCGAGAAAAGTCCTAGAGTCTTAAATTAGCCTTCTACAAACTCGCCGTTGAGGCAACGGGGCAGATAGGTTTGCATGTGCCTGAACCACGCATTACACTTCGATACAGTTATGGTAGCGATGTTTCTTTCGGCGGCAGCCAACAAAACTATTTTCCTATATTCGCCCAACGGAATGTGGTCTTGTTGTGCTCTTATAGGCCTAGGTCAAACGACGAACTTTACATGAGACGAACTAAATTCTTCAAATTAAGTTGATGACAAGATCGACGTTTGACTGAGTTAAGTTCGACTGATTGTTTTCGGATCGTCTGAGACATTCTATCCGTCGGAAGAACGTCTGAAGATCGTCCCTGGGTCAAACGTCGATCTTCTCATGAGCCGAACTAAATGCATAATTTAAATTTTGTATGATAAATTATGATAATATGGATTTTGGTATGAGAGCATGCGTAGTACACTATTTTCTCGCTGACCCAAAGAATCGTTGCTTTGATTCCGAATTCGTTTTGACTGCATTAAGTTCGACGTTTGACCTAACTGTGGAATTTAATTAATTTCGGTCGACCCAAAATAGAAATTTAGTTCGTTACGGTGGAAGAATTCGCGGGCGATGAGGTGGTGCACCATCGAAAATAGTGATCGTTTCATTTTCAGGAAAATGTTCTGCACACTCTTGTAGGAATGCTTGAAACCTGGGAGAAGTTGTGCCCCCAATGTGCATAGAGTGATGTACCAGCCGAAATGTAGATGAAACTGCAAGAGTGATGGTAACGTTGTTTCCTTTTTGACCAGCCACCTGACGATATGCTCTCTGTCCTCGTAGAGCTCTTCCTTGACTTCTGGCCGTCCATATATTGAAGCCGCATTCATCAACAAATACGACCTGGTTGCGAATAGCTTCTTCAAGAAATTAACCAGGCTGCATACTGACGACGCTTCTGGATTACATCTGGTCTGTTTCGTTCAGCAGGGCATCGACGAACCAGTTTAATGGTGTATAACATACCGTCTAAAATTTTGCCAATTGTTCGTGAATGAACATGGGGCTTTTGAGGCAACCTTTCTCGCAGCGTTATGTTTATCGCATGTATTGTGTCTTTTATTTTCTCTTTATTAATATTCCATTGTCATGCATTCAATATATATTAAGGTCCTCGTTCTTCCACGTCTGCTAATCTATATCCTATTTCACTCTTCTAGTCCTATATATATATTCCCGAGATAACATTACTAATCAGCTTAATTAAATCAACATATAATTAATCCCATTATATTATTTCACAACACAACATCTCCCCTTTTCTTTTAGACATAACCTCTAACATTATTTATATTTCAAAATCAAATCCGTGAATCAGTTCAAGACGATATCAATACCTATAGCTTAATAACCAAATTAAAATTGAACCTATACAATAATATTATTGTTTATTTATTTATTTTTATATCGACTTAATCTATATATAAATCTACCTTCTGATAGAACTATTTTGAGCTGCTTGATAAAAGCTTGTCTGTGTGCGATTTCTTTCTGGATATCTTCGCTGAGGCACCACATCCTCTATTTCATGTTCTTCATCATCTGCTTCTTCTCCTGATGCCGGGTCATCCATTTCTTTCTCATTTACCTCTCCTTGAAACTTCTTGAAGAACGAGACGTGTCGGGTGATCCGATGGTCAGATCGTCTGGCTGTTACCATGTATGCTTTTATTGCAATCACTCTGTATGGCTTTGGATCGAATCTCGTTGTGAACTTGTTACGCTTGGATCGTTTAACGAGCACGACATCGCCAACTTGAATGTCCGGTTGCTGTGTTCATCGTTTACGATCCATATACTCTTTGGATTTTCTTTTTCGCTTGACATCATGGTTCTTCGCGTCCAGATGAACTTGTGGGCGACTGATTGGAAGGTTTGGTGGCGTTGGAAGACCATTTCTGACAACACGGTTGAATAATAATTCCGAGGGGGCACCTTTCGTAGTGGTGTGTGGGGTTGTACGGTAATTCATGAGAAACTTGGGTAGTTCTTTCTGCCAAGATTTTCCTTGGGCATGATCCGTGCGCTTTGTTGAGCGGTTTCATAAAGGATTCTGCTTCGCCGTTTGCTTGTGGCCACAATGGGGTGACATGGTCGTGTTTCACGCCATACTGCTTCATATAATCTGCAAATTCTTGGCTGGAAAACGGTGGTCCATTATCAGATGTAACCTGTTCTGGTAGGCCATGAGTTGCGAAAATGCGGTCCAGTTTGCTAAGAATGGAAGGAGCGGTTGTTGACTTCAAAATATCCACTTCAGGGAAACGAGAGTACCCGTCAATTACCACAAGCACGCTTTCCCCTGTTGGAAATTGCCCACACAAATCCATGTAAAGCGAACTCCAGGGTTTTGAAGGCATTTCAGTTGCGCATAACGGTGGTGGTCGATTCTCAGGTCCAACGGCTTGACATGCGAGACATGTTTTAATCATGGTTTCTACTTGTTTGTCAAGGTTGGGCCACCATGTCTTTGTACGTAACAACTGCTTGTTTTTTACCACCCCTTGGTGTCCCTGATGGGCAATAGCAAGAGTTCGTTGTCGAAGTGATTCCGGCATAACAATGCGGTGCCCACGCAGAAGTACGCCATCTGGAGTTACTGTAAGCTCGGCGCGGACTGTTGAAAATGGAGCTAATGCCTTGTTTGTTTTTGTGTACCATCGATTAGTTTTTATTGCGTCTATGACGGCTTGTAACTCGTTATCGTCATTGCCTTGGGAACGGCATGCTGGACGATAAAATTCACATATTCGTCAGCGATGCTGGGTTTGGTGCGATGGCTTGGCAATGGCATACGGGATAAAACATCGGCTGGATTTTCGTCCCCTCTTCGATAGCCTGCGTGCAGACGCCCGATGCACGCAGGCTACTCTTCAATAGATGGCTTTGAAATCGTACTGTTGTAATCGTAGGACCCAACGCTCAATTTGGGCTGGTGGCTTAGACTTGGGAGAGAAGATCACCTCGAGATCTTTGTGGTCTGTAATCAGGTCAAACTGAGTTCCAATCAGATACATATGGAATTTTTCGCACCCCCATACAACTGCCAGTGCTTCGCGTTCGGTTTGTGAGTAGCGCTGCTCGGTGGGGGATAACGAACGACTTGCGATGCTGTCGAATGCCGTTTGTTGTGCATTTGTCCAATACCATTTGACACCCTTTTTGGTGAGATGTCGGAGTGGTGTAGTGATAGTAGAGAAATCTTGAATAAAACGAGCACAATAGTTTGCCAGTCCGAGAAAGCTGGGAAGCTGGCTTACGTCCTGTGGTACTGAGGTATGCTGAATGGCAGCGACCTTACTCTTGTCTGCACGAAGACCATCTTTCGTGAGGGTGTAACCGTAGAACCATAGCGATGCTTGACCAAACAGACACTTGTCGGCATTAACTGTGAGACCCTTTTCATTTAGGCGTTGGAACAAAGCGTTTAAACGGTCGTCATGTTGTCGTTGATTATTCCCCAAAAGAATCACATCGTCTGCGATGTTGCGCGTGCCTTCAAGTCCTCTTAAGGCGTTCTGGATCGCATTTTGAAAAACTTCACTTGCTGAGTTAATACCAAAAGGAAGTCTTTTAAACCGGAAAAGACCGCGGTGGGTGATAAACGTGGTGATAGATTCGGATGCTTGCGCCAAAGGAATTTGATGATAACTCGCGCGAAGATCGATTTTGCTAAAAACTGTCGCGCCCGCCATGTCTTCAAGGAGCTCATCCACAGTTGGTATCGGATGGCGTTCGCGCTTGATTGCTTGGTTGGCTCGTCGATAATCGCCGCAAACTCGAACCTCTTTAGAGTTGTGGGGTTTAGGAGCGACAACTAAGCCACTCACCCAGTCGGTGCTTTCATCGGTGACAGGTTCAATAATGTCTTTATCAAGATATTCGTTAAGCCAATTATCAAGTTGTTTACGTAACGGTGAAACGGAGTATGTGCAGTTTTTGCTCGTAGCCGTGAAGTTTGCCAATTCCTTCAAATACATTCGGGTACTTATCACGAAGTTCGGCCTCGTGCTGACGGTTAGCATGGCTTAGCTTCGCGTTCTCATTGGTGTGGACAGCCCGATCTGCGTTGATTTCGGGACTGCAACCCACCGTTGACTTGATTTCGCGGGCGTTTCCGTTGTTGATATTTGATTTCGGACAATGTCTGTCGGTTTGTAGGACGTTGACAGAAAACTGGATAAGTCCAAGTTCCTTAGACGTGTTGCAGCTGAGTAGTGAACCAGTTTGGTGTTTCGTAACATAAAACGTTGCAATTGTCATGCGTTTCTTACTTTCGATAACAGCCTCAAACTTGCCAGCAAGTTCTACTGGCCGGTCGGAACCAAACGCTTTGATGTGTATGTTGGTTGGTGTTAACGGGGTTTCAAATTTCTGTGACACTGCACTGTAGTCTCGTGGATCCAAAATGTTGACTGAGGCCCCTGAATCGATCAAGATACGGACATAGGTCTCAGCGATTTTAATTCTGGCAATCGGTGGTGACTTGGTAGAGGATAGGGAAGAGGGGTCGATGGTAAAAGCGTATTCACTGTCGCTGTCACTTGTGCTCGTGTCTGTCGGCGGTGCATTGCCGTCTGTCGTTGTGGAGTCTTTACCAGCGAGCTTGTTGACTCGTTTTTGGAATGGTTTACGTTGGTAGGTCGGGGGAGGTTTGTGATTCATGGTCGCATGGACGCTTGAAAGTGTCCTTTTCGACCGCAGCTACGACAGGTTTTTCCAAAAGCCGGGCACGATTCTTTACCACCTGGGTGTGGGTATAAACCGCCACAATAAAAACAGTGCTGGGCTGGTTCTTTCTTCGGAGACCGCGTGTTATTTGAAAACCGTTGGCTTTGCTTCAGGGGCAGATCTAGGATTTTTGTCACCTTAGTCCAAAAATATTTGGGTTCCAGGGGGGGAGGGTGCTCCCCCAGAAATTTTTTTAATTTTGGGTCTGAAATGCTATTTTCTGCCTTCTGAGGGCACTACAGTGAAGAAAATCTCAGATTTCAACTTGCATTTTCTAAGTACCATCATGTCCAAAAATTATTTTGTCCAAATGGAAATTGTTTCATTTTTGTATTTCATTTGAGAAACAATTTTACAATTTACTGTATATGTTACAGTAATTAAAATATCAGATTTAATTATTTTAACCAATAAATAAACAACAGATACAATATATCTACTTCAAATATTTAATAAGATTCATGACTTCAAATATTTTATATGAAACTGATAACCATACTGCAGGTTAGACCATTTCACTCTATGCAAGAGCTTGAAACAGAGCTGTATAGGCAATTCCCAGATGCCTCAGACCTAAAACATTTAAATACTATGTCAACTTCAAAAAAGTTGTACGCCTGACTCAGTCTCTCTATATTAAGGCCTTGTTTACATGGAGGTATTACCCTAGCCACTAGGTTACTCTAGCACGTTGGTTACCCTAGCACTCATACATTTCCTGTGTTTTTTTGTTTGTCATATTTACAAGGACACTAGGGTAACCCAGGTGCTAGGGTAACCCGGGTGCTAGGGTAACCCAGGTGCTAGGGTAACCCTATCACCACACTAGTAAACGCATTTGGTAGGGATAACTCGCCTACCCAGGACAACTTTTTACTTGTTCCAGGCTTCTTGTCATTAGTGCTTGGTAACCACATCTGAGTTGACCCACAGGTTGACCCAGGCAGCAGGGTGACTGAACCTAACTTTGACCCAGAGGGGTAACCCTACCTTGAAAACAGGCCATAACCATGGTCTCATATAAAATAACATGAATGATTGCCAGACCTCACTATCTATTTTATGAATTTATGAAGTAGTCTACATTATCCAATCTTGACAAAATCCTTTAACTTGTATTTCAATTCTTGCTACAATGCTAGTCTCAAAATCATATTAATATTCAATTAAGTTAAAAATACAAGAAGGGGAAGCCCTGAATGAATTTGAGCTACTTCCCAGGTGAAAATCTTACATAAGATCTTGCCAAGATCTTGGCAAGATCTTATAAGATCTTATGTAAGATCTTGCAAGATCTTGGCAAGTTCTTGCAAGATCTTGCAAGATCGGGCAAATGTTTAGAATTATTATCCAAATTGTTTGTGCTTGCCGTGTGCCATGATTCTAAATTATTGACAATGGCAACTATCGGCATAGAACAACATTAGAATCATGGCACACCGCAAGCACAAACAATTCGGATAATAATTCTAAACATTTGCCCGAACAATACCGCTTTCTTATTAAAAAACTCTAAATATCACAAACATCTAAATTTTAGTCGTAAACCTATATGTAGGTGGAACTGTCACTTGCATGTCACTATACTATCTGTTTGTCTCTATATGTAATTGTAAACCACTGACATATCACTCTTTTCATTGTAATTCACCCGTCGAAGACTGCAGACTAGCAGTCGAAAGCTTGTAACTTAAATAAATATTTTAAACCAGAGAACGTCTAAAAACCTAATATGTTTAATATTCTTTGTAGTCTGGTTTATAGCATACATTGCCCCAGATTCCAACACTGAGAACATTGCAGTCTAGGAATATCTAGTTTTCAAGCTATGTTGTTAACACAGTAAAGCCTTTTCTTAAATTAAATATTGAAACATAACAGTTGTGTTCATCAAAAAGGGAATCAAATGGTCAACTTTTTGTAAATGAATTACCTATAGTATGCAGGGTATATATATTATATATATTCAAAATTGCCGCCGTTGTTGATCAACACAAAACAATTTGTCAATCCCCAAAACAAACCATAAATCCTTTAATTGTAATACTTATAAACTACGAAAATAAACATATTTTGTAAGCATCAAACCGCGGTCCGCAAATCGTTTGTATTCCAACAAATATTAAGAACATTTCTATTCCGTAGCGAATAAATATAAAATACCCCGAGTAATCGAGTATACCTTGCCGACTATTTCAAATTTATACAAATCAGTATACAAAATTGCTGATTAAAGAATCTATGACTTACCTTCAATAATGTGATCGCATCCATCGTCTGTATATGTTGATCTAGCGAAGAACCATTTACAAAGCAAAAGGCAAACAACGATCGCCAACGAACTTCCAATTCGAAAATGAACGCGTCACCGCGTTAGCCTCGAAACGTTTATGTAAATTTGCAGGTTGTATTCGCCCATAGTCACTCGAAAGTCGAAAGCCATACATCGATCGAGTTTTACAAATCAATACTTTTTAATTCAACTTTATGGGCTAGTATATTTAGGTCATTTGTCAAGTTTTATGTCTAATCAAATAGTGTGTAGCATGCTGCACAAAATATCTGTTAGCACAGGAATTTTGAAGATAAGAAACATATAGTTAAAGTTTGGTGGAAATATTGCTTGAGCAATATACGGTAGATCAAAAGGAACACTTATAAGCAAAATATGACAAATGGTAAACTTGGAAAAGCATTTGAAGCTCAATGTTTTAACTTCAGAGTTATAACTTAGAGATGAATAAAAAATCGAATAAATAGAATATTCTATAGAATATTCTATTGGCACATATAGAGATATTCTATAGAATATTCTATTGGCCTCATATAGAAAATTTAATATAATACTTTGTGAAAGAAAAACCAATATGCTATAGAAAATCCAATAGAATATTCTATTGACACTTTAGTGTCATACAGAATATCCAACAGAATATTCTGTTGGAAAAAAAATCCAACAGAATATTCCATTGGATTTAGATTTCCAACAGAATATTCTATAGGATTCTATAGAACATTTTCGTAAGGGATATATCATACAAAATATCTTATAAGCTTTTACAAGATAATACACAAGATCTTGAAAGATCTAGTGAGCTTTATGCAAAATTTGGTTCAAGATCTTAAATAATATCTTATAAGAAATTTCTTATAAGATCTTATTTAAGATCTTACAAGATTTTACAAGATCAGCTTACAATATCTTATAAGATCTTATAAGATCTTATAAGATCTTACAAGAATTTTCTTATAAGATCTTATTTAAGATCTTACAAGATCGTACAAGATCTCACAAGATCTTATAAAATTTTGTAAGATCTTATAAGATCTTATAAGAATTTTCTTATAAGATCTTATTCAAGATCTTACAAGATCTTTCAAGATCTTATAAGATCTTACAAGATCTTTGTAAGATCTTATAAGATCTTATAAGAAATTTCTTATAAGATCTTATTTAAGATCTTACAAGATCTTACAAGATCTTACAAGATCTTACAAGATCTTACAATATCTTACAAGATCTTATAAGATCTTATAAGAAATTTCTTATAAGATCTTATTTAAGATCTTACAAGATCTTACAAGATCTTACAAGATCTTACAAGATCTTGTAAGATCTTGACAAGATTTTCACCTGGGTTGCGCTACAAACTCATCGTGAAAATGGCCTATTACTCCCAACCAGCTAGAAATATATTAATAAATATGATTCTAATTTGAAGACATGCCATGTGGTCTCAATCGTGGCGAAGGTTGTTATTGTCAAATTATTAAAATTCCGTGTAGAATATAAATATGTCTTTATACGTCGAACGAACTTAAAGAAACTAGAAAATAATTAAGGCAGAAAAATCTGCTTACCTGAGAGCAGCACGAGGTTTCTTCTTGTCATTGTTGGCGTATATTACCACGTATATCTCAGTGCTAAAATTTCTTTGAGGCGTCTTGCCAATCTTGGTAAAATGCTCCTTTGCGCAAAGCATCCTTCGCTTGTAGACCCTCGAGTCGACGGTATTAAACTTACCGATTTATAAATCTCTCGCAACACATCTCCTCGTCGTCCTTCAAAGCGAATACATCAAGATCTGTTCTGTTCCTTCGGGAAGAGCGAGACTCGTTACCCTTCAACAGCCGTTTAAACGAGACGAAAATGAACAAGTTTTAAAGCATTTATTCAGTATATTTCGACCCGTAAAAAAGAATGCTCACAGAAGCGTGAATCGAGCAAGTGAACCATGAATCCCAACCCCCCTGGCTATGAACACTAGCCAATAACGTGCGGCATAGCGTGAAAATGCCGCGAAACGAAATAACAATGACGACATGCAAATACTAACTCTAAAGGCCTTAGTGGCCAGAACACTCCCCGTCTGGTATTAAAAATATCACTATTAAGAGTTTGAATGTTTATAAAGTTCAGAAACAAGAACTAGTTACGGGTTCAGTTCGTGTTCGGTTCTTAGCAGGATCACTTCCGTCACTGGTCTTGTATACAACTGCTTCGTACCGTTCTTCGCCGTGGTGACTTCCACTTTCCGAACCTTTCCGTCCGCGCTACTTATGGCTTTCGAGATGCGTGCAAGCGGCCAATCGTTTCTTGGTGATTCTTTGCACCGGAGAAGGACTAAATCTCCTTATTCAAGATTCGGTCGGGGTGTCTCCCACTTCCGTCTGCTTTGTAGTGTTGGCAGGAACTCTTTCTTCCATCGTGACCAGAAGCGGTTTGCTAGGAACTGTACCTGGCGCCATTGTTTGGTGAATAGGTCTTGAGGGACGAAGTTTCCCGGAGTAGGTTTGAGTGGTAGGGTTTTCTGCGTCAGGAGAGTTGATGGAGTGAGGATTTCGGGTGCAGAGGGGTCGCTGGAAACGGCTACAAGTGGTCTGTTGTTTACGATGGCTGTCACCTCGGCCATCAGTGTTGATAGAGCCTCGTGGCTTAAACGAGTTGGTCGTAGGTCGGCGAGCATTGAGTCCAGGATTCGTCTGGAAATACCGATCATACGTTCCCACACGCCTCCTGTGTGCGAAGCATGTGGGGAGTTGAAGACCCACTTGCATCCTCGGGAATTGAGGTATGACTCCACGGTCTTCTGCTCCATTTCTTTCAGAGCAGCTTCCAGTTCGTTGTGTGCGCCTACAAAATTAGTCCCACAGTCTGAGCGAAACTGTTCGACGTGCCCTCTGATCGCCATGAATCGACGAAGGGCGTTTATAAAGCTGGATGCGTCCATGCTCTCAATGAATTCGATGTGAATTGCTCTCGTCGAGAGACAGGTAAAAATAACTGCCCATCGTTTGCTGTTAGCGTGTCCTCCTCTAGTGCGTCGAGCTGCCACTTCCCATGGGCCAAATACGTCGAGCCCAACATAAGTGAAGGGAGGTGATGGGGTGAGGCGTTCGGTTGGCAGGTCTGCCATTTTCTGATGATGGAGCTTCCCGCGCAGTTTTCTACAATTCATGCACTGCTGGATAACTCGGTTAACCAGGCGTTTTCCTCCGACGATCCAGTATCCTTTCGCTCTAACCATTCCGTGAGTGAAATGACGACCCTGGTGCTTCACTTCTTCATGGCAGTGCTTGACGATGAGGCTTGTCACGTGGTGTTTTCCGGGTAGGATTAGGGGTGCCTTTCTTCGTAGGGCAGGTCGGCCCGCTCGAGGCGTCCTCCAATACGAAGGAGACCTTCGGAGTCGATGATTGGGCTGAGTTTTATCAGTGGCGATGTTTTCGACAGTGATTTATTCTTTTCTATGCGATCGTATTCTTCCGAGAATGCTTCGATCTGCAAGTTTCTGACGATCAACGTCTGCGCACGTTTCCTTGCATCGATGACATTAACGGGCGACGTCGCTTCCGTTTCAAGATCGTTGCTGACTGGCTCCTTCGAATGGTGGTAGCGTTGATGCTGCTTTTGGACAACCAGGATTAGTTGTGCTACGGCGTTGACTAAGTTTGACCACCGCGAGAAACGTAGAAAACGAGTAGTTCCAAGGTTTATAGGTGATACAAACTTCACATTAGTTGCCGAGATCGTGATTTCGGGCCGAAGTTCTGGTTCTTCAGCTGTGAGCTCGAAGGTGGTGGTGTCAGTTTCGGAGGAACTTTGGCTCTGCAGGAACTTTGGGCTGTTCAACCAAGAGGAATCTTTAAGGTGGCAGGCTCTCACGGATCTAGTGGCTAGATCTGCTGGGTTGAGGTCGGTTGCCACGTATTTCCACTGGTTCGGCGACGATGACTTTCTTATTCGTTGTACTCGGTTTCCAACGTACACGTAGAATCGGCGTGTCTCGTTTAGGATGTAACCCAGTGTAACCTTGCTATCAGTGTAGTAGGCGACGGAGTCTGGTTGCACAGCCAACTCCTCTAAGACTACTTCAGTGACTTCTACCCCGAGTACTGCGGCGCAAAGCTCCAGACGAGGAATCGTTGTGGCGTGCGGGGGAGCCAGCTTAGCTTTGCCGAGCGCGAAGGAAACCTGGACTTGACCATTCTCGTGAATGACTTTGAGGTAGGAAACAGCTGCGATGGCTTCGACGGACGCGTCGCAGAAGGTATGAATTTCCAGCTTGCTGGCCTCGGACAAGGACACACTGGCGTAGGCGCGTGGGACTTTGACTTCGGTAAGGTGAGAAAGAGATTTACACCAGGCCTCCCATGTTGACCTGTGTTGTTCAGGCAGTGCTTTGTCCCAGTCATCGAGCGGGTGGCGTTTGAGGCTGGCTGTCATGGCTCTAAGCAACATTTTGGCTTTGATGACTACCGGAGCAGCGATTCCCAGCGGATCGTAAAGACCGTTCGTGACTGAAAGAACGCCGCGTCTTGTAAATGGTTTGACTTCGTCTGTGACCTGGAAGGTGAACGCATCGGTTTGAAGATCCCAGAATACCCCTAACGAGCGCTGGACTGGGATGACGTCGCGGTGGAGATCCAGGTTGCGGAGGTCTGAGGCCTGGTCTTCGACGGCGAATGCTCGTGTTACTTCGGGGTCATTGGAAGCAATTTTGTGGAGGCGCAAGTTGGCGGCGGCCAGCATGGCTTTGGTTTTACGTAACAGATCAATGGCTTCCTGGCTGTTAGACATGGACTTTAGACCGTCATCGACGTAAAAGTCCTTTTCCACGAACTCTCTTGCATCGGTGCCGTACTCTTGTTCTCCTTCGAGAGCTGTCTTTCTAAGACCACAAGTTGCAATGGCTGGCGACGATGTATTACCGAACAAATGTACCTTCATGCGATATTCGATGACTTCTTCATCGGGACTGTTGTCTTTGTACCAGAAAAATCTCAGGAAATCTCGGTGGTCTTCACGGACAATGAAGGAGTGGAACATTTGTTCGATGTCTGCCATTAATGCGATGGGACCGCGCCGGAATCGTAGAAGGACTCCCAATAGGCTGTTTGTCAGGTCTGGGCCAGATAGCAGTAGCTTGTTTAGAGACACCCCGTTGGTTTCAGCTGCGGAGTCGAAGACCACTCGAATTTTACCAGGTTTTTTGGGATGGTATACTCCGAAGTGGGGGAGGTACCAGCATACTCCCTTTGAGACATCGTCGTTTTTTGGAACGGGTTCTGCGTGACCATTTTCAATAATTTTCTGCATGAATTCGAAGTAGTGTCTCTTCATTTCCGGTTTTCGTTCTAATGTTCTCTTCGTGGAATTAAAACGTCTTCGCGTGTCTTCTCGGTTGTCTGGGAGCGCTGATATCGGGTTACGAAAAGGCAAAGGTGCCTCCCAGTTTCCTGCGTTGTTTTTGACCATTTCACGGTCCATATAGGCTGACGAACATCCTATCTTCCACGGATAGATCGGGTTTATTGTCGTCCTTCGAGATCTTGAACACGTTGGCTCCTAAACCATCGTCGAAACTTCCATCCGCATACGCTTCTTTCCGCTTGTCGTTGACTGTATCAGGGGGGTCAGTGACGTTGGCGGTATTTTCTTTAATGTGGAAGCGGTTGGGACATGGTAAGAGGATTGAGGGTCGTCCGCTTTCGAGAATGTTTGTTCTGTAACAGGAGAGACTGGGTTTGTGAGCGCCGTCCAAGCAAGCGTTGCCGATGACGACCCATCCTAAATCTAGACGCTGAGCCCATGGTGCATCTCTGGAGCCATTGCGTGACTCATGTATCTTTTGAAGCGGAGGTGCGTCTCGACCGATAAGCAAAAGGATTTCTGCATCATCGCAGATTTCAGGTATCTCGTCGGCTATTCCGCGTAGGTGTGGGTGAGCTCGGGCTACTTGGGGTGTAGGTATCTCTTCTTTTGAGTCTGGAACAGCGTTACACTCGACAACGTTTGTTAATGTATGTCTTTTATTACCGTCCATCGATTCCACAATGAGGTCTTTGCTGCATCTTCCTTGAATCTGGGACACTCCTGCACATGTCTTAAGTGAGTATGTAATAGTTTTACCATGGACGTTCAGGCGATCGAAGAGTTCAGACTTTGCTAGGGAACTGTTGCTCTGGTCGTCAATTACTACGTACGATTTCACTTTGGTTTCTGGATGTCCGCTTACGTAAATGTTGGCCAGACAAATCTTCGAGCATGATTTTCCACCGGGGGAACTCCCGCACACTTCGGTGCATTTCGTTGTAACCTCTCCTGACTGCTGGTTTTGTTGAGTGCCGGTACGATTGCCAAGTTGATCTTTGTTTGCTGCCTGCTCCCCGCCATGCTTTTGCTCGCCGTCAACGTGGAGGGCCGCCAGATGCTTATCACTTCCACATTCTGTACATGTAACTTTAGCCTTGCAGTCCTTTGCAAGATGATCGCACGATGCGATGCAGCGGAAGCATACTCGATTCTGTCTCAGTATTCTGGTTCTCTCGTCGAGGGACTTAGCTTGGAAGGCTCTGCACTTGTTCAATGGATGTTCTTTATGGTGGATAATGCACCAGTTGGTGGGGTTACGAACTTGGGGATCGTGTCTGACTCCGTGATCTTCAGCGTCGATTCCGGTTTTCTTCACGCTAATTTCTTGGCGCCAGGTTGGCTGTCGTGCACCTAAATTCTTCCTCTCGGGAATGTCTATGATTAGGTTAGGGTCGTTTCTTTCAAGGGATAACTCCTGAATGAAGGTGGCAAATTCGAAGAATAGGGGGTAGTCTACTCCAGCGTGCTGTTTCTTATAGCGGAACGCATGTTTTTGCCATCTGCTTTGGATATCGCCGGGGAGTTTAGCAATGACAGGTTTGATGTAGACCGGCTCGTCGAGGATTTTAAGACCTTTATATCCCCCATCAGCCTTAGCGCACTGTAATTCTAAAAGCAAGTCTCCGAACTCTTCGAGTTTTTTGTTGTCTCTAAATCCGACTTTAGGAAAGTCTCTCAGTTTGTTCAAATGTACTTCTGTAATCACTGCGTTGGAACCAAACCGCTGACTAAGTTTCTGCCATAGTATCGTTACACCTTCGGTGGGTTTGTTGATGTATGCATTCCGAAGCCGTTGAGCAAGTTTCTTTGATTCGTTGCAGGTATACTCTATTATGAGAGATAATTCTTCGCTAGGGGTTATCTTAATGTCTCGTATCATGTTCTTGAAGGATTCTTTCCAGCCGTAAAAATTTCTTGGGTTGTCGTCGAATTTTTGAATCTTATTGGCAATCAGCTCTCGACGGGCCATGAAGTTGATATAAGCGCTCATGGGATTTGAATTAGGATCTGTCTGATAATTTGGAGGTTGGGGAGCGAATATATTTGCTGTTGGGTTTAGTTCTTCTTTGGGTGGTATTTTGTGGGCTTGGTCGTTGCCCTGGTCGGCTTGTGTATCGATGGCACCAGGAAGGGAAAGGTGGTCAAGGTTGGGTTCTTCAAAGTCTTGCGAATTCAAGTAGCGTTGAACTCTTTCGACTGGATCATCTCCAGGCAGATTAGGGCGATCGGGTTCTCGGTTTTCATCGAAGCCCATTTCTCTGTCAATAGCTTGGGCTTTTGTTACGGCAACTACTGCTTCCTCTTCGAGTCGCAGATTTTCCATTCGAGCCTTTTCTTCCATCTTTCTTTGGGCTAGGGCTAGTTCTTGGTGTTGTATTTCTAAGGCGGACTGAGAGTCTCGCAATGACCTCAATTTTTGCATTTCTACCTTCTTTAACGCTGCTGTCGCTTCAGCTCTAGCGAGAGCTCGAGCCGCAGTGGAGGACGTTGAGCTACGAGAACTATGAGATCGGCGTGATGAATTAATTTCCAGCAAAAGTTCCTTCATTCGCTCATTTGCTTCATTTATGGTTGCATGGATATATTGACTACGGTTATTTATGAGTTTTTGCAGTGTTTCGTATTCTTTTTGGTATTGGGGGTCGCTTAGGCCGCCAAGAAACTCCAAGAGTGACAAGGAAGCAGTGTTGTACTGGTGAAATAGCGAACGTACTTCTGACGTATGTGATTTTATTTGATCTAATGAATCGGGTGACTCATGTAATTTAGTCGCAGCGTTAGTAATCCCCGAGTCCGGGCGTAGGGCCGAAGGCCCGGAGCCCGGTGAGGGTGCTAATCTCGACATGCGTGTAGTCCACTTTACACGCGTGGAGAAAAAGCGAGGGAGACGAAATCTGGGAAATAGTTTATATATATATATATATATATGGCACGGTGTCACGCGGTAAGAATAGTTGGACACTGGTGACTAGCGACGAAGAAAACTATAAACTCTCAAACAAATAGTGTTTTGCTTTCGTTTATTTAAACGAAACGAAATGAAATGGAGCACGAAGAAAAGGATACAAACAACCCGTTTAATATATCTAGAAGAGAAACCAGAGAACTTGAAGAAACCAAACGCCGTATGGTAAACAAAAACTCGATCTGCAGTGCATGTAGCCCTGGTTTGAAGACACTCCGTGAGTCCATGGTCAAATCATCTTAAAGTGGTTAACGGTAGGATTCTTGTTGTTTTCAAGTTTTCGCTTAACCTAAACAATATTCAGCTTCACGTTTTCGTGCTTTCCCTTTGCTCATCCAAACCATAAGTCAGCTTAACTAAAGCTAACTTAAAACACTACCTTTAAGGCTTATATTAACCGTGGTGGACGTGCATGCACTTTTTATTATTGAAAATACTCATGGGCTTTGTTGGTTTTCTTGGCTGTGTTTCGACTGAAACGTTGTCTTTTGAAATCTTCTTTCTGGAATCCGATTCTACTGAATTGTTTTTATCTCAGACTCTATTATAAATGTAATTTCTGAGCTGTTAATTACTTTTAATACTGCCTTTGCAAAATGTACATGCATAGAGAAGCCATTTAAAGGCTTGCTAAAATTAATCCCTTTTGAAACCTCCTAAAAACAATATATTTTTTACAACCAGAATTTAATAATGAAATCTAAATTTTGCTTTGATATGTTCAACTTTCATTAAATGATTTAAAGCAGTTTTGTCGTCCTATCGACCTATCCATAAATTGTATAATTTAATATCCCAAGGATTTAACATAATTTGTTTTTATATCTGCTTGTTTTTGTATTGGCTGTATATTAGGAGTGCTTATTTTAATCAGGGGGTGGGTGGGTGTTTTAAAAAAGCATGTAAAAGCGGGCGAGGGGTTGTTGCGTTCATGTATTTCTAGTATTTCGCCATAATTTATCTAGTTTTGCTTTATCGGATTGAAGCCTGTTCTCAATGTACTTTCCCGAGGGTTTTGCCGATCTTTTGGGCCGATCTGATGGCTCCATATTCGAGATAATCGATGTATTTTCGGCCGCTTCTATGTCTACTTCGGACGAGTTTATATTTAATATAATATCGTTCGTGTCCGTTTCCCCCGTATTATCGCTTGTATTTTGCTGTAAAACCGTATCTAATTTCCCTACCTTAGGCTCGTCGACGATAGTGGGGTCCAGTGTTGAGCTGTCCGTTGTAGAAACGCTGTTTTCTTGGCTGTTCGAAACTGTATTTGCAGCGGTTTTGTCCATGTTGCAAAATTTATCCCTTCGTCGCTTCGTAGCCTTCGAATTCTCGATGTTTATACGCGTGAAGTGTGGATCTTTTTTACTGTTCTGTTCCTTCGGGAAGAGCGAGACTCGTTACCCTTCAACAGCCGTTTAAACGAGACGAAAATGAACAAGTTTTAAAGCATTTATTCAGTATATTTCGACCCGTAAAAAAGAATGCTCACAGAAGCGTGAATCGAGCAAGTGAACCATGAATCCCAACCCCCCTGGCTATGAACACTAGCCAATAACGTGCGGCATAGCGTGAAAATGCCGCGAAACGAAATAACAATGACGACATGCAAATACTAACTCTAATGGCCTTAGTGGCCAGAACAAGATCTATCACGTTTGTATTAGGCAAAGCCATGTTCGAAACGAAAGAATCCGCTGTAGTGATAGCAAATTAGTCAGAATCGATCACTGATCAGTCCACAAATCAGTCGAGAACTACAAAGTAAAACGCCGCTAAACCAATCCGTGCTCTTCATAAAGAGCTATTGAAAAATTAAGCCAATCAGAAAGGGTGATACAAGGGGTCTAAATCCGTCGAGAAAGACAAAGAAATCCGGCGAATACTCGGCAAACCAATCACAGGTCGCTATAAAGGTTAATTTATAAATTCAACCAATCACAACGGCTGATACAATAGGCTCAAATCCGTCGAGAAAGAACAAAGTCAACCGCGCGGTGCGGGTTAACATGCCGGTCGGCAGTCTCACCTAGTCGATTATCTCGGCGATTTCGAGACTGAGGGAAGAACGATACGATAATTATTTTTTCTTTCGGATTTTTTTATACCTTAGTCGTATGACTTATTTGACTAACGCTAAATCCGCCCCTGGTGATTGACCAAATTAACACCGTCCGCCTTTTCGCAGTGAGATTTTTCGAGCGCGTCAGCATGGCGATCGGATGTTTCCAGCGCTCGGCCATATTTTAACAATCCATCTAAGGATAATTCTTCTTCTCGAAGAGCTTTACGTCGGACCCGCGTTGACGAACAATGTTCGACTAGCTGAATTTTGATTTCATTCGTCTCGTCCGTGAACTGGCAAGTACTAGCTAGTTGGCGCAACCTCGTGTAGAACTGGTCGAGGGTTTCACCCTGGCGTTGCTTGGCTTGGCGGAATACATGTGTTTCGAATAAAATATTCTTTTTCGGTGCGAAATATTCCGTGAGTTTCTTGACGGCCAAGTCAAAATCTTTCTCCAGGGGCGGATTTAGGGGTGGTGGATTGGGTGGCTAGCCACCCCCCTCTTTGGTCTAGAAAAGATTATTAAAAGACGCTAAATATAATTATTGCAGGTCTAACAGCTCTAGTTGACCGTGAAGTTGCAGTTTTCATTTGTTGTTTTTTAAGTGTTTACATAAATATTTTATACTGTAAGTACAAGTAACCCAAAAATATAACCTTTTTTCTATACTGCGGAGTGCTCAAACGTGCCCTCAAATGGCTCTCAAATTCCTGGAAATGCCATTTCAGAGACCCAAGAACTTAAAAATTTCCGGGGAGCATGCCCCTAGAAGGGTCGGCTTCGTCCTAGGACACCCCCCTTTCAACAATCCTAGATCCGCCCCTGTTCTCGTCTCCAGTCTCTGGAATGGTGTCGAATACCTTCTCAACGGCAGGACCAGCTAGATACAAGAGTAAACTACGCTTGCAAGTTGGGTCTTTAATATCCATTGCGACGACAAAACGCTTAAATCGCTTGAGCCAGTCATTCCATCTGGTGGCTAAAGATGCAGGATCCTCATGTGGATTAAACTGTTGGATACTGGACAAATCTAATGCGGCAGCCATATCCTCGTCGCCAATATTGTGTCTTTTATTTTCTCTTTATTAATACTCCATTGTCATACATTCAATATATATTAAGGTCCTATTTCACTCTTCTAGTCCTATATATACAGTATGTTCCAAATTATTATGCAAATCCACTGTTGGCAAATATTTCGTAAAGTAGTTCATTTGAACAGATGAAACTTTCACGGATTGTTCATTATACTCTTATCAAAATAACGTGTTAAATTCAACAACATATTTCAATAAATAATTTAGGTATGACGTTTTATGCAAAAAACTGCTGTTGTGAATGTGCCAAATTATTATGCAAATTACGTTGCCCTAGTCGCCTACAGCCAAAGATGGGCAAGCAGAAAGATCTCACAGAAGATGAAAAGAGAAACATAGTCAGTCGTCTCGGTGAGGGTAGAAAATCCCTTGAAATTGCCCAGGAACTATCAAGAGATCATAGAACTGTAAAAAGATTTATAGCAAATATCAATCAGGCAAGGAAAAGGAGTGACAAAGGTGTAACGCGGAAAATATCAAGGCGACAAGTATCCACCATTAAGCGAGAGGCTGCAAAACACCCTCTCTTAACTAGTAAACAAATATTTGAACAGGCTGGTATTAATGGATTCCCCAGAACATCTCGATGCCGAATTCTTCAAACAGTTGCCAAAGCTGTTAAACCGATTATCCAACCACCTTTAACTGCCAAGCACAAGATTCAGCGAGTTGAGTGGGCGAGAAAGTATGTGAAGATAGATTTTCAGACCGTTCTTTTTACGGATGAGTGCAGAGCAACCCTCGATGGACCTGATGGCTGGTCCAGAGGTTGGCTTATCAAAGGTGCCATTAAACCATCAAGAGTAAGACGACAGCAAGGTGGTGGTGGTGTCATGTTTTTGGGCTGGATTAATTGGCAATGAGCTTGTGGGTCCGTTCAGGGTACCAGATGGGGTAAAAATGAAAGCAGTATCATACACCAACTTCCTTAAAGAGAATTTCATTGTTTGGTATCGCAGCAAGCGCCTAGCATTCAGGAAGAAGATCATATTCATGCAAGATAATGCACCGTCGCATGCTGCAACGTTATACTATCGCGTACCTGGCAAAACGCGGCTTCAAAGATAGAAAATTGATGACATGGCCCCCCTCATCACCAGATCTTAATCCAATTGAGAATTTTTGGAGTATTTTGAAACGGAAGCTTTACACCGGTGGTCAACCATATGCATCCAAAGATGAGCTATGGCATGGCATTCTTCAATCTGCAATGGGCATTGGAGCGGAAGAAATTCAAAACCTCGCAATGTCTGTTGATGATCGACTCGTAAAGGTCCTTATCAAATAATGGATGTTACGTTAATAAATAGCCACAAATTGCAATTTTCTTGATTGAATCTTGTAAAAACACCTGATTACGGATTTGGTTGTGTTGATAATTCTTCTTCCTATTTTTTTTGTGTCATTAGAATGCCTTTTTTGTGTTTTGCATAATAACTTGGAACATTGCCAAAGCTTTTTTTTTGCATAAAACGTCAACCTAAATTATTTATTGAAATATGTTGTTGACTTTAACACGTAATGTTGATAAGAGTATAATGAACAATCTGTGAACGTTCCATCTGTTCAAATGTAATATTTTACGAAATATTTGGAAAAAGTTGATTTGCATAATAATTTGGAACATACTGTATATTCCCGAGATAACATTACTAATCAGCTTAAATCAACATATAATTAATCCCATTAGATTATTTCACAACACAACAGCATGCAGAGTTAAAACAGGATTCTCGTCGAGTATAGCCGCAATACATCGCCTCATTTCTTCATCAACTTTGACATGGTTTCGCCCGCCACGAGCTCTTTCGTTCATACGTCCTTCCTCTATATATCTTCTAACAATACCCCTCGCTGTCGAACGGTTGATGCCAAGGGTATCGGCAACAGATACATAGTCTTGTTCGGGGTCGTCAAAGGCTCTCACTAAACGCACTCGATTTTCCTGACTGATGCGTTGCCTTCTGTGATGATGTGCCATGTTCGGTAAGTAATACTGACACTGAACCTCCTTTGGCATTACTTGTAGTTTGCATTCTTTGCTTCTCTGACGCACTTAATTGATCGTACGTATGATCTTTAATGAATACGCCTTTGTTGTAAATGAATGTGTATAAGTGTTATTGGTAAGTGTTATTGTATTTGAACAGGACTATTTGTCATGCATATGTAGTAAATACTATTGATGTGACCAAAACGTTATTGAATGTCGTTTCGCGCTAATGAATATTCTAAAGTTCTATTGTTATTTTAAAGATGCAATTGAACGTTTGTTTTACATTAATGCAGGGCCAAAGGTAATAATGTTAAACTTTCTTTGGGTAAACCAAAAACAAATTTTATGAAAAGAAGCTTTTCTCATAGAGCTGCTAAATCATGGAACGAATTTCCGAGTGAACTGACTAACGACTTAACGCAATCAGTTTCATCTTTTAAGAAACATCTGAGTGATTACATTAGATTAAATTAATATTTTTATACAATTCTTAAATATTTCTGTAAATAATTATGAAATTTTTTGTATCTTGTAAATAGTTATACATGTAGTTAGTTATGTTTTAATATGTATGTATACACGGCCGGCTTTGAAAACCAGCTTGCGCTGAAAGGCTACCGTGTCAAAATAATTTTAATTAAAGATTAAAATCGATTCATGCAAAAATACCGTGGAAGTGTAAAATGTCGCGCGCTCGACTTTTCTATTGTACAAATTGAATAGTTTTCTACTTCGTTCCACGTGAAAACTCACAAGACAAAATAAAAATGTCGAGCGCGCGAATTTTACGCCTAGTGGAAATCCAGCCTTAGACCTACGACGCGACCTTCAAAACGTTTAAATCAATTAAATATGCAATGTAAATTGAAAGAAGCCATGGTATTAATTGACTACCGTAATCGTCTTTCAAGCTTGTTTTATATTTTTCTTTCAAGCTTCGTTTCTGCTAAAACGATTGGTAGGGTCTGAGCTAAATTTAACATTAAAGTGCCTATGTCATCCTCAGGGGCTTTCCATATTTATACTAATTGGAACATTCAGAGAAGATTTGTAATAGATCTTCTCAGGCGGAAATTTCATGCATCTTCGTGGATTTTTTTGCCGTTAAATTTGACGGAAGTGACGTCAAAAGAGGAATTTGTCTATATGAAAACCTCTTTACAGATTCTTCTTTTAACGTCACTTCCGTCAACGTTAACGGCAAAAAAATCCATGAAGATGAAATTTCCGCCTGAGAAAATATACAGTTACAAAGCTTCTTAGAAGGTTCCAAATATCCTAAATATCCCCAACAATGATATAGGCACTATAAGAACGAATGCACGCACGCACGCACGCACGGACGCACGGAGCACGAACGAACGAACGAACGAACGAACGAACGAACGAACGAACGAACGAACGAACGAACGTTTTATAAATTAGATTATGTTTTTTCTCTCTTTAGATTTGGAAGGAAGACTTGTGTTTGGCCAAAGAGCTTAGGAATAGAGAAATTAACAGGAATGAAATCAACTCCCCCCCCCCCCCCCCCCCCCCACGCATCTAGAGAAACTTCGACCTGAAATATAGCTGTGTCGGAAGCATTTTACAAAGAAATCTACAGCAGACAACCAAACTCAGTTGAATAGTTGAGACTGGATCGAAAACCGAATCACTTCCTGTTAGGTGACGTACGTTTTCAAGCCGTGTTGATAATTATTTTGAGTCTTATTTTATGTTATAAAAGAAATGGTTCTCGGTTTGGTGTGCTGCATAGACCACTTTAAATATTCTTTTATGTGCATCTAAATAAGCCTTTCTGGCCTCGTTATGAGGAAAAAGGTCTTTTGTATTACAGTGAGACAAACAAACGAGGCCAGAAAGACTTACTAAGCTAAGATGCACATAAAATAATATTGTAATAATTGGTCGCTATACGAAAGTGGTCCGTCGACTATATGGGAAGTTGGGAGAGCACTCCAAAGTCTAGAGTTAGTTGAGCCGATACGCTTTTTTCGTGCTCTCTCAACTCCACGCGTGCATCTATAACTGAACCACTGAACGTAGATATTGCATGCATGGTCAAATTAAGTAAACCGGTCATGATATAGGGGTAGACAATACCTGCAGTGGTTTTCAAAGAACGAGGCAACACAATGGAATACAACGGAAACAATAAAACGGAATACAATAGAATACAATAGACAATATACCCTAAAAATAGTAAATGCCCCTAAATCGTGACTCGTGCATATGAAATTAAGTCTGTCATATATTAAGGGGCTGTCTACATGGGAGGCGGGACGGGACGTTAAACGGGATCTCGCCATGCATGTATATCTCTCATATTTATCCCGTTCCGTTTATATAGAAAGATGTTTGCCGGGACGTTTTTCGTTCCGTCCCGGCAAAGCGGGATCCCAGTTTCCTCAACTGGGATCCCGGCTTCATGTGTGGGACAATTTTCGCCATGTAAATGCTCTGTCCCGCCTAACTGGGACGATATGACTGATACCGTTTCGAATATTTATTATATTTTGATTCTTAACTGAAGGGTATTGTCAATAAAAAATAAGTTTGTCTCATTTGAACGAACTCGCCAAATGGTATAAGAAGACCTTTTATAATTTTTCCCTATCTGTTTTGGTTTTGGAAATATTTGGACCAAAGACAGCGTGCTGTCCGCCATCTTGTTGTAATATTGGGTCTAATCAACCTCGTCCCCAGGGCCATTTGTGGGGGCTGGGCCAAGATGGCGACCAAGAACAAATGGCCCTGGCACAGGCTGAGCTATCACCACGTCTGATTGGTCGAGATAACATTGGATGTTTTAGGTATTCTGATTGGTGGAAACAAGGCGGGCGGCAGGCTAGCTCGCGGCCATTTGTTTATAGGGCTCAAATTATATTAAATAAGTGATACCAGAATTGCCGGCTGTTAAAAACAACTTCAAAATGAATGAAAATGTGAGGAAAGCTGGCGAAACACCCGTAAAAACGTCGGAAGAATATGTAATGATGGGTCGGGTCGTCTCTGTGCCCTGGCTGCCATTAGAGTGTTTTCTAAATCGGGCGAACGAAAGACTTGGTGAACAAAGTCAAAAAGTATTTTGGCTGCGAAAGGAAAGTACAACACAGGGCAGAATTTACGTGTTTGGCCATTGAGAAACAGGCTTTTTTCAAACAAGAATTCTCGACTAAACGAAGCCTAAATGTTTTTCAAAACGCTGAATTGAATCCACCGAAAACTCACGAAAACAAGGCCAGACAACGGCATTCCAGTTTCTTGCGAATTTGGTACACCGGTGAAGCAAATGATAAATAATAAGCATTTACAGATATTGAAACGTGTATTTATTTTAATAATTCGACAATGTATTTGGAAATGAATGTTTTGATTGTTTTCAGTTTGGGTCAGTCAAGCTGAACTAAATATTCAGAAAAAATTGAGCCTGACTAGGCGCGATAAACTTAGTGAAGACTGGGTCCGAGTCAAAAATTAGTCAAACTATGGCTCATTTTTTGCAGCCTGTGCCAGGGCCATTTGTTCCCGCCATTTTGTTTTTGGCCGCCATCTTGGCCCAGCCCCCACAAATGGCCCTGGGGACGAGGTTGCACTTTACCCTGCTTATGTCGTCTCATGCATAATTTTGCATATGGAAAATAATTCCAAGATGGCGGACAGCACGCTGAGTTTGGTCGAAATATTTCCGAAACCAAAACAGATACGGAAAAATTGTAAAAGGTCTTCTTATACCATTTGACGAGTTCTTTCAAATGAGATAAACTTAATTTGTATTGCCAATACCCTTTAAACACGGAGCGAGCCTATAAAAGGGTCCCCCTCCCCGGCTACGCACTGACAGTTTGAAATGTCAACAGCCAAGTCAACAACGAGTCAGTGAGCTGGTGAAGTTTTGAGAATTATCTTTTATTTATAACCTTTTTACCTTTTCAATTATCTACGTAAATTGTAAAGAGAAGCATAAGTGTCTTAGATAAAAACAATTCTGAAGTGATTAAATTTGTTGGGTCAATAAATTTGTAAAATATATATATGACCTTGCTTTCAAACGATGTTTGAAGGTCACGTAAGTTATAGCTGCTTTGTCTTTCACCGTTTTTTAAAATAGAGTTCTACATAAAAGACAATACTTTGATATTTAACTAAAACAGACCATTTAAACGAAGACAATAAATAAGTTATTACATGAACTTTGCTTTTTGCAAGTCAATAAATCGGCACAAATAATTGAGAACTTTTAGGAAGCCATTCTAGTGTCTGGCTTCCCAGACAACATTTACTGGGTTCCCTATTTTTACTGTCGGTCGTGCAAAAACAAAGTTGTTTGCCTCGTCAAATCGTCGTTGAAAAGTGAGATGATGTTCAGACATACATGGAGATATTCATTATCAACATTCTTGGTGTACATAAAAGGGTCTTATAATTACAAGGACGGAATATATGAAGAAAAAAAGCGAAGAATACAGACATCTGCATTCAACAAGAAAAACGGTGAGACGCTACAAACGTTCCATTGCTAGACGGCTAACATTTTTAGCGAATTGAGTGCATATGGCTTTTTTCTTTTTTCTCATTATTTCTATTGTTTATTAAGCTTAAGTTTCTGAAATATCTTATGCCTAAATCGACACGGGCTACTCAAATTTTGAACTGAAATGTTGCCTAAGCTAATGACTGGTTTCTTGTTCTCGCTGGTCTTTTTCCTTGTGCATTTTGTTGTGTCTGGCAAGGATTCAAGATTTTTTACCGGCTGCATGCCTTAAAACCGGACAGTTCTGCAGATAGGAGTTAATTTAATATCAAAGTTTGTTGCTAAAATCTTTCGTCACTATTAAAACTGTTTTTGCTCTTTGTGTTGACATATTTCCGCACGCTCGAACATTTGTCCAAAACATGTTTTCATTTTAATAGGAAACGGGAGACCTACTAAAGAACAATAAGTTTCAACTACATGTACATATACTCATACATTGTCTGTGCCCATTGCTGTACTAATTGTTTTCGATAGCATGGGGTACAGTAATTGCATTCGCAACCTCAAAGGAACAAAGTTTCAGATGTCTTCGTACAGTTTCTGTCGCATAATTGTTTTGGTGTTTTTCGTACGGTTTTTCCTCACCTTAGTTTTGTTTCGACTTATTGAAGGCGTAATTTTTCCGTCTTTCTACTCAAAATGATGTGTTACACTTGAAAAAGACAAATTCGACGTTTGGAAAGCGGCAAGTTTAATTTAAAAACAGTAAACGGGGCGTCTCACAAAAGCTCCACTCTTCAGTCTTCACTCTTCATCCAAAGTTCCTCGGTAAGGCCGGAAGTAATTTTAGCTGTGTGGACCAATCAGATGCGTTTGGCGAGGATTGTCTGAGATACTCAGCCAGTACTTATGCGCTCGCTCCGTGTTTGAGCTGTTTATTCGATACAAACGAGTGATAACGGCTAGTAGGAGGACAGCAGCAAATTCTTAGTACGTCAAATTATATTTATTTATCTGTTATTCTGTGGTTTTTACATCTTCTAGCCGTGTTGTGAAACGTCCCGGTCGCAATTGTCCCGCCTGAAAACATTCTCATATATATATATAAACCCGGGATGAAAAACGTCCCGTCTAACGTCCCGTCCCGGCAAACGTCCCGTCCCGCCATCCATATAAACAGCCCCTTAGTAACTCGTTCACTGCTATAGACGACTTTTATTATTTTACTCAGGCTAACGCTACACGATTTTACTCGTCAAAGAGGAATCTAGCAGTGAAAGAGTTAAAGAACACTTAGAATGACAAAATAACATCTTTAGCTATATCGTTGTTGAATCTATATCGTTTTTAGTGATGTTTATTTATCCTTGTAGTTGTATACATATTTTCCATTTGGTAACTTTCTAGTTTTTTGTAGTACTTACTCAGTTTAATAACAGTGTTAAGATTTTTGAATTTAGATAATGTTACTGGCAATAGAATTTCATTTGATGCATGTACGTCAACGAACCAAATTTTCGAACTATGAAAATGTCGCCCAATTAACAATGTTTTTTATTCGACTATGTGAGGTTTATAACTGGCTTTGGATATGAAAATTAATTATAAGTAATAACATGACTTGAGGGAAATTTAATCGCTAATTTCCCGAAAAGTCATGTTACTAGTTTGTAATATTATGATCGCCGAGTAAAACTTTGAGAATCTTACCAACAGGAAATTTACACGGTTGATCAGAGAAGTTGCATCTAATTTTCCCGTGCATGTTGATGAGGGAAAATATATGCAAGCGGGAAATTTAGAAGAAGACAAAAGAATTCTTTGTCTTCTAATTTTCCCTCATCAACATGCACGGGAAACTTAGAAGAAGACAAAGGATTTCTTTCTAATTTTAGAAGAAGACAAAGGATTTCTTCTAATTTTCCCGTGCATGTTGATGAGGGAAAATTAGAAGACAAAGGATTTCTTTGTCTTCTAATTTTCCCTCATCAACATGCACGGGAAAATTAGAAGACAAAGGATAAATTTCCCTCTTGCATGAGCGATGAGGGAAATACGAGGTTTACATTCCCTCGGAGAACAAAAGAATCCGAGGCGATCATGGTATTATGAATATAATACCATGATCGCCTCGGATTCTTTTGTTCTCTTAGGGAAATTTAATCGCTAAATTCCCCACGTTTATTTGTTTGAAAACTACTCATGCATACAAATTAGGGAAAATTTCTAATTTTTCCTCCAAAACGGGGAAAAATTAGAAATTTTCCCTAATTTGTATGCATGAGTAGTTTCCAAACAAATAAACGTCTCACACAACAAAATAATGACTTTATTATACATGTTTAAGTTAAGATATAGTACACAATTTTCCATCAAGAGCTTGTTGTAGAGGTTTAAACTCCGCCGAGCGAAACAAATTCTTGTTTGGATGAAGCGACTCCACAGTTCGATTAAGACCACAGAACAGACTGTATAACACTTCATGACGGTATTCACCTCGATCTTTCTTCCTTACTTCCACGGCAAATCTGCTCAGCCAGTAGTTTATGTCCCCTTATGGTTAGACAATCCAAATCTGGTACACGTCTGAATTCTTCATCCTCTGCAACAAACTCATTGAACTCCTTATTCCTCGCTTCTGCCCACTGTCTATAAACGTTTCTGCTCCACATGGTGTGTTTTTTAGTATTCAAAGGTGTTCTATTTTCTCGGACATTCTGAACATCCTTTTCTGTGACAAATGCAAAACGGTTCTCTGCCATGATCTCGCCTGCCTTACTCACTTTGAATCGATATCCAATGTGCCTCATATTTATACACATGTATTCATCAATTTTTGATGGCTTTATTCCCAAGCGAGTCCTTACAATTCAAATGCTATTTCCTCATTAATCATGGTATTACAAACTAATACCATGATATATCGGGAAATTAGTGATTAAATGTCCCTCACCCTCGGGAGGTTTGTGGAATTCCCGAGGGCGAAGCCCTCGGGAATTCCACAAACCTCCCTCGGCTTCGGGGACATTTAATCACTAATTTCCCTCATATCATGGTATTACTTATAAATAATATTTAATTCTTATACCGCGCATGTTTCATTCAAATGTGTTCACATGCGCCCGTATCTTTACAATCAAACCACCCCCAAGGACCCCTCAACGTGGCCGTGTCGAGGTATATCAAAGGCGCTTAAGCAGCCGCCATACGACACAGTTCAGACCACGGATCCCAGCTATAAACCCTAGGTGTTGATTTTATGGAGGGAGGAAAACAGGCCTAGGAGAACCCGGCGAAAAACCCTCGGAGCACAGGAGAGATCAACTAAACTCTACTCACATGAGTCCCAAGCTCGAGAACGGGGCTGTTCTCAGACGGTCACCCATTCCAGTACTAACCCCGTCCAACCGGGCTTAACTATTGGTGAGGCAGCGCCCTAACAGCACACACCATCCGTGCTCCCCTGAATGTAACATATTCATCGTTTTCTGGGTTGTTTTGGGTATAAAAAATGTTTAAAAAGCGGGGGTCCAAACCCGCCAACGCCCCGGTCCAAATCTCCTAGGAGATTTGGACTGGGGGGTCCAAATCCGCTGTGACACTGGGAGAAAATACAAATAACAAAAGGCAACTTGTAATTGAGTGTAACTAAGGATGTCAAAATGACTCTTGATCTGTAATGTCAATTCAGATGTGCGGTGCTGATCATAGTTTGAGTGTAAGAATTTAAGACATGAACAACATACTATTGACTTGAAGAGTTATATGAATAGATCGTAATATGATTGCTGTTGTGTTTAATGAATTAAATCAAAGTTATTTGTTTGTCTGCATGTTTTAATCTCATTTGTATGCATAGCGTGATGAGTCAGTTATCCGAAGATAACTAGTTATCCCACTAGTTATCGCATACTAATGAGTATTTTTACCCCACAATTTCCCTGTCTTCAAAGCCCTACCCACTTGACGTCGTTTAAGACAGTTGGATAAAGGATTTAACGCGTCTCTTGGAACAATGAATTTTGGGTGTGTCATGGGACAATAAACAATCCTTTGTTTGATATCTTTAGGCTGTTAAGGACATAGACACCCTGTAAATACAAAACCTTTTGTTTCTGTTCCTGAAATACAAACAGACGTCTCCAGATTTCTTGGAGATATTTCTCTTCATGAGCTGGGGCGCTTGATCACGCACGCTCTCATCATGTACCAATCGGCGTTTCCACTGAAGATGACGTTGAGAGCAAACTGTCCAAGCTACTTATGGAACACGTTGAACATAAGCCAGTAAGAATCTTGCAAAATCTTTACTTATTTCCAATCATTTTCTTATATTCCAGTATTTCTACTTGTATCTTAACAATCAAACAAACGCTCAAAAATATTTGAAAAACTAGGTCTAGAATACCAGCAATTTTGCGAATAGAACAGCGTAGCGTCGGTGTTTCATCCCTTTCCTCTCTTCTCCTCTTCTCTCACCGTGCGTGCTCGGCTCGCGGCTTCCCGCTCGTTTGCTACGTGTTCGCCTCGCGGCTATGCCACTCAATCGCTAGTAAAGAACAGAAAAACTCAACTTTTATTGAGCATTAATCGCGTTTAAATAAAACGCTGCAATACGAGAAGCGCCGCCATAATAAAAGAACCAAAAAATTACCGGAATTGAAATACAAGCGTCGCAGTTGGGCCCCCTGTGGTTTCACTAGCAGACGTTGGTTGGGGATTGTGAGCGAGCCATAAGAACGTCTGCGAAGGAGACTAATAATAGCAAGGATATATAAACTTCCTCTGTTAAGTCACTTATTTACACATTCAAAAATTTCATCAAAAATATACTTTTATTTTCTTATAAAAATAAATGAAAGTATAAAATAGATTTAAATGTAAAGTTATTCTAAAATTAAAATGAAAGTAAAGTGAAATTAAAACCGAAATAAAAGTACTCGGGGAAGCCAAGTAATCCATTGCTTGTCGCGAGAACAGACGCTCATCTTCTCTTTCGTATTCTCTACGAATCTTATCTCGCCACAGCAGATCATTTTCTTCAGATTCGGCCGACGCAGAAGCGCTCTGTGCTTCTCCGTCATTTCGGTGAGATAGTTGAGGTGGATCTGATGTGAACAGTGATGCGATGGAGAGAAAGAATCCGACTATATTTCCTCTATCATTGTTGTTAGTTCTCTATAAGCTTGTATAACTTTGGATTCAAATAAGCCCGTTAGAATCTGTCATGCATGTCAACATCTATTAATGACTTAATGACCTATCAGTATATATACAGGGTGAATAAAAAAAAACTGTGCCTTTCATATTCAAATTAGCCGCATAGCGGCTGTAATTTGACAGAAGTTCCCTAAATATCTCATGGGTATACGAAGCATATCAAATAAGTGAACCCTCATGGGTATACGAAGCATATCAAATAAGGTTCACTTATTTGATATTCACTTATTTGATATGCTTCGTATACCCATGAGATATTTAGGGTTCACTTATTTGATATCGGCTTCGTATACCCATGAGATATTTAGGGAACTTCTGTCAAATTACGGCCTATGCGGCTAATTTGAATATGAAAGGCATCAGTTTTTTTTTATTCACCCTGCAGATGACATTAACGCTATCTAGCGTAACAGCGAGGATCTCAAAATTCCCCCACAAGTATCTTTTCAGTCAAAGTAGCACAGTATCTTTCCCAAGCGAAAGTTAACTCTGTCTTATTTGAGAGAATACTTAAAATGTCAAAGTTACATCTGTCTACGGCAGTTTTCGGCTTTCTTGTTTCGTTGTTGAGATATTTCAGTTTTCGGTTTGATATGCAAATCAACTTCTTGCCGACCGCATGGGGCCGATTCGTTTTTCAATGCTGACTTTTGGACTTTACTCTAACGCCAGACGATTTTACTAGCTTGTCAAGGAGTCAAGTTGACTCTCTCCTTGACAAGCAAGTAAAATCGTCTGGCGTTAGAGTAAAGTACAAAAGTCAGCATTGAAAAACGAATCGGCCCCATGTGGTCGGCAAGAAGTTGATTTGCATATCAAACCGAAAACTGAAATATCTCAACAACGAAACAAGGAAGCGGGAAACTGCCGTAGACAGATGTTACTTTGACATTTTAAGTATTCTCTCAAATAAGACAGAGTTAGCTCTCGCTAGTTGGGAACGATACTGTGCTACTTTGACTGAAAAGAGACTTGTGGGGGAATTCTGAGATCTCGCTCAATTAGGCACAACGGAAGTTAAACAAGAGGAAATCCTCGCTGTTACGCTAGGTCGTTAAGTCATTAATAGATGTTGACATGCCAGATTCTAGCGGGATTAGTTGACTCCAAAGTTGTACAAGTTTATGGAGAACTAAACATTCAAAGTCGCACCGTTTGAGAAAAAACAACAATGATAGAGGAAATAGTCGGATTCTTTCTCTCCACCGCATCACTCTTCACATCAGATCCACCTCAACTTTCTCACCGAAATGACGGAGTAGTACAGAGCGCTTCTGCGTCGGCCGAATCTGAAGAAAATGATTTGCTGTGGCGAGATAGGATTCATAGAGAATACGAAAGAGAAGATGAGCGTCTGTTCTCGCGACAAGCAATGGATTACTTGGCTTCCCCGAGTTATGTATCAGTTGGCAACGAACTACGAGTTATGCCTAGCTTGTGCCAGTCTATTCAGAGAGGTCTACGGGCAAGTCTCGCAATAATGGTAGCCGTGTTTCCCGTTGTTCTGTTCGGGATCGCCTTGCTCTATTTTGATCTGAACACAACTAATCTATGTTTGGAATGGAAGCACTACAACAACAGTATACCTCTTGCTGTAATGAGATGGAAATTGATTGGCGAGGATATTCAGGCAATCCTTATCTTCATTTGGTTTCCCGTTACACTGATATTGATATTCGGATGGACGGAGTTCAAATCAAATCACATCGCATCTTTGTACGTCGGTTTCGCCACGGGGATAGCAGTGGTGATCTACAAAACATTTTTATTTGTTTTCGGCGTTTTTGGAATACATGATTACTACAGATTCCCTGGAAATGTGCTATTCGTTGTAAACGTTGTCTGGGGCAGTGTTATCGTGGCACGAAATATCCACAGGCTTCATCACTTGACGTCTAAGCTTCGGATCTTTACTCTGATTTCATCTGGCTCCATCGCTGGTTTAATCATAGCCTATGTTTATAGGTATCCTATCGTCCCGTTCTTCAACCAGCTTGAAAGGCAGTCCTACAAAGTCCTAGTGGCCGCCATTGCTCCGCTCGTTGCGTTACTACCAACAGCCATTTGTAAACGCATGATCTTGCAGCGAAACTCGGAGATTATACAACCAGAACAGGGTTACCTTCTCGTCTATTTCCTACGCGGGACAACCATTTTTGTTTATCGCATCATGCAGGCTGATTTCAACAGCATATGGTTCTTCATCGCTCTCTCGTTGTTCAGTGGCCTTTCGAACGTCGCCAGGCAAGCCACGCGACAAATCCGAGAGAAAATATGGACGCGTGTCGTCGAGTTCCTGAAAAAGACATGTTGCAGAAGCCTAGAGAAACTGCCATTCAACACACCCCAGCAGCGAAGCCTGAAGGCGGACATAGAGATCCAAAACATACTTTTCGGGTACACCACTTTCATAATGAGTCAAGTTTATCTTGTGTTGTATCTGGTAACAAACTTCGAAATTTCTATTGGGCCCGTTCTGAAACAGTTTTTGGTCCGAGTTTCCATTGGGCTGGCCATCGATTTTGTTTTTAATTGTCTTTCTATTTTTATTCAAATTCACTGGTATGACATTCCTATTCGGAGAGTCTGGTTGAAATACTGGAAACGACACACGGTTGCTAACGCCATACTCCTTGGTGCGATAGTGTGTTACTTCACCACAATTCTCCTCACTGTTTTTCAAGTTCGCACGGATAAGTCAGCAGAATTGTATCCCGTCAAAAAGTGCACCCTGCCCTTTACAACCTGGTGAGAAAAATTCCTATGGCATACGGCTCAGGTAGTGATGTATAAAGCTGTTAAAGCATGCAGTTTCCGACACGTGTTCTCGGAAAATTCACAAATCGTAATACTAGTAAACATCGATGTTGTCGTATTTGAACCGCTGTCACAGGAAATCACCCCCCCCCCCCCCCCAAAAAAAAAAATTATCTAGAACGTTTCTCCCGAGAAATCTCCCGGTAACCCCCCTGGAAACCCTCCCCCCTCCCCCCTCCTCTCAAGAACACACTCAGTTAATCTTATTAGAGATTTATAACCGGGCATTAACCCTACTTACACATTTCATAAAAGGAGACTATACATACAGTCCTGTCAAAATTGCCCAGCAAATAATTTTCAAAAGAGCCATAACGCTAATGTTTATATACTCGTGGGTTTATTTTATTTTTATTTTATTTGGGTGTCACGATTATGCATTTACTTCCGCTAGTATTCACGCTTCCGGTGAGTTGTTTGCCGTGTGACGGAGTGGGGCCGAGAGGCACTCTGGTGAGGCACGTTGTAAGTTGTTCGCTCCTTGGAGTTTGACAAAAAGTTGAACAGCGCTTTGCCTTTTGATGACGGTCTTCTTGCACGTTGTTGGTAGATTTCGAAATAGACTGACTGACTTTGTAGTTTAATTAACAGCGATCAGATGTGACTGATAACTGTCTAGCTTGGTCGTAAATATGTTCACCTCTGTGAAGTATGCACCACATTCAGCCTTCATCTGATCTTGCTCGGCCCACTCCCACCTTTGCTAGCGCGGGATGGAGCCCCTGTGGATGAGAGGCCTTCGATTCAGATTTTGTGATTACTGCAATAACACTACAACCAGTATCTTTTACCCAAGCACCTCCGCAGTTTCTCAGTAGCCCGAGTGAACGCCTGACCCAAGGCGTCTTGTTTAATTTAATTTAATTTAATTTAATTTAATTTAATTTAATTTAATTTAATTTAATTTAATTTAATTTAATTTAATTTAATTTAATTTAATTTAATTTAATTTAAATTAATTTAATTTAATTTAATTTAATTTAATTTAATTTAATTTAATTTAATGACGTTTCGTCACACAAGTAACATCTTCAGTGTGATAAATATTTACACGATTTCGACTAATATACTTAATAAAATCAGAAAAACATATAGGATGGTAAGTTTATTTATCTCTCAAGTCAAACCTTCTCTCAATAACGATATTCGATCTTTTCCTTTAACACCATTTTAATCTCTATCCCCGTTTATTTACCTACCCATTCACTCCCACTTTCTTCTCTTAAAACACGATCAAGTCGGTTTTCTTTGTTTTTTTCGGGATTTATATTATTTATACTAATTATTCAAACAAGCTTGTAGAAGTCTGTGTATGTGTTCAAAGAACCTTTACGTACTTCTCAAGTTGTTTAATAAACTATTATTCAAAGGTTGCTTTGGAGTCTTATTATTTCACAAAATCCCGTTAACATTTGACATAACAATGTCCTTCGATACTCGGTAAATGCTATCTTTTAGAAAACCTTCTTCAATCGTACTTAGGCCCTCGGGATCTATCTGGCTTAAAGCCTCCGTTCTCGGTATTTATCCTATACTTATTTCATCACATCTATTTTTGTATCAGTTCAGTACATTAGTCGAAAATCAATCGTGTAAATATTTTTCGCCCTGAAGATGTTACTTGGATAGTGACGAAATGTTAGTAAATTAAATTATGTTGTTTTTTTCAAACTTTATCGTTATGGCGTTTTTTTGAAAGTTACTTGCTGGACAATTATCGTTTTGACAAGACTATTATCGTTATGGCGTTTTTTGAAAGTTACTTGCTGGACAATTATCGTTTTGACAAGACTATATATATACGCTTTTCGTCTGGTATAGACCTTATTCAAAAATGGCCACCGAATTCGAATTCTTTTATGTGCATACAAAGTAACCCTTATGACCTCGATTTATGGTAAAATTATTTTGAATTTCTCACATGAAAACGAGTTCATAAGGGCTAATTTATATGCATTTTTCACACATCATTAGATATTCATAGCATTTCGGCCAATCCGGTTGCTTGATTTACGTCACATGTACTTCCCTAGAAACCCAGTCTAAACCAGAGACCTAATTAATTCAAGTGGGCAGGGCTTAGAAGATGAGGGAAATTGAGGGGAAAACAATACAATAGTTAATTTAAAATTTCAATACTGTATTTAGAAATGTTTTCTAAATACAGTAAACTGTATTTAGAAAACATTAATAAATACAATACGCTGTATTTAGAAATCATTTCCCAATACAGTTTTCTGTCGCTATAGAAACCAGTTCCAAATACAACAGATTCTTTTACCTAACAGCCCTTCACAATATAAGCGACTACATGCGATACATATATTACACGTAAAATAGACCAAGTTATTAGACGACAGACAGAAACCTACGAAAAGCGCTAAAACAGTGATGTTGCTTGCAGACTGATTGAAGTAATGAAGTTTAAACGTCCATCCACCTTTCATAATATTATATAGATATAAAAGTCACACTGTCTTCTTTAGTTTGTAAAGTTCTACATTATTCCAATTGTCATCTATACTTTCTCTGCTAGGAGATTATGACTGGGGGGGTAATACAAATAGCAAAAGGCAACTTGTAATTGAGTGTAACTAAGGATGTCAAAATGACTCTTGATCTGTAATGTCAATTCAGATGTGCGGTGCTGATCATAGTTTGAGACTTTGAGTGTAAGATTTTAAGGACATGAACAATATACTATTGTCTTGAAGAGTTATATGAATAGATCGTAATATGGTTTATGAATTAAATCAAAGTTATTTGTTTGTCTGCATGTTTTAATCTCATTTGTATGCATAGCGTGATGAGTCAGTTATCCGAAGATAACCAGTTATCCCACTAGTTATCGCATACTAATGAGTATTTTTACCCCACAATTTCCCTGTCTTCAAAGCCCTGCCCACTTGACGTCGTTTAAGACAGTTGGATAAAGGACTTAACGCGTCTCTTGGAACAATGAATTTTGGGTGTGTCATGGGATAATAAACAATCCTTTGTTTGATATCTTTAGGCTGTTAAGGACATAGACATCCTGTAAATACAAAACTTTTTGTTTCTGTTCCTGAAATACAAACAGACGTCTCCAGATTTCTTGGAGATATTTTCTCTTCATGAGCTGGGGCGCTTGATCACGCACGCTCTCATCATGTACCAATCGGCGTTTCCACTGAAGATAACGTTGAGAGCAAACTGTCCAAGCTACTTATAGAACACGTTGAACATAAGCCAGTAAGAATCTTGCAAAATCTTTACTTATTTCGAATCATTTTGTTATATTCCAGTATTTCTACTTGTATGTTAACAATCAAGCAAACGCTCAAAACAAAAATATTTGAAAAATATTTCATATTGTTGCATATGTAAATTAAACAACTTGACGTCACACGCGTGCATAAAGAGTTATATCAGAAGTCATATATCTTTGCTATATTATCAAATATAACTAGAAGTTACTATCGCAAGTGAAGTGCTGCCTCAAATGGGACAACAACCTTTAGCCTACTCCACAGGCAACTCTGTGCACTTCGTGGCTAATGTGACACCGCCTTGCCGACTCCACCCAAGATTGCTCACTCCACCCGTGATTGCCCATTCCACCCAAGATTGCTCACTCCACCCGAGATTGCCCACTCCACCCATGTTTGCTCACTCCACCCATGTTTGCCCACTCCACCCCAAGATTGCCCACATCCACCCGAGATTGCCCACTCCACCCATGTTTTGCCCACTCCACCCATGTTTGCCCACTCCACCCATGTTTGCCCACTCCACCCAAGGTTTTCTCACCTCTTCACCATAAGAGCCCACAGAGTTGCTTGCGAAGGAGGTTGGAAAGTCCAAAAATTTAATTTTTATTACAATAGACAGAGTATGTACACATTTCTTCTATATTTTTTAATTATAAAATTGAGAACTACAAGTTAGTATAACTTATCGCTTGACATGATATGGCAAGGGTTTTGACAGGATGTATACACATAATTTATAATATACAAATATTAAATAATCGTGCCTCTTGCTCTAATGCTGTGGCAAAACTGTCAATGCAATTCCAAGTGCTTAATATGTTTTGACAAATCTAGAGCTTTAATAAAATTTTACAGCAATGAACCGTTGAGCCCATCAGATTATTTTTCAGAATTTGTGTAGGTCAAAACACACACACGCAGATAGTAGGGTCTGATCATGAACCCACACCAATATACATCTAAAAACAGAAGAAAACAAACGTGAAATCTGCCACCAAGAAACACAGCTGTCAGTTAAGAAACTCATATCTTACCATCGACAGGATAAACTCTCCTCGCTGAAATTATAAGACCGTTCACAAGTGTGTTAAAAGCATTCAAGTACATGTTGTCTCCTTGTACTTGGACATTGTCTAAGACATTGTCAATGGTTGTCGAATTTCACTCGATAACTGGAATAGTTGATAAACTCATGAAAGAGCAATGCTTTCCTCGTCTTCCACGAGAAAGTAAAGACATGATGTATTTGTTCTTACAGTGAATTTTCTGTCGAGGAAGAACTTCGAGAAGCTGAACCAACCGAACCGAGTCCACATCAGCTTCGTCAGCTCATGTATGGATGACGTAATGCCGACAGACAGACAAATAAATAAACAAACTTAATTTAACAAATCGAGATCTGGTCAGCTATATACATAGCTCGGAAAAAGGATTGGGCACGAGGCAACGTCAAGAATAGTGTGCTGCCTGCCTTCCGTCGGCAGCAATCACTTGAAAATCCTAAAAAGAATTAATCTGGTTTGATAATAGCAAGGTTATATAACTTCCTCTCTTAAGTAATTTATAACCTCATGTGACGTCAAGATGTTTAACTCTCTCCTTTGCAAGTTAGTAAAATCGTCTGGCGTATAACGTTACAATAAAATACTAAATTCAGCATCGAAAACGAATTACCATGCGGTCGGCAAGAAGTTGATTTGCATATCAAACAAACTGAAATTATTTCAGTAAAATATCTCAACAACGAAACAAGGAAGCGAAAAACTGCCATAGCCAAGGTGTTACTTTGTCATTTTAAGTATTCTCTCAAATAAGACAGACAGAGTTAACTCTCGTTAAACAAGAGGAAATCCACGCTGTTTACGCGTATAGGTAGCGCTAATAATGCCATCCGATATACTAATAGGTCATTAAGGCATTAATAGATGTTGACATGACAGATTCTAGGGGATTAGTTGACTCTAGTTATAAAAGCTTATGGAGAACTACTAAACATTCGAAGTCGCCAAGTCGCGCCGTTTGAGAAACAACAACAATGATAGAGGAGATAGTCGGATTCTTTCTCTCCATCGTATCACTCTTCACATCAGATCCACCTCAACTTTCTCGCCGAAATGACGGGGTAGTACAGTTCACTTCTGCGTCGACCGAATCTGAAGAAAATGATTTGTTCTGGCGAGATAGGATTCATAGAGAATACGAAAGAGAAGATGAGCGTCTGTTCTCGCGACAAGCAATGGATTACTTGGCTTCCCCGAGTTATGTATCAGTTGGCAACGAACTACGAGTTATGCCTAGCTTGTGCCAGTCTATTCAGAGAGGTCTACGGGCAAGTCTCGCAATAATGGTAGCCGTGTTTCCCGTTGTTCTGTTCGGGATCGCCTTGCTCTATTTTGATCTGAACACAACTAATCTATGTTTGGAATGGAAGCACTACAACAACAGTATACCTCTTGCTGTAATGAGATGGAAATTGATTGGCGAGGATATTCAGGCAATCCTTATCTTCATTTGGTTTCCCGTTACACTGATATTGATATTCGGATGGACGGAGTTCAAATCAAATCACATCGCATCTTTGTACGTCGGTTTCGCCACGGGGACAGCAGTGGTGATCTACAAAACATTTTTATTTGTTTTCGGCGTTTTTGGAATACATGATTACTACAGATTCCCTGGAAATGTGCTATTCGTTGTAAACGTTGTCTGGGGCAGTGTTATCGTGGCACGAAATATCCACAGGCTTCATCACTTGACGTCTAAGCTTCGGATCTTTACTCTGATTTCATCTGGCTCCATCGCTGGTTTAATCATAGCCTATGTTTATAGGTATCCTATCGTCCCGTTCTTCAACCAGCTTGAAAAGCAGTCCTACAAAGTCCTAGTGGCCGCCATTGCTCCGCTCGTTGCGTTACTACCAACAGCCATTTGTAAACGCATGATCTTGCAGCGAAACTCGGAGATTATACAACCAGAACAGGGTTACCTTCTCGTCTATTTCCTACGCGGGACAACCATTTTTGTTTATCGCATCATGCAGGCTGATTTCAACAGCATATGGTTCTTCATCGCTCTCCTCGTTATTCAGTGGCCTTTCGAACGTCGCCAGGCAAGCCACGCGACAAAATCCGAGAGAAAATATGGACGCGTGTCGTCGAGTTCCTGAAAAAGACATGTTGCAGAAACCTAGAGAAACTGCCATTCAACACACACACCCCAGCAGCGACGCCTGAAGGCGGACATAGAGATCCAAAACATACTTTTCGGGTACACCACCTTCATAATGAGTCAAGTTTATCTTGTGTTGTATCTGGTAACAAACTTCGAAATTTCTATTGGGCCCGTTCTGAAACAGTTTTTGGTCCGAGTTTCCATTGGGCTGGCCATCGATTTTGTTTTTAATTGTCCTTTCTATTTTTATTCAAATTCACTGGTATGACATTCCTATTCGGAGAGTCTGGTTGAAATATTGGAAACGACACACGGTTGCTAACGCCATACTCCTTGGTGCGATAGTGTGTTACTATCACCACAATTCTCCTCACTGTTTTTCAAGTTCGCACGGATAAGTCAGCAGAATTGTATCCCGTCAAAAATTGCACCCTGCCCTTTACAACCTGGTGAGAAAAATTCCTATGGCATACGGCTCAGGTAGTGATGTATAAAGCTGTTAAAGCATGCAGCTTCCGACACGTGTTCTCGCAAAATTCACAAATCGTAATACTAGTAAACATCGATGTTGTCGTATTTGAACCGCTGTCACAGGAAATCACCCCCCCCCCCCCCCCCCCAAAAAAAAAAAGTAATTATCTAGAACGTTTCTCCCGAGAAATCTCCCGGTAACCACCCTGGAAACCCTCCCCCCTCCCCCTCCCCCTCCTCTCAAGAACACACTCAGCTAATCTTATTAGAGATTTATAACCGGGCATTAACCCTACTTACACATTTCATAAAAGGAGACTATACATACAGTCCTGTCAAAATTGCCCAGCAAATAATTTTCAAAAGAGCCATAACGCTAATGTTTATATACTCGTGGGTTTATTTTCTTTTTCTTTTATTTGGGTGTCACGATTTTGCATTTACTTCCGCTAGTATTCACGCTTCCGGTGAGTTGTTTGCCGTGTGACGGAGTGGGGCCGAGAGGCACTCTGGTGAGGCACGTTGTAAGTTGTTCGCTCCTTGGAGTTTGACAAAAAGTTGAACAGCGCTTTGCCTTTTGATGACGGTCTTCTTGCACGTTGTTGGTAGATTTCGAAATAGACTGACTGACTTTGTAGTTTAATTAACAGCGATCAGATGTGACTGATAACTGTCTAGCTTGGTCGTAAATATGTTCACCTCTGTGAAGTATGCACCACATTCAGCCTTCATCTGATCTTGCTCGGCCCACTCCCACCTTTGCTAGCGCGGGATGGAGCCCCTGTGGATGAGAGGCCTTCGATTCAGATTTTGTGATTACTGCAATAACACTACAACCAGTATCTTTTAACCCAAGCACCTCCGCAGTTTGTCAGTAGCCCGAGTGAACGCCTGACCCAAGGCGTCTTGTTTAATTTAATTTAATTTAATTTAATTTAATTTAATTTAATTTAATTTAATTTAATTTTAATTTAATTTAATTTAATTTAATTTAATTTAATTTAATTTAATTTAAATTAATTTAATTTAATTTAATTTAATTTAATTTAATTTAATTTAATTTAATTTAATGACGTTTAGTCACACCAAGTAACATCTTCAGTGTGATAAATATTTACACGATTTCGACTAATATACTTAATAAAATCAGAAAAACATATAGATGGTAAGTTTATTTATCTCTCAAGTCAAACCTTCTCTCAATAACGATATTCGATCTTTTCCTTTAACACCATTTTAATCTCTATCCCCGTTTATTTACCTACCCATTCACTCCCACTTTCCTTCTCTTAAAACACGATCAAGTCGGTTTTTCTTTGTTTTTTTTCGGGATTTATATTATTTATACTAATTATTCAAACAAGCTTGTAGAAGTCTGTGTATGTGTTCAAAGAACCTTTACGTACTTCTCAAGTTGTTTAATAAACTATTATTCAAAGGTTGCTTTGGAGTCTTATTATTTCACAAAATCCCGTTAACATTTGACATAACAATGTCCTTCGATACTCGGTAAATGCTATCTTTTAGAAAACCTTCTTCAATCGTACTTAGGCCCTCGGGATCTATCTGGCTTAAAGCCTCCGTTCTCGGTATTTATCCTATACTTATTTCATCACATCTATTTTTGTATCAGTTCAGTACATTAGTCGAAAATCAATCGTGTAAATATTTTTCGCCCTGAAGATGTTACTTGGATAGTGACGAAATGTTAGTAAATTAAATTATGTTGTTTTTTTCAAACTTTATCGTTATGGCGTTTTTTGAAAGTTACTTGCTGGACAATTATCGTTTTGACAAGACTATTATCGTTATGGCGTTTTTTGAAAGTTACTTGCTGGACAATTATCGTTTTGACAAGACTATATATATACGCTTTTCGTCTGGTATAGACCTTATTCAAAAATGGCCACCGAATTCGAATTCTTTTATGTGCATACAAAGTAACCCTTATGACCTCGATTTATGGTAAAATTATTTTGAATTTCTCACATGAAAACGAGTTCATAAGGGCTAATTTATATGCATTTTTCACACATCATTAGATATTCATAGCATTTCGGCCAATCCGGTTGCTTGATTTACGTCACATGTACTTCCCTAGAAACCCAGTCTAAACCAGAGACCTAATTAATTCAAGTGGGCAGGGCTTAGAAGATGAGGGAAATTGAGGGGAAAACAATACAATAGTTAATTTAAAATTTCAATACTGTATTTAGAAATGTTTTCTAAATACAGTAAACTGTATTTAGAAAACATTAATAAATACAATACGCTGTATTTAGAAATCATTTCCCAATACAGTTTTCTGTCGCTATAGAAACCAGTTCCAAATACAACAGATTCTTTTACCTAACAGCCCTTCACAATATAAGCGACTACATGCGATACATATATTACACGTAAAATAGACCAAGTTATTAGACGACAGACAGAAACCTACGAAAAGCGCTAAAACAGTGATGTTGCTTGCAGACTGATTGAAGTAATGAAGTTTAAACGTCCATCCACCTTTCATAATATTATATAGATATAAAAGTCACACTGTCTTCTTTAGTTTGTAAAGTTCTACATTATTCCAGTTGTCATCTATACTTTCTCTGCTAGGAGATTATGACTGGGGGTCCAAATCTACAGGGGGGGGGGTCCAAATCCGCTGTGACACCGGGAGAAAATACAAAAAGCAAAAGGCAACTTGTAATTGAGTGTAACTAAGGATGTCAAAATGACTCTTGATCTGTAATGTCAATTCAGATGTGCGGTGCTGATCATAGTTTGAGACTTTGAGTGTAAGATTTTAAGGACATGAACAATATACTATTGTCTTGAAGAGTTATATGAATAGATCGTAATATGGTTTATGAATTAAATCAAAGTTATTTGTTTGTCTGCATGTTTTAATCTCATTTGTATGCATAGCGTGATGAGTCAGTTATCCGAAGATAACTAGTTATCCCACTAGTTATCGCATACTAATGAGTATTTTTACCCCACAATTTCCCTGTCTTCAAAGCCCTGCCCACTTGACGTCGTTTAAGACAGTTGGATAAAGGACTTAACGCGTCTCTTGGAACAATGAATTTTGGGTGTGTCATGGGATAATAAACAATCCTTTGTTTGATATCTTTAGGCTGTTAAGGACATAGACATCCTGTAAATACAAAACTTTTTGTTTCTGTTCCTGAAATACAAACAGACGTCTCCAGATTTCTTGGAGATATTTCTCTTCATGAGCTGGGGCGCTTGATCACGCACGCTCTCATCATGTACCAATCGGCGTTTCCACTGAAGATAACGTTGAGAGCAAACTGTCCAAGCTACTTATAGAACACGTTGAACATAAGCCAGTAAGAATCTTGCAAAATCTTTACTTATTTCGAATCATTTTGTTATATTCCAGTATTTCTACTTGTATGTTAACAATCAAGCAAACGCTCAAAACAAAAATATTTGAAAAATATTTCATATTGTTGCATATGTAAATTAAACAACTTGACGTCACACGCGTGCATAAAGAGTTATATCAGAAGTCATATATCTTTGCTATATTATCAAATATAACTAGAAGTTACTATCGCAAGTGAAGTGCTGCCTCAAATGGGACAACAACCTTTAGCCTACTCCACAGGCAACTCTGTGCACTTCGTGGCTAATGTGACACCGCCTTGCCGACTCCACCCAAGATTGCTCACTCCACCCGTGATTGCCCATTTCCACCCAAGATTGCTCACTCCACCCGAGATTGCCCACTCCACCCATGTTTGCTCACTCCACCCATGTTTGCCCACTCCACCCAAGATTGCCCACTCCACCCGAGATTGCCCACTCCACCCATGTTTTGCCCACCACCACCCATGTTTGCCCACTCCACCCATGTTTGCCCACTCCACCCAAGGTTTTCTCACCTCTTCACCATAAGAGCCCACAGAGTTGCTTGCGAAGGAGGTTTGGAAAGTCCAAAAATTTAATTTTTATTACAATAGACAGAGTATGTACACATTTCTTCTATATTTTTTAATTATAAAATTGAGAACTACAAGTTAGTATAACTTATCGCTTGACATGATATGGCAAGGTTTTTGACAGGATGTATACACATAATTTATAATATACAAATATTAAATAATCGTGCCTCTTGCTCTAATGCTGTGCAAAACTGTCAATGCAATTCCAAGTGCTTAATATGTTTTTGACAAATCTAGAGCTTTAAATAAAATTTTACAGCAATGAACCGTTGAGCCCATCAGATTATTTTTCAGAATTTGTGTAGGTCAAAACACACACACGCAGATAGTAGGGTCTGATCATGAACCCACACCAATATACATCTAAAAACAGAAGAAAACAAACGTGAAATCTGCCACCAAGAAACACAGCTGTCAGTTAAGAAACTCATATCTTACCTCGACAGGATAAACTCTCCTCGCTGAAATTATAAGACCGTTCACAAGTGTGTTAAAAGCATTCAAGTACATGTTGTCTCCTTGTACTTGGACATTGTCTAAGACATTGTCAATGGTTGTCGAATTTCACTCGATAACTGGAATAGTTGATAAACTCATGAAAGAGCAATGCTTTCCTCGTCTTCCACGAGAAAGTAAAGACATGATGTATTTGTTCTTACAGTGAATTTTCTGTCGAGGAAGAACTTCGAGAAGCTGAACCAACCGACCGAGTCACATCAGCTTCGTCAGCTCATGTATGGATGACGTAATGCCGACAGACAGACAAATAAATAAACAAACTTAATTTAACAAATCGAGATCTGGTCAGCTATATACATAGCTCGGAAAAAGGATTGGGCACGAGGCAACGTCAAGAATAGTGTGCTGCCTCCCTTCCGTCGGCAGTAATCACTTGAAAATCCTAAAAAGAATTAATCTGGTTTGATAATAGCAAGGTTATATAACTTCCTCTCTTAAGTAATTTATAACCTCATGTGACGTCAAGATGTTTAACTCTCTCCTTTGCAAGTTAGTAAAATCGTCTGGCGTATAACGTTACAATAAAATACTAAATTCAGCATCGAAAACGAATTACCATGCGGTCGGCAAGAAGTTGATTTGCATATCAAACAAACTGAAATTATTTCAGTAAAATATCTCAACAACGAAACAAGGAAGCGAAAAACTGCCATAGCCAAGGTGTTACTTTGTCATTTTAAGTATTCTCTCAAATAAGACAGACAGAGTTAACTCTCGTTAAACAAGAGGAAATCCACGCTGTTTACGCGTATAGGTAGCGCTAATAATGCCATCCGATATACTAATAGGTCATTAAGGCATTAATAGATGTTGACATGACAGATTCTAGGGGGATTAGTTGACTCTAGTTATAAAAGCTTATGGAGAACTACTAAACATTCGAAGTCGCCAAGTCGCGCCGTTTGAGAAACAACAACAATGATAGAGGAGATAGTCGGATTCTTTCTCTCCATCGTATCACTCTTCACATCAGATCCACCTCAACTTTCTCGCCGAAATGACGGGGTAGTACAGTTCACTTCTGCGTCGACCGAATCTGAAGAAAATGATTTGTTCTGGCGAGATAGGATTCATAGAGAATACGAAAGAGAAGATGAGCGTCTGTTCTCGCGACAAGCAATGGATTACTTGGCTTCCCCGAGTTATGTATCAGTTGGCAACGAACTACGAGTTATGCCTAGCTTGTGCCAGTCTATTCAGAGAGGTCTACGGGCAAGTCTCGCAATAATGGTAGCCGTGTTTCCCGTTGTTCTGTTCGGGATCGCCTTGCTCTATTTTGATCTGAACACAACTAATCTATGTTTGGAATGGAAGCACTACAACAACAGTATACCTCTTGCTGTAATGAGATGGAAATTGATTGGCGAGGATATTCAGGCAATCCTTATCTTCATTTGGTTTCCCGATACACTGATATTGATATTCGGATGGACGGAGTTCAAATCAAATCACATCGCATCTTTGTACGTCGGTTTCGCCACGGGACAGCAGTGGTGATCTACAAAACATTTTTATTTGTTTTCGGCGTTTTTGGAATACATGATTACTACAGATTCCCTGGAAATGTGCTATTCGTTGTAAACGTTGTCTGGGGCAGTGTTATCGTGGCACGAAATATCCACAGGCTTCATCACTTGACGTCTAAGCTTCGGATCTTTACTCTGATTTCATCTGGCTCCATCGCTGGTTTAATCATAGCCTATGTTTATAGGTATCCTATCGTCCCGTTCTTCAACCAGCTTGAAAAGCAGTCCTACAAAGTCCTAGTGGCCGCCATTGCTCCGCTCGTTGCGTTACTACCAACAGCCATTTGTAAACGCATGATCTTGCAGCGAAACTCGGAGATTATACAACCAGAACAGGGTTACCTTCTCGTCTATTTCCTACGCGGGACAACCATTTTTGTTTATCGCATCATGCAGGCTGATTTCAACAGCATATGGTTCTTCATCGCTCTCTCGTTATTCAGTGGCCTTTCGAACGTCGCCAGGCAAGCCACGCGACAAATCCGAGAGAAAATATGGACGCGTGTCGTCGAGTTCCTGAAAAAGACATGTTGCAGAAACCTAGAGAAACTGCCATTCAACACACCCCAGCAGCGACGCCTGAAGGCGGACATAGAGATCCAAAACATACTTTTCGGGTACACCACCTTCATAATGAGTCAAGTTTATCTTGTGTTGTATCTGGTAACAAACTTCGAAATTTCTATTGGGCCCGTTCTGAAACAGTTTTTGGTCCGAGTTTCCATTGGGCTGGCCATCGATTTTGTTTTTAATTGTCTTTCTATTTTTATTCAAATTCACTGGTATGACATTCCTATTCGGAGAGTCTGGTTGAAATATTGGAAACGACACACGGTTGCTAACGCCATACTCCTTGGTGCGATAGTGTGTTACTTCACCACAATTCTCCTCACTGTTTTTCAAGTTCGCACGGATAAGTCAGCAGAATTGTATCCCGTCAAAAATTGCACCCTGCCCTTTACAACCTGGTGAGAAAAATTCCTATGGCATACGGCTCAGGTAGTGATGTAAAAAGCTGTTAAAGCATGCAGCTTCCGACACGTGTTTCTCGCAAAATTCACAAATCGTAATACTAGTAAACATCTATGTTGTCGTATTTGAACCGCTGTCACAGGAAATCACCCCCCCCCCCCCCCCCCCCCCCAAAAAAAAAAAGTAATTATCTAGAACGTTTCTCCCGAGAAATCTCCCGGTAACCACCCTGGAAACCCTCCCCCCCCCCCCCCCTCCCCCTCCTCTCAAGAACACACTCAGCTAATCTTATTAGAGATTTATAACCGGGCATTAACCCTACTTACACATTTCATAAAAGGAGACTATACATACAGTCCTGTCAAAATTGCCCAGCAAATAATTTTCAAAAGAGCCATAACGCTAATGTTTATATACTCGTGGGTTTATTTTCTTTTTCTTTTATTTGGGTGTCACGATTTTGCATTTACTTCCGCTAGTATTCACGCTTCCGGTGAGTTGTTTGCCGTGTGACGGAGTGGGGCCGAGATGCACTCTGGTGAGGCACGTTGTAAGTTGTTCGCTCCTTGGAGTTTGACAAAAAGTTGAACAGCGCTTTGCCTTTTGATGACGGTCCTTCTTGCACTTTGTTGGTAGATTTCGAAATAGACTGACTGACTTTGTAGTTTAATTAACAGCGATCAGATGTGACTGGATAACTGTCTAGCTTGGTCGTAAATATGTTCACCTCTGTGAAGTATGCACCACATTCAGCCTTCATCTGATCTTGCTCGGCCCACTCCCACCTTTGCTAGCGCGGGATGGAGCCCCTGTGGATGAGAGGCCTTCGATTCAGATTTTGTGATTACTGCAATAACACTACAACCAGTATCTTTTACCCAAGCACCTCCGCAGTTTGTCAGTAGCCCGAGTGAACGCCTGACCCAAGGCGTCTTGTTTAATTTAATTTAATTTAATTTAATTTAATTTAATTTAATTTAATTTAATTTAATTTAATTTAATTTAATTTAATTTAATTTAATTTAATTTAATTTAATTTAATTTAATTTAATTTAATTTAATTTAATTTAATTTAATTTAATTTAATTTAATTTAATTTAATTTAATTTAATTTAATTTAATTTAATTTAATTTAATTTAATTTAATTTAATGACGTTTCGTCACACAAGTAACATCTTCAGTGTGATAAATATTTAACACGATTTCGACTAATATACTTAATAAAATCAGAAAAACATATAGGATGGTAAGTTTATTTATATCTCAAAGTCAAACCTTCTCTCAATAACGATATTCGATCTTTTCCTTTAACACCATTTTAATCTCTATCCCCGTTTATTTTACCTACCCATTCACTCCCACTTTCTTCTCTTAAAACACGATCAAGTCGGTTTTCTTTGTTTTTTTCGGGATTTATATTATTTATACTAATTATTCAAACAAGCTTGTAGAAGTCTGTGTATGTGTTCAAAGAACCTTTACGTACTTCTCAAGTTGTTTAATAAACTATTATTCAAAGGTTGCTTTGGAGTCTTATTATTTCACAAAATCCCGTTAACATTTGACATAACAATGTCCTTCGATACTCGGTAAATGCTATCTTTTAGAAAACCTTCTTCAATCGTACTTAGGCCCTCGGGATCTATCTGGCTTAAAGCCTCCGTTCTCGGTATTTATCCTATACTTATTTCATCACATCTATTTTTGTATCAGTTCAGTACATTAGTCGAAAATCAATCGTGTAAATATTTTTCGCCCTGAAGATGTTACTTGGATAGTGACGAAATGTTAGTAAATTAAATTATGTTGTTTTTTTCAAACTTTATCGTTATGGCGTTTTTTGAAAGTTACTTGCTGGACAATTATCGTTTTGACAAGACTATTATCGTTATGTGCGTTTTTTGAAAGTTACTGTGCTGGACAATTATCGTTTTGACAAGACTATATATATACGCTTTTCGTCTGGTATAGACCTTATTCAAAAATGGCCACCGAATTCGAATTCTTTTTATGTGCATACAAAGTAACCCTTATGACCTCGATTTATGGTAAAATTATTTTAGAATTTCTCACATGAAAACGAGTTCATAAGGGCTAAATTATATATGCATTTTTTCACTACATCATTAGATATTCATAGCATTTCGGCCAATCCGGTTTGCTTGATTTACGTCACATGTACTTCCCTAGAAACCCAGTCTAAACCAGAGACCTAATTAATTCAAGTGGGCAGGGCTTAGAAGATGAGGGAAATTGAGGGGAAAACAATACAATAGTTAATTTAAAATTTCAATACTGTATTTAGAAATGTTTTCTAAATACAGTAAACTGTATTTAGAAAACATTAATAAATACAATACGCTGTATTTAGAAATCATTTCCCAATACAGTTTTCTGTCGCTATAGAAACCAGTTCCAAATACAACAGATTCTTTTACCTAACAGCCCTTCACAATATAAGCGACTACATGCGATACATATATTACACGTAAAATAGACCAAGTTATTAGACGACAGACAGAAACCTACGAAAAGCGCTAAAACAGTGATGTTGCTTGCAGACTGATTGAAGTAATGAAGTTTAAACGTCCCATACCACCTTTCATAATATTATATAGATATAAAAGTCACACTGTCTTCTTTAGTTTGTAAAGTTCTACATTATTCCAGTTGTCATCTATACTTTCTCTGCTAGGAGATTATGACTGGGGGTCCAAATCTACTGGGGGGGGGTCCAAATCCGCTGTGACACCGGGAGAAAATACAAAAAGCAAAAGGCAACTTGTAATTGAGTGTAACTAAGGATGTCAAAATGACTCTTGATCTGTAATGTCAATTCAGATGTGCGGTGCTGATCATAGTTTGAGACTTTGAGTGTAAGATTTTAAGGACGTGAACAATATACTATTGTCTTGAAGAGTTATATGAATAGATCGTAATATGGTTTATGAATTAAATCAAAGTTATTTGTTTGTCTGCATGTTTTAATCTCATTTGTATGCATAGCGTGATGAAGTCAGTTATCCGAAGATAACCAGTTATCCCACCTAGTTATCGCATACCAAATGAGTATTTTTACCCCACAATTTCCCTGTCTTCAAAGCCCTGCCCACTTGACGTCGTTTAAGACAGTTGGATAAAGGAACTTAACGCGTCCTCTTGGAACAATGAATTTTGGGTGTGTCATGGGATAATAAACAATCCTTTGTTTGATATCTTTAGGCTGTTAAGGACATAGACATCCTGTAAATACAAAACTTATTTGTTTCTGTTCCAGAAAATACAAACAGACGTCTCCAGATTTCTTGGAGATATTTCTCTTCATGAGCTGGGGCGCTTGATCACGCACGCTCTCATCATGTACCAATCGGCGTTTCCACTGAAGATAACGTTGAGAGCAAACTGTCCAAGCTACTTTATAGAACACGTTGAAACATAAGCCAGTAAGAATCTTGCAAAATCTTTACTTATTTCGAATCATTTTGTTATATTCCAGTATTTCTACTTGTATGTTAACAATCAAGCAAACGCTCAAAACAAAAATATTTGAAAAATATTTCATATTGTTGCATATGTAAATTAAACAACTTGACGTCACACGCGTGCATAAAGAGTTATATCAGAAGTCATATATCTTTGCTATATTATCAAATATAACTAGAAGTTACTATCGCAAGTGAAGTGCTGCCTCAAATGGGACAACAACCTTTAGCCTACTCCACAGGCAACTCTGTGCACTTCGTGGCTAATGTGACACCGCCTTGCCGACTCCACCCAAGATTGCTCACTCCACCCGTGATTGCCCATTCCACCCAAGATTGCTCACTCCACCCGAGATTGCCCACTCCACCCATGTTTGCTCACTCCACCCATGTTTGCCCACTCCACCCAAGATTGCCCACTCCACCCGAGATTGCCCACTCCACCCATGTTTGCCCACTCCACCCATGTTTGCCCACTCCACCCATGTTTGCCCACTCCACCCAAGGTTTTCTCACCTCTTCACCATAAGAGCCCACAGAGTTGCTTGCGAAGGAGGTTGGAAAGTCCAAAAATTTAATTTTTATTACAATAGACAGAGTATGTACACATTTCTTCTATATTTTTTAATTATAAAATTGAGAACTACAAGTTAGTATAACTTATCGCTTGACATGATATGGCAAGGGTTTTGACAGGATGTATACACATAATTTATAATATACAAATATTAAATAATCGTGCCTCTTGCTCTAATGCTGTGGCAAAACTGTCAATGCAATTCCAAGTGCTTAATATGTTTTGACAAATCTAGAGCTTTAATAAAATTTTACAGCAATGAACCGTTGAGCCCATCAGATTATTTTTCAGAATTTGTGTAGGTCAAAACACACACACGCAGATAGTAGGGTCTGATCATGAACCCACACCAATATACATCTAAAAACAGAAGAAAACAAACGTGAAATCTGCCACCAAGAAACACAGCTGTCAGTTAAGAAACTCATATCTTACCTCGACAGGATAAACTCTCCTCGCTGAAATTATAAGACCGTTCACAAGTGTGTTAAAAGCATTCAAGTACATGTTGTCTCCTTGTACTTGGACATTGTCTAAGACATTGTCAATGGTTGTCGAATTTCACTCGATAACTGGAATAGTTGATAAACTCATGAAAGAGCAATGCTTTCCTCGTCTTCCACGAGAAAGTAAAGACATGATGTATTTGTTCTTACAGTGAATTTTCTGTCGAGGAAGAACTTCGAGAAGCTGAACCAACCGACCGAGTCACATCAGCTTCGTCAGCTCATGTATGGATGACGTAATGCCGACAGACAGACAAATAAATAAACAAACTTAATTTAACAAATCGAGATCTGGTCAGCTATATACATAGCTCGGAAAAAGGATTGGGCACGAGGCAACGTCAAGAATAGTGTGCTGCCTCCCTTCCGTCGGCAGTAATCACTTGAAAATCCTAAAAAGAATTAATCTGGTTTGATAATAGCAAGGTTATATAACTTCCTCTCTTAAGTAATTTATAACCTCATGTGACGTCAAGATGTTTAACTCTCTCCTTTGCAAGTTAGTAAAATCGTCTGGCGTATAACGTTACAATAAAATACTAAATTCAGCATCGAAAACGAATTACCATGCGGTCGGCAAGAAGTTGATTTGCATATCAAACAAACTGAAATTATTTCAGTAAAATATCTCAACAACGAAACAAGGAAGCGAAAAACTGCCATAGCCAAGGTGTTACTTTGTCATTTTAAGTATTCTCTCAAATAAGACAGACAGAGTTAACTCTCGTTAAACAAGAGGAAATCCACGCTGTTTACGCGTATAGGTAGCGCTAATAATGCCATCCGATATACTAATAGGTCATTAAGGCATTAATAGATGTTGACATGACAGATTCTAGGGGGATTAGTTGACTCTAGTTATAAAAGCTTATGGAGAACTACTAAACATTCGAAGTCGCCAAGTCGCGCCGTTTGAGAAAACAACAACAATGATAGAGGAGATAGTCGGATTCTTTCTCTCCATCGTATCACTCTTCACATCAGATCCACCTCAACTTTCTCGCCGAAATGACGGGGTAGTACAGTTCACTTCTGCGTCGACCGAATCTGAAGAAAATGATTTGTTCTGGCGAGATAGGATTCATAGAGAATACGAAAGAGAAGATGAGCGTCTGTTCTCGCGACAAGCAATGGATTACTTGGCTTCCCCGAGTTATGTATCAGTTGGCAACGAACTACGAGTTATGCCTAGCTTGTGCCAGTCTATTCAGAGAGGTCTACGGGCAAGTCTCGCAATAATGGTAGCCGTGTTTCCCGTTGTTCTGTTCGGGATCGCCTTGCTCTATTTTGATCTGAACACAACTAATCTATGTTTGGAATGGAAGCACTACAACAACAGTATACCTCTTGCTGTAATGAGATGGAAATTGATTGGCGAGGATATTCAGGCAATCCTTATCTTCATTTGGTTTCCCGTTACACTGATATTGATATTCGGATGGACGGAGTTCAAATCAAATCACATCGCATCTTTGTACGTCGGTTTCGCCACGGGGACAGCAGTGGTGATCTACAAAACATTTTTATTTGTTTTCGGCGTTTTTGGAATACATGATTACTACAGATTCCCTGGAAATGTGCTATTCGTTGTAAACGTTGTCTGGGGCAGTGTTATCGTGGCACGAAATATCCACAGGCTTCATCACTTGACGTCTAAGCTTCGGATCTTTACTCTGATTTCATCTGGCTCCATCGCTGGTTTAATCATAGCCTATGTTTATAGGTATCCTATCGTCCCGTTCTTCAACCAGCTTGAAAAGCAGTCCTACAAAGTCCTAGTGGCCGCCATTGCTCCGCTCGTTGCGTTACTACCAACAGCCATTTGTAAACGCATGATCTTGCAGCGAAACTCGGAGATTATACAACCAGAACAGGGTTACCTTCTCGTCTATTTCCTACGCGGGACAACCATTTTTGTTTATCGCATCATGCAGGCTGATTTCAACAGCATATGGTTCTTCATCGCTCTCTCGTTATTCAGTGGCCTTTCGAACGTCGCCAGGCAAGCCACGCGACAAATCCGAGAGAAAATATGGACGCGTGTCGTCGAGTTCCTGAAAAAGACATGTTTGCAGAAACCTAGAGAAACTGCCATTCAACACACACCCCAGCAGCGACGCCTGAAGGCGGACATAGAGATCCAAAACATACTTTTCGGGTACACCACCTTCATAATGAGTCAAGTTTATCTTGTGTTGTATCTGGTAACAAACTTCGAAATTTCTATTGGGCCCGTTCTGAAACAGTTTTTGGTCCGAGTTTCCATTGGGCTGGCCATCGATTTTGTTTTTAATTGTCTTTCTATTTTTATTCAAATTCACTGGTATGACATTCCTATTCGGAGAGTCTGGTTGAAATATTGGAAACGACACACGGTTGCTAACGCCATACTCCTTGGTGCGATAGTGTGTTACTTCACCACAATTCTCCTCACTGTTTTTCAAGTTCGCACGGATAAGTCAGCAGAATTGTATCCCGTCAAAAATTGCACCCTGCCCTTTACAACCTGGTGAGAAAAATTCCTATGGCATACGGCTCAGGTAGTGATGTATAAAGCTGTTAAAGCATGCAGCTTCCGACACGTGTTCTCGCAAAATTCACAAATCGTAATACTAGTAAACATCGATGTTGTCGTATTTGAACCGCTGTCACAGGAAATCCCCCCCCCCCCCCCCCCCCCCCCAAAAAAAAAAAGTAATTATCTAGAACGTTTCTCCCGAGAAATCTCCCGGTAACCACCCTGGAAACCCTCCCCCCTCCCCCTCCCCCTCCTCTCAAGAACACACTCAGCTAATCTTATTAGAGATTTATAACCGGGCATTAACCCTACTTACACATTTCATAAAAGGAGACTATACATACAGTCCTGTCAAAATTGCCCACCAAATAATTTTCAAAAGAGCCATAACGCTAATGTTTATATACTCGTGGGTTTATTTTATTTTTCTTTTATTTGGGCGTCACGATTTTGCATTTACTTCCGCTAGTATTCACGCTTCCGGTGAGTTGTTTGCCGTGTGACGGAGTGGGGCCGAGAGGCACTCTGGTGAGGCACGTTGTAAGTTGTTCGCTCCTTGCAGTTTGACAAAAAGTTGAACAGCGCTTTGCCTTTTGATCAAGGTGTTCTTGCACGTTGTTGGTAGATTTCGAAATAGACTGACTGACTTTGTAGTTTAATTAACAGTGATCAGATGTGACCACTGATCTGAAATAATATACTCATTATACTGGATAGAGCATCTATTGTTTCGCGCGTGGCAAAAATTGAAGTCGGAAGTGAGGCTAAAAATCTCGCGGCGGCCATATCCGGTGGGACCCACAATATTGCTGAATCATAGTTTTCGCCTCTGGTTTTCGCTTTAAATGATTGGATTTTTAACGAAAACCAGCTAAATTTTTGTGACATGTACCTGTCGCTATAGGAGAACTTAAAAGTAGCTGTATGAAACCCAAGTGGGTCCCACCTGAAATGGCCGCCGCTAATTTATTCCGACTTCACAGCGAGCACCGGATGCTCTATCCAGTATAATAAGTATATTATTTGAGATCAGTGGATGTGACCGACAACTGTCTCGCTTGGTCGTAAATATGTTCACCTCTGTGAAGTATGCACCACATTCAGCCTTCATCTGATCTTCCTCGGCCCACTCCCACCTTTGCTAGTGCGGGGTGGAGCCCCTGTGGATGAGAGGCCTTCGATTCAGATTTTGTGATTGCTGCAATAACACTACAGCCAGTATCTTTTACCCAAGCACCTCCGCAGTTTGTCAGTAGCCCGAGTGAACGCCTGACCCAAGGCGTCTTGTTTAATTAAATTAAATTTGATTTGCCTTGCCTTGCCTTGCCTTGCCTTGCCTTGCCTTGCCTTGCCTTGCCTTGCCTTGCCTTGCCTTGCTTTGCTTTGCTTTGCTTTGCTTTGCTTTGCTTTGATTTGATTTGATTTGATTTGATTTGATTTGATTTAATTTAATTTAATTTAATTTAATTTAATTTAATTTAATTTAATTTAATTTAATTTAATTTAATTTAATTTAATTTAATTTAATTTAATTTAAGTTAACTTAATTTAATTTTAACTTAACTTAATTTAATTTAATTTAATTTAATTTAATTTAATTTAATTTAATTTAATTTAATTTAATGACGTTTCGTCACACAAGTAAATCTTCAGTGTGATAAATATTTACACGATTTCGACTAATATACTTAATAAAATCAGAAAAACATATAGGATGGTAAGTTTATTTATCTCTCAAGTCAAACCTTCTCTCAATAACGATATTCGATCTGTTCCTTTAACACCATTTTAATCTCTATCCCCGTTTATTTACCTACCCATTCACTCCCACTTTCTTCTCTTGAAACACGATCAAGTCGGTTTTCTTTGTTTTTTGCGGGATTTATATTATTTATACTAATTATTCAAACAAGCTTGTAGAAGTCTGTGTATGTGTTCAATGAACCTTTACGTACTTCTCAAGTTGTTCAATAAACTATTATTCAAAGGTTGCTTTGGAGTCTTATTATTTCACAAAATCCCGTTAACATTTGACATAACAATGTCCTTCGACACTCGGTAAATGCTATCTTTTAGAAAACCTTCTTCAATCGTACTTAGGCCCTCGGGATCTATCTGGCTTAAAGCCTGCGTTCTCGGTATTTATCCTATACTTATTTCATCACATCTATTTTTGTATCAGTTAAGTATATTAGTCGAAAATCAATCGTGTAAATATTTTTCGCCCTGAAGATGTTACTTGGATAGTGACGAAATGTTAGTAAATTAAATTATGTTGTTTTTTTCAAACTTTATCGTTATGGCGTTTTTTGAAAGTTACTTGCTGGACAATTATCGTTTTGACAAGACTATACACGCTTTCCGCTTAGTATAGATCTTATTCAAAAATGGCCACCCCGAATTCGAATTCTTTTATGTGCATATAAATTAACCCTTATGACCTCGTTTTAAAGTAAAATTATTTTGAATTTCTCACATGAAAACGAGTTCATAAGGGCTAATTTATATGCATTTTTCACACATCATTAGATATTCATAGCATTTCGGCCAATCGAGTTGCTTGATTTACGTCACATGTACTTCCCTAGAAACCCAGTCTAAACCAGAGACCTAATTAATTCAAGTGGGCAGGGCTTAGAAGATGAGGGAAATTGAGGGGAAAACAATACATATGTTAATTTAAAATTTCAATACTGTATTTAGAAATCATTTCCCAATACAGCTTTCTGTCGCTATAGAAACCAGTTCCAAATACAACAGATTCTTTTACCTAACAGCCCTTCACAATATAAGCGACTACGTGCGATACATATATTACAAGTAAAATAGACTAAGTTATTCGACGACAGACAGAAACCTACGAAAAGCGCTAAAACAGTGATGTTGCTTGCAGACTGATTGAAGTAATGAAGTTTAAACGTCCATCTATCTTTCATAACATTATATAGATATAAAAGTATACAAGACAGTCACCTCACACTGTCTTCTTTAGTTTGTAAAGTTCTACATTATTCCAATTGTCATCTATACATTCTCTGCTCAATATCAGTCCTGGCTAAATTGATTCTGCTGTTCAACATAATCTAACGTATGTTATCCAATAAATCCAACGTCTTGCGAACCAAAACTCTTGGCTGTTTTAAAACAAAATTTTCCCCTGTCTTTGCAAGCGCTTGACGACCAGTCTGTTGTGATTACCCTCATTGCAATGAATATCTAATAATGTGTGAGAAGCTATTTCAAATCCTCGTTAGTGTTTTAAACTTGGTTGCCAAATCCCATGTGCCGTTAGCAATACCTCGCTATTGTTAACGGCACATAGAATTTAGAAACCACGTCTAAAACACTAACGAGGATTTGAAATATTACTTCAAAAACTCATTAATATTCATGAGGAAAACAAAAGGAAATGAGTACCATGTCCGTCGTTTTATATCTGATAAAGAAACCTCCTGCTTTACATAAACTTTAGGTTTGATTTTCTCGGCTTAGACAACGTTATTTTTCAAACTTACTACGCCAATGAACTTGTACCAAATGGGTCGTTTTTGAACTATTTAAAACATTCGCAGTACGTGTTTTATCAGATCTAAAACACTGCTGCTCATGTTTTAAATATTACATAAAAGAATTTTAATTCGGCGGCCATTTTTTAATAAGGTCTATATCAATAGCTACAAATCGCGATCGAGGCTCCGTAATTTTGCGCATGTTCTTTGATTTTGTTATTGGGAATTGAACTCCACCAGAAATCCGATATGCTCGTTGTGATAAGATTCTACGCGATCAATAGTCGATGTTGATCTTGTTCGTAAACAAGATGGCCAAATCGTCATATACAAACATAAAACCCCTTCGCCAAGCACTTGGAGTTGCAGGGAACTATTGTGCCAGCAGAGATGCCTTTTCGGAGATAGAGAGCTTAAGGGAGAAAGGAACTTGAATATAGATCAGGAAGTGGCTGTAGTGTGTTTTTTTTTAACAAAATTATAATAAGGACTCAAATCAAAACGTAAACGACCCGATGCAGACACGCGCAAAACGGAATGTTGTCCCCTTTTAAACGTGAAGGCGCACTATTAAAGCTAAGTCTATATGCTCCATGTTGTCCCCACCCTTATATCTTGATGATAATCATTAAAGGGGCTGTGTCACGCTATTTTCAACCCAAAGTGTCAAATTCTGAACTGCAAACTTCAAAACAAACATTGTAAATTGATTCAATTGTGAAATATGAATAATTTCTAACAACTATGAACGTCTACAGGACATGCAAGACGAAGTTTTCTTTGCAATCCAATAATTCAATCCCCACTCAATCCTGACCATCCGGACTTCTCTGCAGGTTCCTTGTATTTTATTTAATTTTATTAATTTTATTAATTCTCTGCAGGTTTCTTGTATTTTATTAAAGGCTTATTAACCGAGTTCGAGGTCTGTACGGGAAAGTATTTGCCTGAGGTTTTCGTACAGACGGAGCGACGAAGGAGCGAGGTTTGTGCGAGAGAAACCGAGGGCAAATACTTTCCCGTACAGACCGAGAAAACGAGGTTAATAAGCCTTTTATTATATTGCTTTTGGTTTGTTTTCTTATCTGTTTTTAGTTCTACGTTTGTCTTGATCAGGTGTCGCTGTTCACCTTAGTTCTTACTTTTGAGCTTGTTTGTTTCGCTTCATGTTTACACCTGTTAGGCTTTTATTTTTCGCGCTTTTAAATAAGAAGTTTTTATAAAAAGAAACACTAATGTTTCAGGACGTATTATTGTTCAAAATTTTCCAACGAATATATCTAATTCGCTTTTATTTTCATTCAAATCAACTCAGTAATTTTCCCGCCAAAACTTGCAGGTCATTAAAAAGGACGTAATGCCCTCTCACAGTGCCGAGAGGGCATTACGGCTTTTTCCGCACCTCTCAGCAACCAATCAGCGTGCGCCGTTTGGCGTAATGACCCGAAAACAAGCCCAGCCATATAATAATAAATTTTATTAATTCTCTGTAGGTTTCTTGTGTTTTTCTTGTGTTTAAAACCATTATTTTTTAGTTTTCTTGCACTGATTTTGGGAAAATTTTGTGTGTGTCAGAATTGCTAAAAATAACGTGTCACAGCCCCTTTAATTGCACATTTGTGTTATATTGATGGTAATACCATGATCGCCTCGGATTCTTTTGTTCTCCGAGGGAATGTAAACCTCGTATTTCCCTCATTGCTCATGCAAGAGGGATATTTTTCCTTTGTCTTCTAATTTTCCCGTGCATGTTGATGAGGGAAAATTAGAAGACAAAGAAATCCTTTGTCTTCTTCTAAATTTCCCGCTTGCATATATATTTTCCCTCATCAACATGCACGGGAAAGTTAGATGCAAATTCTCTGATCAACCGTGTAAATTTCCTGTTGGTAAGATTCTCAAAGTTTTCCTCGGCGATCATAATATTACAAACTAATACAATGACTTTTCGAGAAATTAGCGATTAAATTTCCCCTTTATAATTTAATTTATTAATTTATACCACGCAAATTCAACATAAGTTTTCAAATGCGCTCGGGAAGATTTGTGTCGGGAATATTTGCCTTTCACAAACCTTCCCTTGGCTGCGGGAAATTTAATCGCTAATTTCCCTCAAGTCATGTTATATATTGGTACTTATAATAATCATAACGTCAACTAATTAAAGAACTAATTCCCAACCTCACCTCTAAACCTGACCCTAAACCTAACCACGACACCACACACCCCTGCGGCAACCCTAAATCTAACCACAACCCCCTCTTAGGCCTAAACCTAACCACAACCCTCCGGGAAGAAAGTCACAATATGCTTTTTAGTTTAACATCCCGCATGTGGGACGTTGACGTTATTATGATGATTACCATCAATATAACACAAATTTGCAATTAATGATTATCATCAAAAGCAGCGATGGCTTCCGAATGTTTCTGAAGATCTTAAATTAAAAATGGTGGAACAAGAATATATACAGGAGATACAGGAAACATACAAACCAAAACCCAAATGATAATTAATCCAATCTCTTCTCGTGACGAGGTAATACCATGGTTTCGAGTGTAATTTGGAAAAAAAACCACGCGCGAGTGAGTTTTTCAAAGACTTTATCAAAATGTCCAGAGTGCTATTAATTTGAGGTCTGTAATGTGGGTATCAGTGGCCATCCCAAGGGGTCAAACCCCAGGGAACCCCCCCCCCCCACAGGTGTGGCAAGGGATTTGTTGCAAAAACGTGCTCAAGAGACTGAGGAATTAGAGGGCTTTTGCTTGCCAGTGAACCATCCCCAGGGACATACCCTCGGGATTTGCTTATGGCTGTCACATGGTTCAATGCTCGATCAGTTCTATATTATTAACATATGATCGGCTCGAAGCAGTCAAGCGCACATGCATGAAATCCACAAGCAGCTGGATTTATAGTGCATATTTAAACAAATAATTAATAAAACCATCCAATGCCAGGCAATGGTGAAAATGAAATATTTGTTTAAAATTAAGGATGAAAACTTTTCGTATGAGATATTAAGAATTGAGCAATTAATGAGAGGAAAATAAAATCCAAGAGAGTCTCCAAAAGCTTTTGAGTCCTAAAAGGATTTTGTGGCATAGTTTGAAGTCAAACTCAAGTAATAAGTTTCGGCGTTTCACGAGTTAATGTCGTCCTGAAGAGGTGAAAATGATTTGAATAACGTTGTATGTAGATCGAACCATAGTTAACAGAACATATACATGGTTTGGAAACTCGCCCAAAGTATTGTTCTATGTTTTGTTAAAGTTTATGGAAATTTGTGCAAGATTACTTTAAATTTGAATTAGAATTAGAATTTGTGCAATTAGATTACTTTAAATATTTGGTAGTAATGTAACTGGTGTTCTTATTAAACTGCCTTTACTTTCCCGGTTCTGAATCACGAGTATGCTTTCTTATGCATTTTTTATAGACAAATTTGCGTTTTCTTTGCAAATGGTGAGGAAAACTTCCCTGTATTGGCGAACTTTCCCCTGGGGGGTGGGGGTATTTGTTGCATTATTTGGCCCCAGTATAGGGGTTTTAACATCCATTTGTGAAGGTTGCTTTGACAAATGCCCCTGGGTCCCGACGTCCCGTGGGTCGACCCCTCGGGATGGCCGCTGATACCAGCATAAACAACTCACGAGTGGATTTTTGTTCTCCAAATTGCATGAAAAAGCGAGCTATTACTTATTATGAATGAAAAAATATTTAAGTCAACTGTACTCACAACATTACATGCAGTGCTTTTTCGGTCCGTCCAACTCTTCGTATATTTGGTTGTTTTGAAACGCTTCGCTTCTTTCACCATACTTGAAAAAGTTTACTCAAGTCACTAAGAATCTTCTAGTTTTCTTTAAGGTACTTTACTTGACAACGATAAAGAATAATTAGCTACAAACTTGAACGAATTGTTCTCCACTACTTAGCCGAATCCCGCCCGCCATCTTTGTTTATTTTGGGCAGAAAGAGCTTGGGTACGAGGTTGGGAAAGACCATCTGTCAAAATCCGCTGTAGAAGCAGTAGAACTAGCCTGGTACCCTGGCCCAATTTCAAAAGAAATATAGGCCAGGTAACCACTAATCTCATTCTCGCGTCATCAGGGCTAAATCCACTTATGACGATTGCAATTTCACTCATAGCCACTAAAAACGCGCGAAATTTTAACCAATAGGAAAGCAGAAGTCTTTAGTGGTTACCTGGCCCATATTCTTTGATTGGGCCAGGGTACCAGGCTACAGTAGAACTAGCCTGGTACCCTAGTCCAATTTCAAAAGAAATATGGGGCCAGGTAACCACTAATCTCATTCTCGCGTCATCAGGGCTAAATCCACTTATGACGATTGCAGTTTTACTCATAGCCACTAAAAACGCGCGAAATTTTAACCAATAGGAAAGCAGAAGTCTTTAGTGGTTACCTGGCTCATATTTCTTTTGAAATTGGGCCAGGGACGAAGCTCTTCCCACAATGCATTGCGCTTGAACCATATTATTAATTTCGCACTGGAAATGCTTCACTTCATTATGAACTTTCGAGGAGTGAACGTGATTTGAAAAATAGTGTTTCGACGTTTGTGGTGCTTAGAACACTTTGGTTTGGGACTCACATGAAGTTATTTATATTTATTTTGTAACCTAGCAGTACTTCGACGTTTATTATTTCGCCTGATTTGCCGCTATTCACGAATTTACATCTGATTTTCTGATCAAGGTGACTGCTCGTCGCTCGAGGATCAGATATTATCAACATTCAAAATTGCTGTGTCATCATGTCTCTGAATAGTAATGCGTTTCTAATTTGACACTTCAATACTTTTTTATTGCTTTGTCGTTTATGCACTCGAGTAATAACCGTATTGATCTTAGATTTTGACTTGATCTAAATCATAGGGTATATTTGATATTTTTGTTCAATACTTTTGTTCATTTTGAAATGAGTTCATTATGTTGTCATTGACGACTACTAGCTTTACCTCAAGTTAATAAGTCTATCTACTTAAGAACTGTTTCAAGAAACAACTGTTAGTATGTTCGTGCATCAGGAAAACAGGTACCAAAAGAAAGCGAATTATTTCATGTTTAAACGAGGCAAATTTTTTTCGAGTTTTGTCAAATATTAAGATAAATACGTTTGAATTGTTTGAGGTAACTAAACGCGTCATAATCAGTGACTGGACAGCGACAAAACAAACCAGAGAAACATATTTTAGAACATTCTTATTAATATCATATAAAGATCTTACCTTTTGAAACGCAGTTTTTCAATCGAAACAGCGCCAACGAAAATGTCTATAATTTGATCATCAACTGTCACGCTCCGAGCAAGGGAAGAAAACTAAACGCAATGCATTGTGGGAAGAGCTTCGTACCTCCTCTGCAGTAGAACGTGATTGCCTCTTTTCTGTGTTTATTGTTTTTGATTGGCTCATTGGCAAAAAATTTGCATTGTATTTCTGTTTTTCTGCACTATATTTCCTTAGTCTAGAATTTCACTACCCTCAGCCAGTCAAAATATATTGAGATTTGTTTTCATGTATATAAAATTAGCTTTCTTAGATGCTTCGAACAGTCGACACAGTGTGCATGGGTGATTCAGCAATATACATAGGACATTCCCACTGATCTCTATATAACGGCTGGATTTTTCGTCCGGCTCCAAAATTAAAATGAAGCAACCGGAGATCGATGAAGAATTTACAGTACCAAAATGGGCGCCACGGAAACTTTGTATGTTTTCGTAGCACGGAAAAGGAGACAAAAAACCAGCCACATTAAAAAAAATTCTGCTATTGGTATCAAACAAAAAGGTTTAGAAGTTTATTTTTTTCATTTGTTGGTATTACTAAGCAGTAAAACGTGTTATTCCGTAGGTTAATTTAATCTGCCCAGTATTGTGGTAATCGGTAGAGTTGTCTATGTCACAAAACTCGTAAAAACCAACGAAATCGGTTGAAACTTCCTTATAAAACTATCTATATACCTTTGGTATTAAAGCATAACTCTCTACAAAGCCTTGAAGTATGTAGTTGATCATTTCGGACTGTATTTACTTATTTTCGATAGTAAAAGTAAATTGCCATGTGAAAATTGTTTTACGACTTTCTTAACTCCCCCGGTAAACTCTCACTACTCTTAAGCCCGCAAGGTACACTGGACCTGGAGTACCAATATGGCCGCCAGTGGCTTCAAAATGTTTACTGCTGACCATAAAGGATGAGTAATCCAGTTGTATAGAGATCAGTGGTTCAGTTTTACCGGGTTACACAAAAGAACGTACATATAAAATTTAAATGATCATAAAAATTGATGTCTTCTCTATCAACATAATTATTGTTTGAAACTCCTTGGTTTAAAGGGTATTGGCAATAAAAATTTTAATTTGAAAGAACTCGTAAAATTGTAATACAGTGCATAGGCGTAGAGTTTTGTTTTTGTCCGGGGGGGCTAAAGAGGGCCTTTAAGAATTTTCCCATGGGGGGTGTTCACAAAAAGGGACTCTTCTAGGGGAGTCCGGGGGCATGCCCCCCTGGAAATTTTTGAAATTTAGAGTCTCGGAAATGCCATTTCCTGCATTCTGAGGGGTGATTTTTAAGAACACTGAAGGTTCATGAAATGTCATAAAAACTAGTTAAAATACAACACATTTCAACAATTTTTCGATGTTGTGTTTACTGGGTTGTCTTATGTGTACATGGGTGCTTTTGGCTGACAGGGATGAGGCCGTAACACTTACTTTACCCTAACCAGTAACCTATAATTGGTGAATGGTGACTGATGAGTCAGTTGCTGCAAAATTTCGGGGGGGGGGCTGAGCCCCCCATTAAGATTTCTGGGGGGCGTAAGCCCCTCCGCCCCCTATACTCTACGCCTAAGTGGAACCCCGCCATACGACCAACCCCGGCAATACGACCAACCCCGCTATACGACCAACCCCGACAATACGACCACCTCGTTATTACGACCACTTTTTTCTGGCCTGAATACATTCTAAGTAGTGTAATACTTCCCCGTTAATACGACCACCCCGTTATTACGAACACATTTTTCTGGCCCGACGGGGGTCGCAGAAGGTTGTAGAAGATCTCTTACAGCTTTTTATGTCTTTCTTCGTTTGCCAGAGATTTCAATTTGTTTAACATGTAAATGAGATGTGCTCTGACGTCAGGAGCAGGGTACAGTATTTTTACACAAAGCAACATCAGTTATGAAATGTTCAGTGTCATAAGGAGTTTTTATGTGCAGTTTCAAGTGATTTCGTTGAACAAATTTAGAGATTTTTTTTTTAGAAATTTAGAAATGAGATGGTCTCTGACGTCAGGAGCAGGGTACAGTATTTTCACACGTAGCAAAATCAGTTATATCTCTAAATTTGTTTAACGAAATCACTTGAAACTGTGCACATAAAAACTCCTCATGACACTGAACATTTCATAACTGAGTTTGCTACGTGTGAAAATACTGTACCCTGCTCCTAACGTCAGAGGCCATCTCATTTACATATGAAACAAATTGAAATATCTTGAAAACGAAGAGAGATACGAAAAAAATGTAAAATATCTTCTATTACAATTTTATGAGTTCTTTCAAATTAGACAAACTTAATTTTTGTTGCCCATGTCATTTAAAACGGATGCATTAATATCACGATATACAACTTGATAAGGTTTAATAAAAATATAATATTGGTCAAAATAAAATATGCAGAAAATGGTTTGTTCAAAAAAGTCGAAAAAACTCCCTCCAATAATGTCAAGGTGACGCATTACACTTATTACACGGGACTTCAACGATTTTTGAACAGCTTCAGAAACAAACCAAATTTTTCATCAGTGTTTTTGCCTTGATTCATTCAATTGCAAATTGCAAATAAGGTGACGATTTTATATAAAATTATCAAATAATTAATAATTCATAGGAAAATTCAAAAGAAATGAATGTTTAATCAATATTTGTAAGTACTATTCACAGAATGAGTGGCCGTTCTGTATCGGGGTATACAGACACGAGGCGAAGCCGAATGGCTGTATCCCCATACAGAACGGACACGAATTCTGTAAATGACTTCTAAAACGATCTGTTAAGTTGGCGAAAAATACATCATGTTAAGAGCTGATAAACCTTGGAGGTAAGGTTTAATAGGCTACGATTATTAAATTAGTGATGTGAGCATGCGCTTTGATTTAGTATTAGTCCCACATTTTATATTCTAAGTGACGTGCCATAAATAGCCGTTCTGATTTGTTATTCAACAAATATCGTTCTTCAACAACTGTTTGCATCTTCATCTTGTATGAGGACGCTACCAGCGTACCTTACTCAAGATACTTGAATGAATGAATGCGAAGTGTAGTTGAATGCGAATTAGTGTCTGTACACTTGCTACAGAACTGATATCAGTGTTTGTAAATGTGACACAGAACTGATGTTTTATTAAACAATTCTGTATCACATTTACAGACACTGATATCAGTTCTGTACCGGGGTAAACAGACATTGATTAAACCTTAATTTCTTTTGAATTTGCCTCATGAATTATTAATGAGTTTTAGAAATACTGTTAAAACATTGATAAATAAACATCAATGTTTTATTATTGTATTAAAATCATCTTATCTAACCTTTTGCTTTAAAATGATCATATCTAAGGCCTGTTCCAAAGGTCGTATGTATCTCGTGTCGAATGCAATACTTCGCATTACGCACATGGTAAGTTCCAACCTTGTTTCCAGGGCCTTTTTGAAATTGGGAGGGTGGGAAAATGCCCTAAAAAGGAATAATTTTTTTTCTCCGAAAAAATCATGTTTGTTCATTTTAAAAAAATTTGGATCTACAAAATTTTTTTAAAATCGGCCTATTGATTACTAATACTTCAAGAAAAGTTTTAATAAAAAAAAATGGGGGTCACCAAAGTTTTTTCGAATTAAATTAGTTTGAAGGGTAATTGGCAGCCATTTTAAAACGTCATTGTTGCCATAGCAACAACTGTTGCTATTTATTTGATAACAGTTTTCGATTGTCAGAATGTTTAACTATGCATAACATTTAGTTTTAGTCTTTTTCCGAATTGTTTATGCACGTGTTTTGGACTCTCAAGCTTGTATTTTCCATTTTTCTAGAAACTGTATGGAGCCACCTTAACAGAATTACGTTTCCTAATTTAAGAAAAGCGATCAACCAATGAAGCCGATGTCAGGACCTTTTCTCACCCTCCTGATTTCAAAGAGGTCCTGGGAACGAGGTTGGATAAGTTCGACGTTTGAAACAATTATAAATTCAACTTATTTAATTGCGGTCGACCGTAATATTATATTCCACCGCTTCGGTCGAAATAACGACCAAAGTGCTACCAGGTATAGAACCACTGACATGATACTTATTTCTTTTGTGTTTTCCTCATGAATTATTAATGATTTGAAGTTGATAAAGAAGCATTTATCATCAGTTGTATTTTATGCATCTATTTCGCCAATGTTTCTGCTAGTCCATAGTTCTGTTTCTCCATGGCACACGTCACAACATTGTATACCGTAATTTCTCTATTAAGCCCACGCGAAACTTATTTTTCCAGCTTCTTGGAGAGTCTTAATATAGAGAGAGGGGTGGCTTATTTCAAATAAGTAAAAAATCTGATTCTCTTTAAAGTGCCAATGCAGCGAAATTTCACCCCAGTTTTTTATGATTGCACTTGAAAGAACACTTAAAATGACAACGTAACATCTTTCGTAGAATTTCGTTTCCTTGCTTCATTCTTGAGATATTCAGGTTTGTTTGATATGCAAATGTCATACTTATGACATCACACTGCATAATGACTTTTTGAAATAGCATCAATTTTAGGATAATGCAAATATTTTACACCCAGGTACGCACGTTTAGTGACCAGTCATGGCTACATACATGCAAGTGCAAATTTTTATTAAGTACTTTCGATAAGCACTCTCAAAGAAAATCATACTTTTCTAAAAAGTCATTATGCAGTGTGATGTCATAAGTATGACATTTGCATATCAAACAAACCTGAATATCTCAAGAATGAATCAAGGAAACGAAATTCTACGAAAGATGTTACGTTGTCATTTTAAGTGTTCTTTCAAATGCAATCATGAAAAACTGGAGTGAAATTTCGCTGCATTGACACTTTAATTTATACCAACTGACTCCCTAGAGTTTCAGCTTTTTCATGGCTTTTACGTTCAGTCATAGTCTATGGTTATTGCTGTCTTTAAAATAACTCTTACATAATTATTCTGTATACTGAACTGCAGAAGGAGAACCACACTTCTGAAGTATTTATTGTATAGTGCTAATATCTGCTGTTACCATGGTAATAATAGCGTTTGTAATGTGTCAAATTTTCACGGTTTTCGTCTATTTAGACGCATATCTCCAGTTTTCTTCGGTCAAAATTTCCAAAAATTGTCATCAGGTCAGTTTTTCCCACATATAGAACACTACGGCAAAATATTAGGGGAAGTTGTCAAGACAAATTTTTCGCTATGAACTTAAAGGATTGAAAAAAGTTCTGTCTTATGAATTTTACCGAAGCAAATGAGTGATATTTGAGCATTTGTATCGCTCGGACGACTGCTGACGTGACAGAATATCAACTCGACAAGATTGCTATTTACGCATGTGCCGACGTCATACTCGGTACCAGTCTTTTCTTAAAATTACCGTAGGGAGTCACTTTAAGAACAAAAAGTCTGATTCTCCTCCAGCCTAGACACTAGGCCTTCTATTCTCACGAGGGCTTGCATTCGCAGAGGTCTGGAACCTAGCAAGAAGTAGAAGGCCTAGCCGACTTGCCAACAACATCCCAAAAGTGTCCTACAGCGTCCCATGTTAAAGATAGCGACATACAGCGATATCACACGATGTTTCTCACAATAATCACACGTTAATTTCAGTTAGTCTCTGATATAAAAACAAGTACGTTATGAAACCTAAATAACCTATTGATTACTATACGCGTACTTCTTACAATTATCGTAATTCGTAAACATTTCCTACACTGACAAGTCAAGTTCATATTAGGTTAGATTCATATCCAGCGACTTTTATGTACCATTTTGTTAAAGTGTTATGCTACTGTATGTCGCTATCTTTGACTTCGGCCGTGTACACGTGATACCACTGTATGTCGCTATCTTTGACATGGACCGTTTTAGGGCACTTTTGAGATGTCATTGGCAATCTATTCCCCGCTAGGTTCCAGACCAATACAGGCACGCGAGCCCGCCGAGATATATAGAAGGCCTAGTGTCTAGGCTGATTCTTCTCTATTTACCAACTTATTTGGGAAGAGAGGGTTAATAAAGAGTGGGAACTTAATTATTTTCTGTTTCCTGAAAGGCGGGGCTTATTAGAAGGGGCGGGGCTTATTAGAAGGGGAGGGGCTTAATAGAGAAATTACGGTAATTTACAAATCATTTGTCGAAAGTATAATGTCGAAAAAATGGTATTCGTTTGATGTTTTCAAGTAGAATATTTTTGCCCATATCGTCCCAGACAATCATATTTCTCGTCTTGGATGGTTTGTTATAGACAATGCTCCCACAATCTTTTAAATAAGCATCCGGACACGAAACGTTCAAAAACTCACAAATCCTAAGGAGTTGCTTACTAGGATTTTTAATAACTTCTTCGCTTTTGACGGTAAGAATGTTCTTCCCAAAACGCCGTATCAATTTCTGATTCCCCTCGGCAATTCTCATGAAGTATTTAGCTCGTGATATCTGCAATGCCTTCGGAAGCTTTAACTAAAAAAAGGGTAAACTTGGCGGAATTAGATTGTACATATACCAAAACAAACCGTTCGCTCTGCAGTGTCTGATCAAGGGGAGGGGCCCTAAGGACATACCCGTCCCCTTTTGGGCAGCTAGAAAAGCAGTCGAGTGTGGATCTTTAAAATTTAATTCGAAGAAAATCAAATGAGTCACCAAACTCGAGATTTGCATTATGCTAGATCTTAGAGACTTATCTTGAAATTGAACTGATATTTAAAGCTGTGACATTTTTCTCCGCTGTGTGTACCATTGATAGACGCGAGCGTTAGTTGAAAGAAAGACAACATATTTTATTTTTATGTATATGAGTTACGAACAGGTTCACGCTAGGTCACTTGCGCGCATTGTCGGCGCGCATTGTCGACAGAGCTGTCAACAGTGCACAAGAATGCCTTAAAATGCCTCAAATTTTGTGTTGTTCGCAAATTGTAAAATTTATCAAAATGGAGTCAATTGCCTAATTCGCCCTTGGACGTCCCGCTACGGCACTACGCGGTCGACGCTCCCCCCCCCCCCCCCCCCCCCCCCCCCCCCATTTTCCAAAATCCTGGATCCGCCCATGCGGTATATGGCGTGAAGGGGGTCTAAGTAAGAGTTAATTGCCGAGAACCGAGGCTTTTAGACAAAGGCCTCGAGGGCTTTATTTGGATAAAAACCGAGGTTCGCGGTAATTAACTGATTTTTGTTCACGATCACCTCGGTTTTCTTTGATGTACCGCGGTTGTTTATTTATAATAGTTACTTCCAACCACGCATAAATCAAGTTAATTGCCCCGGGGCTAATATATATTAGCCCGGGGCAATTAACTTGATTTATGCGTGGTTGGGAAAATAAGCTTTAATCAATGCATAGTCAATCGAGATATGGTCTGGAAACTCAGCTAAAGTCTTTGGTCTATCGTTTTGTTCGCCTTTATGCATTTTTGTGCACTGTGCACGGTCACTGAACACATTGTATTTTAGTATAATGAAGAATTGTCCAATAGCAACGTTTCAGTTCAATCACTCAACCGTGTTATTTTAATATTAATAAACCTAAAACAAAGGATGTGCATGGTGTAAGGTATGGTTCAACATAAAATCACAGCTCATTATAGGCGCTTTGAAGTTTGCCGAGTTTCCAGACCATATCTCGATTGACTATGATCAATGGTTACGAATGTGATAAAGGATTTATCATCGCGACCGAAGTGTTTTTAGACAACCTCTGCGATAACGAACTCAGTATCTCAGTTTTCTTAGGCAACCTCGGTGATCTTGAACTAAGTAGGTTAGTTACCTCAACCTCGGTAACTACGTAAGTTATTTACCTCGGGCCTTTGGGCCTCGGTAACTAACTGACGTAGTTACCTCGGGTTCGGTAACTAACCTATACTTATATTTAATATAAGGCCTGTGCTAAACGTTGCGCAATAGACGAATTTAATTCAGACTAAAAACAATTTCCTGAAAACATGGCGCCGAATTGTCGCTATTTATACCAAAAAATGCGGACAAACAAACCAAAATTGACTTTCAAATAATTGCAATTGTGCTATTATCTATTGTTTGGACTGCAAGAATTATGGGTAAAATCGGACGAACTCAAATAGTGACGTCATCACGACGGAGCGCTATTACTAGATATTGCCCTGTTGACCTGGGCAATATCTAGATATTACCCTTGAAATTTTAATTATTGGTTCTCTTAGATAGAGCAAAGAAAACCGACTCAACTACTAATAAATAAGCTACAGTAGGTTACTGTTATATAAGAAGACATACACTAACCGGATTTTTTAACAGCAACTGTCGATTGTAATCTCCAGGCAAGAGAATACGTAAAATCTGTGTAGCCACATTATCGAATGGATTGCGAACCACGTGGATAAATTTCATTGGTACCTTCACTTTTTCACGTATTTCTTTTAGGACTGACCAATAAACTGACGATCTTTGCAACAGTATAGCTGTTTTGCCGCCTTTTTTGTCGCCAAATACCTAGGTTGAAACAACAGTGAATAGTTCAATAAAATCACGTTTGTGTACAGACGCTCGCGCATAGCCAGTGTACAGACACTCGAGAGTAATCAGTGTACAAACACTGGAGTGTAATCAGTGTACAAACACTCGAGAGTAATTAGTGTACAGACAATGGAGAGTAATCAGTGTACAGAAACTCGAGAGTAATCAGTGTACAGACACTGGAAAGCAATCAGTGTACAGACACTGGAGAGTAATCAGTGTACAAACACTCGAGAGTAATCAGTGTACAAACACTCGAGAGTAATCAGTGTACAGACACTGGAGAGTAATCAGTGTACAAACACTCGAGAGTAATCACTGTACAAACACTGGAGAGTAATCACTGTACAAACACTGGAGAGTAATCAGTGTACAGACACTGGAGAGTAATCAGTGTACAACCACTCGAGAGTAATCACTGTACAAACACTGGAGAGTAATCAGTGTACAAACACTCGAGAGTAATCAGTGTACAAACACTGGAGAGTAATCAGTGCACAGACACTCAAGAGTAATCAGTGTACAAACACTGGAGAGTAATCAGTGTACATGCAGACACTCGAGAGTAAACTGTACAAACACTGGAGAGTAATCAGTGTACAAACACTGGAGAGTAATCAGTGTACATGCAGACACTCGAGAGTAAACTGTACAAACACTGGAGAGTAACCAGTGTACAAACACTGGAGAGTAATCAGTGTACAGGCACTGGAGAGTAATCAGTGTACAAACACTGGAGAGTAATCAGTGTACAGGCACTGGAGAGTAATCAGTGTACAAACACTGGAGAGTAATCAGTGTACAAACACTGGAGAGTAATCAGTGCACAGACACTCAAGAGTAATCAGTGTACAAACACTGGAGAGTAATCAGTGTACATGCAGACACTCGAGAGTAAACTGTACAAACACTGGAGAGTAATCAGTGTACAAACACTGGAGAGTAATCAGTGTACAGACACTGGAGAGTAATCAGTGTACAGACACTCGAGAGTAGCTGAGTGTACAGACACTCGAGAGTAATCAGTGTACAGACACTCGAGAGTAGCTGAGTGTACAGACACTCAAGAGTAGCCAGTGTACAGACACTCGCGAGTAATCAGTGTACAGAAAATCGCGAGTAGCCAATGTGCAGATGCTTTGGGAGTAGCCAGTCTATCGACAATCGCGAGTACCCAGTGTACAAACACTCGTGAGTACCCAGTGTACAAACACTCGAGAGTACCCAGTGCACAGACACTCGCGAGCATTCAGTGTACAGACACTCGCGAGTATTCAGTGTACAGACACTCGCGAGTATTCAGTGTACAGACACTGGAGAGTACCCAGTGTACAGACACTCGCGAGTAGCCAGTTTACAAACAATCGCGAGTACCCAGTGTACAAACACTCGAGAGTACCCAGTGTACAAACACTCGAGAGTACCCAGTGTACAGACACTGGCGAGTACCCAGTGTACAGACACTTGCGAGTACCCAGTGTACAGACACTCGAGAGTACCCAGTGTACAGACACTCGAGAGTACCCAGTGTCCAGACACTCGAGAGTACCCAATGTACAGACACTCGCGAGTACCCAGTGTACAGACACTCGAGAGTACCCAGTGTACAGACACTCGCGAGTACCCAGTGTACAGACACTCGCGAGTACCCAGTGTACAGACACTCGTGAGTACCCAGTGTACAGACACTCGCGAGTATCCAGTGTACAGACACTCGCGAGTAGCCAGTGTACAGACACTCGCGAGTATTCAGTGTACAGACAATCGCGAGTACCCAGTGTACAGACACTCGCGAGTAGCCAGTGTACAGACACTCGCAAGTATTCAGTGTACAGACAATCGCGAGTACCCAGTGTACAGACGCTCGCGAGTAGCCAGTGTACAGACACTCGCGAGTATTCAGTGTACAGACAATCGCGAGTACCCAGTGTACAGACGCTCGCGAGTACGCAGTGTACAGAAAATCGCGAGTACCCAGTGTACAGACACTCGCGAGTACCCAGTGTACAGACACTCGTGAGTACCCAGTGTACAGACGCCCACGAGTACCCAGTGTACAGACACTCACAAGTAGCCAGTGTACAGACACTCGCGAGTAGCCAGTGTACAGACACTCGCGAGTAGCCAGTGTACAGACACTCGCGAGTACCCAGTGTACAGACACTCGCGAGTACCCAGTGTACAGACACTCGCGAGTACCCAGTATACAGACACTCGCGAGTACCCAGTGTACAGACACTCGCGAGTATTCAGTGTACAGACAATCGCGATTACCCAGTGTACAGACACTCGCGAGTAGCCAGTGTACAGACAATCCCGAGTAGCCACGCAGTGACGATATTTTTCACTTGCTAAGGGTTTAATTTCTCTAGCACAATTAATCTGTCACTGAATTAACTGACCTTTATAGTTTCGTTGAACGCTCCTTGCCATTGATTTGGCACAAGATAATTATACTTGGTTTTGAAAATGCAGTCTTCCCTTGATCTGTCACCTTTGTTCGCTTCGTTGTAACTGTTCAAGTAAAGCTGCTGGAGTAAATGACGCTGATTGCGACTTTCTCTGGTGAAGTTCAGCCATTGCTCCAAAACGTTGTATTCGTTGGCTACAACTATATTTGGATGAGCATCGAGTAGAGAAGCAATCAGCGTGTGTCCACTCCTTGCGTAGCCAATGAAAAGCAGCATCGTTGCCACGTCATTCAAAACTCTTGAATCCAGTTCAATTTCTTTATGACTCTTTACGTATTCCGGGAGTGAACGGCAAAGAGGTTTGGTTTTGATTTTTCTTTCACTGGTGGGCATAATGTTTACATATCTTTTCATCTCCTTTTTAAATAGAACTGTAATATTTTATAAAGAAAAAAAAGTTTAAAAATTTATAGTCTAGTGAATATAAAATGGGTAAAATATGGAAGGAGTCCGCTCGAAACGTCACTGTAAAAGCTAAGCTTAAGGTGGCTCCATACAGTTTCTAGAAAAATGGAAAATACAAGTTTGAGAGTCCAAAACACATGCATAAACAATTCGGAAAAAGAATAAAACTAAATGTTATGCATAGTTAAACATTCAGACAATCAAAAACTGTTACCAAATAAATAGCAACAGTTGTTGCTATGGCAACAATGATGTTTCAAAATGGCTGCCAATCACCCTTCAAACTAATTTAATTTTAAACAAACTTTGGTGACCCCCATTCTTTTTTTCATTAAAACTTTTCTTAAAGTATGAGTAATCAATAGGCCGATTTAAAAAAAATTCTGTAGAACGAATAATTTTTTCCCCAGAAAAATCATGTTTGTTAGTTTTTTTATTGGAACTACAGAATTTTTATAAAATCGGCCTATTGATTACTCATACTTCTAGAAAAGTTTTAATGAAAAAAAAATGGGGGTCACCAAAGTTTTTTTTTCGAATTAAATTAGTTTGAAGGGTAATTGGCAGCCATTTTGAAACATCATTGTTGCCATAGCAATAACTGTTGCTACTTATTTGGTAACAGTTTTTGATTGTCAGAATGTTTAACTATGCATAACATTTAGTTTTATTCTTTTTCCAAATTGTTTATGCACGTGTTTTGGACTCTCCAACTTGTATTTTCCATTTTTCACCCATTCATTCGAATTGTTGTTGTGGAACAACTTTTATATTTTTACTCTGTCTAACACCAAACGATTTTATTCGTCAAGGGAAAACGTCCCGTGGGGTGCTTACATGAAGCCGGTCCGGACTCAGGCCGGACTGACTTCAGGTCGGTTTAGTGTTTTTACTATAGATCGTTTTCATGAGTCCAGCCTGAGATTCAGTTCACGCCGGCCTAATCTCAGGTCGCCTGCTGGACAAAACTGAAATTTTGAGACTCCCGGCCGGCTTTCCATGTAAACAGAATCCAGAAGTCTAAGTCGGACCGATTCGAATTTCGGACTAGGATAAAACCCCACTTTTTAATCAACTTTTTAATCTGTCTGTAACGCCAGACGATTTGGAAAGCCATGCATAAAAGAGACAGTTTTCGTTTCCATTTCTTCAATGTTATAGACCTTGCCGCCGAAATGGCCGCCGAATTAAGATTCTTTTATATACATATAAATTAGCCCTTATGAACTCGTTTTCATGTGGGAAATTCAAAAGAAATTTTTACTTTAAAACGAGGTCATAAGGGCTAATTTATATGCACATAAAAGAATTCTAATTCGGTGGCCATATTGGAATATGATCTATGGGCTTTTTCAAAGTAATTGTCTGGGCTTTGATATTTTTAACAAAATCCCTTTTTAAGATACCATATTTTATCTCCCACCCTCTTGAAGTTAATTGGCCGTAATTTAAATATAATCCCACATTTTACGACTCCCTTTCACCTTTCATACATTTATGAGGTTAGTTATAACCAACACCGCTGCCAAACGTTTACGCATGCGTGAATTTGGTAGAGTAAACATTGCAAGAAAAGTGGGAACTAGCGTGGCAACAACAACCAGACACAGCAACCAGACAGTGAAGACTAAGTAAGACTCGACTATTCATTTGTGTTTTAAAAAAGGGTCATGAAAATTACGAAGGGGGACATTTCAGGATACGTTACAATATTTTGACAAAGAAACCATGGACAAATTACCTACCTTATCTTTTTGCTAGTATGCTTATAATTTTAACTTTTGTGTTGGACTCTTGGACCAGTCCAAATATTTCAATGTTTTCCCGCTAGCTATGCGAGCTCGGACGTCGTGCATGCGCAAAACGTTTGGCAGCAGTGTTCCTCCCTAAGTGAATCCAGTCTAGTTAATACAAGTTGCACCCACCAACCCACCCTATTATACAAAGCCGTTGGCAAATAACTTCCACCGACACAGTCGGTGTGATTGGTGCAGACATTGGTGGACAGGTCAAGGCTGGAGACCAAAACATTGCCTGTGACCTGAATCCAAGTAACATTATAACATAGATGTAATACGACGGTGTTTCTGATTGGCTATCGTGCGTGCTCCATAACTCGATGGAGCACGGTAATTTCAAACGTAATGAGCAACTCATTTTTAATCAGCGAAATAAAAATTGTTTCCCGTTGTGTTGTGTTTGATTCTCTGTTATAAAATAAATGGTTCGTGGTTTGGCGTGCTCCATTGAGTTATGGATGCACTTGGGAAGTTGGAGAGCACTCAAAAATCTAGAGTTGTTTTCGGCTACGCCTCGACCAACTCTTACGCTTTTTTCCTGCTCTCCGAACTTTCCGCGTGCATCCATACATTTAACAATTAGACAACGAGGACGAGTTGTCTAATTGTTTTAGTATCAACCATAAACAACTTTTCTTTAACGTAAAGAAGTCTTATCAAACATTGTTCTAAATGTTCAGATAGTTTTACCTTTTTGTTTGCAGAAGTCTCCCCATATACATAATGCAGAGCAGTTCGATGGCCTATGGTAAACAATCGCTAACAAAACACAAGATTGTAACTACTTTGCTTCAAATTTGGCGTAGATATACTCCATAGGCATAAGCGAATTCATTTTCTTATTCGAAAATGTCAAACTGAATATATTTCCATTACATTCGACCCAATGTTTTCTTCGCTCGTACAAAAATTTTAGCAGACGCCATGTTTGATTTTTTAGCCTAGTTTCCAGATTTTGCTTGCGGCGTGAATATACCGTGGCTTCGGATTGGTCAGAATAGAGGAGTATTCCAGCTATAAGAAGGTTTATCATTGGATAACGCTACTATGGTCTATCACCAATAGACCATGGTAGCTCAGTCAATCAGAAAGCCGGATTTGTAATAGACCACCAGTTGGTTGATACTAAAACTCGATGGAGCACGCCAAACCATGAACCATTTCTTAAATTAAGCATTAAGCCCAGGAACCATGTCTGCACCTTACCATCGACAGCGGTAAGTATATATATATAGTAACTGTCAGACTGTAATTGTTAACCACATATTTGTCGCGTGAAAATGCACTGATGAGTATAGACCTTATGCAATTATACCCCACTAGAGTACTGGGGCGACTGCATTAACATCGTGAAATCGAGGCTGGTAGGTACTGGATAATTTTTGTGGAAAAACTCATACAATACGGAACATGTTGTTCAAACACACCATTAATGGAAGAATTGGGTCATGTCACTCCTGCAAATAAATATTGTATAGATAATTACTACTTTGGCGTCATCTCATTACCATTTTGAAAACAAAAATCTCTATTAAAGCAATAAAGGTTGCTCCAATCCAAAAAATATTTCGTTGTTCAACTATTTGCCAAAGGTAGAAGATATTTAGATGATAAAAAAATTTGGGGTTATATGCACTTGAACGAAACAAGAAACTATAATTGACGCTACAGAAAAAGATGGCGGCGGTACATTTAACCATAATGCTTTGCGATCTTAAATCAGCGGAAATAACAACTAAACATTGTTTATCATGCTAAAATGGATTAAATATGCAAGAACTTCATTCCTACCAAAGCTTACCCTTTTAAAATCTTATCTTCCGATTATTCTGCGAGAAACAATATTTAATGTGCGCAAAGGATTGTGGTTAAATGTACAAGTCGCCATCTTTTCCGGTACGGTCAATTCGCGTTTGCATTAGTATACCTTTATGCACCTATCAATCTTAAGCCCCAGGAGGGGGCAACCCACGGGGATATGTCTCGGGATAAGTCAATAACCCGTGGGTTGGGGCTTAACATTGATAGGTGCATTAGTAATACTAGTAAATGATACAAACCTTTTCACAAGAAGAGCCTTCGTGTGCCGACCTTTGCACAAATTCCACAGCACTTGAGCCAGAACTTTAACTCCGAATTGTTTTAGCTGTACCGAGTTTCTTCCATTTAATCCACTGCCAGGTATATCTTCTTCGCTTAAGAAACATTGCCCATATACCACAGACTGTGGTGATTTAAGTCCAAGCTATTTTAAATTTTTAATCTATTTTGAATTTGGTGGCCCTACCAGCCTCGATTTCATTATGTTAGTACAGTCGCGCCAGTACTCTGGCAGGGAAATTGCATAGTCATTCTCGTCCCCAGAGCCTCTCCCGTCCATATATCATCGCGATCTGATTGGTTGTTTAAATTCAAAGGCCTATAACGACGGCGCTTGGTGAATGCTTATAAATAAACACTATTTGAGATACGAAAACTGACAACGAAGCACAATTCTAATCACGGCATAGTTCTAATCTGAACAATTTAATCGAACGTTTTTCAAAGCAATGAACCCGTTTCCCCTTATATAATTAAATCAAACACAGAAGACAGACAGCAAATTTCAAACCGATAGACGTTAGATAGCACACTGCAGGCTGTTCGTGCATGGTACATATTAATAAGAATCTCATTGAAATATACAAGTCAAATATAAACGAACGTTGCAACAAATTAAAGAGAACTACCTTCACTAAAAGAGGCCGTAAATACGAAGAAATTCCGACGCGGCTCTAGTATTGCCAAGCTCTGAAGCGAACTCGTAAATTTCAATGCCTTTCGCCCCGCCGAATAAACGCGGCGATGAGCCACACTCAACAAGGACTTTCTTCGAACGGAATATACCACAATCAGAATTGTTCCAAAGTCAAACGAGTCAATACGAGAAAGCCAAACCGCCAGAATCGAAAACGAAAGGAAAATTATATTCGATTCCAAACAACTGTCGATGATTTCGTGTCCAACTCCCAAACCGCGAACTTAAACGCATGCGCTTTAGAAAGAACACCAAAGAATCTTGGTGTTCCGGTTTTGGATTCCCCCAGAGCCTTTTCCGCGCGCCAGCACGGGAGAGGCTCTGGGGACGAGAATGCATAAAGGTATGACAGCCTGGTTCCCAGGCCTCTCTTTTTAACGTCGAGCGGCAGACCGAAATTGTGAGAGGCCTGGAATAAAATGTTTTGCTTGGCCCAAAACTGGCGTTTGGCGAAAAACCAAGGCAGATAACACTCACGTCGGTCTGCACAATTCTTTATAACATCATATAGCAAGGTTGGTCTACTGCCGAAACGTTAAAATAGCATATTTCGATTTGTCTAAATGTGTTTCAGCACAATCACTTCCTACGCCGAACACTACTTTATAAAGCCTCGTATGTAACAACCAACCTCGTACCCAGGGCCTTCTCTGCTTTCAAAATGGCGCGAGGAGAAGACCCTGGCAAAGGCACTCCAAGATTCTTGGAGTATTTGGTCACGTGGATAATTTGAGCTTCGCCCGTCCTGGGGGGAGCGGTTGATTCGGTTCTTATAAACGTAGAAGGTTGTTGCAAATCCTGTAACGTTATTAAATAGATATATTTCAAAATTTACGACATTTGCTGGATAATTCATATTTGTTGCCGTCAATCGCCAAAAATGAGGCCGAAGACGACGAACGATCATAAACTGATAAACAGAAATCCGCTTTCAATAGAAGTAGAACTACTGTGGTTTATACAGGTACTGCCACATACACTTAAAATATTCGAATGCTGTTGATTGTTGGAAGTTTATTTACCGTCCAGTATAGTACATTTATGTTTCTTGTCCACACGTTTGGGATTTGTGGAAATTTAATTGTTGTATCTGTCGATTTATACTCAAACGGCATATTCGAAATCAAATCTGCTGTCCTCGTTGACTTTGAGGTTGTACTTTAATACAAATATTCGATCAACAACAGTACTACGATCGACGAACATTATAGATCAGCACTGAAGACTTTGACTTTGTATATTTCTAAACTTTTTAAATTAGATTCGGAAAGTCCAGAAAGCGAAAAAATTATAAACACTTCTTGCTTGCATAATAAAGCAAATATGTTGTAGTGCAGGCGCTTCTTACTAAACACGGTCATTAACTGATTTGATAAACTTGTTAAGAGAATGTCTTGTTATTTGTACGGTTTGGTTATTCTTGAGTGCCTAAATAGTTCGCTGAATAGTTTTACATACGCAAGCCAACTATACTCTGTTTATCAGTCACTGTACCGCGCCCCCCGGTACAGTGTGAGTCACTCATCAAAATATTCCAAAATTATTGGTGTCACGTGACCAGCCTTTGCCAGGGTCTTCTCTCCGCCCCGCCATTTTGAGAAGGCCCTGGGTACGAGGTTGTGTAACAACCTTTTAACGTAAAAACAAAGAAACCTACTCGTTTGCTGTCTGCTCTCAAGAAGAAGTTTATTTAAGTGCCCTCGTTCATAAAGATTAAAGAATCCGAGCCCCAGCAGGATTCATGATAGATAAAGATGAACATTTCCCGCTAGTCCTCTGGCTCGATCCCTATTCTGTGACGTCACCAAAATACGTTCGAGAGAAAAGAGGACTAGGAACTAGTCTGGGTCTTATGAAGGCAAATGAAGGCATAGATAATGGAAGGGGAACTGGATAGGAAACTTAAAACGATCTTACGAAACCGGAAACGATGTTTGCACAACTTGCTATATGGTAATTTTACACTTATAAGCAGCTAATGCACTAACGAGTGGTCCCACATGGTTAGGATAAACCATTGCTAAAATTAAAGTGTATATAAACCCTACACAGTTTTTAGTTCCCTGTTTAGAGGGCGGAAAAGAGTTATTTTGCAGTTTTTGATTTGGTCGTTTTGTTTAGAGATGAGCCGATTACGAAAATTGCCGATTACTGAAACCGATTATTTGGTGGCCGATTAGTACAAATAATCGGCCGATTAATCGGCATATGCCGATTAGTGCTACATTGTTGGTTACCAGTCCCTGCGCAGTTTCGCAATGTTGTAGGGATTGCTAAATTGCAACAAGATTTGTGAAATATAACAGAAATGTTTCGTGATGATTAGTTTTGCGTGTTTTGAGAATCAATTTCGTTTTGTTTGTCCGACTTTCAGTTTTATAAATCGGTATGCGCTACGCTATTAGTATTTGGCAAATTGTGATGTAAAAACAAAATATTATCCACTTTATATGGTGCTAGCCTGTTTCGTTTGTCCGTGGAAATGTTCCCTGCCTCGCTAAACACACGCTCTGAATGAACACTTGAATTGGGAGGCTCAGATACTTCAACACAACTTTAAACAAGTTGGGATAAACAAGTTTCTTTGCTTGCCACCAAACATAAGGGCATGCTTGCAATGGCTGTAGCGGAAGGACGAGAAAGGCGTCGATCTCTTCTTCAAGTTTGTGGCTGGCGTTGAAAGTGCTGTCGCTTGACCCAACAATCTCGTCGAAGCAAGACCATAGGTCTGATGAGGTTCAGTACTGCAGCTCTTTCCCTGGGTCGAGATGTTCTCGGTCGTGACTACCTCAACTGGTGAAGATCCTTTGCCATTTTCTCGTGTTGGTTTTAAAATTTAAACTTTGAAAAGCGTTTCACAAATCTTTTGACAGACTAGAGTTCCGAAGTTCCGGTTCATTGTTTCCGAAGTTGGCGACAAACATTGCAACTTTGTTTTGATGCTCGCTGTTTGATCGGCTGCTATACGTAACGAATTTGCAGAGTTCGTAAACTTTGTGGCAAACGTCTGACTGCGGAACTCTTTTGTCAAGAGTTATGTGAAACGCTCTGTAATCATTTACGGACTTATGGTGTGCGAAAAGCTTTATTTGAGACATGCACCGATTATTTTGCCGATTATTCAAAATAATCGGACGATTACCGATTATTTTAAATTGGCCGATTAATCGGCTTTGCCGATTAGTTTCCGATTAATCGGCTCATCTCTAGTTTTGTTTCCGAGATATATCTCTTTGAACATTGGCAAAAAATCCTATTCGCTGGAAATTGCCGCAAATGCTATTTGGCTGCCTCCTCCGCAGGCCCTCATTGCATCATGGACAGGTCACACTTTTGAGAGGGCCTGCCAGATCCTGTAAACAAATTAAAATGGGGACTGATCCCATTATGCACAGCGAGACTAAGCCCTAGAGACGATAGTTTTGAGAGGGCCTGCAATTTTCCGGCCGCTGTTCGACAAACGTACGTCCAAGTTATTTTAACACTGTGACCCACCAGGAAATTCGGTCTAAACGTTCTTACAGATCATGACAATGAAGAAACCGATATGTTTTACAATTACCGACCTTCTGCTAATAATATTTTCAGCGACAAAGAGGAATTGGAGGAAAAAATATCGAACAAAAGCAAATTCGACGGTCAGGAAAGTACAGTTTTTTCTTATTGTTTTTTGGTTTATTTAGCTATCGAAGACTGTCAACTGACCAAGAGTTAATGAGATTTAATTTTGTTAAATTGTAGGCTATAGTGTAGCGTAATTCAAGATTCACTTGTTGTGGAAACTGGAAACCGAAAAAGTATAAACCAAAGAGTCTCTGGGTAGACTAAAGTGCATTTTCGTTGATTATTCCGGCCGAAAGTTGACAAAGTTCAACCGTAATTGCTTTTTTTCAACAATTCCTTCATTTTAAAGCTAGGATTCGTATGTCATAAGTCTTCAATGGCCTTCAAAATCTTCGGATATAGCCATGGCTATTAACAATGGTAGTTAATTATGCAAATGTATTCCGTGCCAAGTTTTGCCAAATTTTTTACAGGATCTTGCAGGCCCTAAATTCGGCGTGTGTGACCTGTCCATGATGCAACGAGGGCCTGCGGAGGAGGCAGACTATTTGGTCATTAGGGACCTTAAGCAAGCTAGGACGACGACGGCAAATAAGTTACTACATTTAAAAGAACCGTGGATCAGGACATCGTATATTCTATGCTTTATGTATTTTGTAAGATCTTTAAAAGGCAGCCATAGCTTCGACAACATAACATATGATAGATTAACGCCTAAGTAAACTAACAGCTTTTGCTGTTCTTCCGCAACGTCGTCTTGAAAACATAAAAACGCTTCAGTTGACGTTGTATGTGCAACGAGGACGGTGTTGGGATTATACTCTTGGGACTGCAAATTATTCAACGCTTTGTTTTGGTTGAAAAATCCTATTGTACTTGTGTCGTCGTCGTGACGTTCGAGTCGTGCATGCTTAAGGTCCCTAATATCGGGACTGGAACTACTTAATGTGACGTCATTTCCTCATTAATTCCATGTATGGAATAAATGAGGAAATGACGTCACATTAAGTAGTTCCAGTCCCAATATTGACCAAATAGCATTTGCGGCAATTTCCAGCGAATAGGACTTTTCGCCATTGTTCAAAGGGATATATCTCGGAAACAAAACGACCAAATCAAAAACTGTAAAATAACTTATCAACTGTTTTTCCGCCCTCTAAACAGGGAACTAAAAATTGGTGTAGGGTTTATATGCACTTTAAACAAGTGTAATATCACTTACGTCAGTAGTGTCTGATTTTAGCCATGTGGGACCACTCGTTATGCGCGATTAGCCCCTTATAAGTGTATAATTACCATTAGCAAGTTGTGCAAACATCGTTTCCGGTTTCGTAAGTTTCCTATTACGGTATTCGACAGATAAAAAAAGAAACATAGTTAAGGAAACTAAACTAAAACCAGTTCGAAGCAGAAAACGTAAACTTCCGAGAGTAATTTAAATTCGATCGTGGTAATACTAATGGCATTAGTTTACACTCGTAATCTTTTGTTTGTGACTTTATCGCATCCCCGTGCACTTTATCAGCTTTCAGTGTTTGAGATTCGATTACAAGACAGAATAATGTCGGACCTTGTATACTAGTTATTGAAAAGATCCGACAGGCAAAGTCGAACTGATAAACTGTATTGCGCACGCGTTCTGTCAATGTCGGACCTATAGCCGGAGAACAACAAGGTCCGGTGTCGGACCTATAACCACGGCGTAATAAATAAGCGAGAGCTTACACTACAAGTCTCAACCTTACTCACCGAATGTAGACAACGCAAGAGAAAAAGTGTTTTAACAGTATTAAGTCTATTTTATTGATTTACAAAACTATATTAAGTTAATTAAAATGCGGCAATATTGATTTGTTTTCCGAGTTTTATAGTGAGCCTAGGGTTGTTGAGCTGTGTAGCAGAGCACAGAGTACGTCACAGATAATATCCTGCTGATTATCGTAATTATTTATGTACATTTAGTGCTCATATAGAGCGTTTTCATCTGACGTCACGGCGGCCATATTGGTGTACCAAAACAATGAAATGGCGGCCATATTGGTGTACGGTATGGGAATTAGCTCTTTCTTATTCAAATATTTCGTATTGTTTCACCACCCCAATGGGGCCACCAATCACGTGAGTGAAAACGCTCTATTGACTATCATATATTACATACGCCACAACGACAAGGTGGTAAGCTGATTTGCATGCAGTCATAGAGCTCTGTCAGCCAGAGTGCCAGTTTGCCAGAGGAAATAATTAATTATCTGGCAGCCAAGCACCAGAGTTTAATTGTGTCCTTAGTGCCAGAGTGCCAGTTTGCCAGAGGAAATAATTAATTCTCTGGCAGCCAAGCACCAGAGTTTAATTGTGTCCTTAGTGCCAGAGTGCCAGTTTGCCAGAGAAAATAATTAATTCTCTGGCAGCCAAGCACCAGAGTTTAATTGTGTCCTTAGTGCCAGAGTGCCAGTTTGTCAGAGAAAATAATTAATTATCTGGCAGCCAGAGCGCCAGAGTTTACTAGTGTCCTTAGTGCCAGAGTGCCAGTTTGCCAGAGAAAATAATTAATTCTCTTGCAGCCAGAGCGCCAGAGTTTACTAGTGTCCTTAGTGCCAGAGTGCCAGTTTGCCAGAGAAAATAATTAATTCTCTGGCAGCAAGAGTGCCAGAGTTTACTGGTGTCCGACCTTAGTGCCAGTTTGCCAGATACAGTGGAACCCCGCCTTACGGCCACCTCGTTAATACGGTCACCTCGTTAATACGGCCACTTTTTTTTGTCCCGGCAAAACGCCAATACATTTCCTTATAAAAATACCCCGGTAATACGGTCACCCCGTTAATACGGCCAACGGCCACATCGTAAAATCCCAACGTTAATAATCACCCCGTTTATACGGCCTACTCCAACCAAACGTGCATTCTAAAATCTAAAAGACAGACAAGTGCAAACGGAAATATATCTTGAGACAAAAGACTCACACCTCGAGACTTAATTTTAATTGAAATTAAAGTGTCTGTGACATGTCATGTTATAAAGTTTCAGATAAGCAGCAAAGTTTTCAACATGGTTTACTTTTCTTCTTACTATTTCCTTCTTGCTTTGTGTGTCTTTTTCTTGTTTCATCTCTTACAGAAAGATTATTTTCAATGTCGAAAAGGTTCTTTAGCAGTTTGAAATAAAAAATATAAAATCTATCATGACATCACTTGAAAAAAAACAGCCATGAAATTTGACCCTACCCCGTTAATACGGCCACCCCGTTAATACGGCCATTCGGCCAAATTGTTATGGCCGGTTGGTAACCGTATTAACGGGGTTCCACTGTAATTCGAAAATAGTTAATTATCTGGCGGACTAACAGCTATAAGTTGTCTGTAGCGCATAAGAGCACTTTTTTTAACACTATTACATACAGTAAATAAATTTCACTCCCTCTGCAATTTGATCGGAACAAAATGGTTCATTCCAAACAAAGCCAAACCGAGCTCATGCTGAGCATCTACAGCTGGGTGGTATTAACTCTAATTTTTAGACATAGGGTAAAACATGGACTGGACTATTTTTTTGACTATTGTTTGGACCATTTTTTTGACTATTATTTGGATCAATTTTTGCGTCTCATTCGTCTCATTTTTCATCTCAATTTTTTTGGTGAAAACTCTACATTGTTATTAGCTATAGTATAGTCTAATAACAAATGACCAAAGCTGCAGGAGTTTTATCTCTTGACTTGTAACTTTATCCGCGTGTATCTAAGTCTATACACGGCGTGTGTCTCGCGATACATGCATCCAGGGGCGGATCTAGGAATTTTCCCCACTTAGTCAAACTATCTAGGGGGGTCCGGGGGCATGCCCCCCCTGAAAATTTTTGAAATTTGGGTCTCTGAAATGGCATTTCCCGCGTTCTGACAACACTTTTAATCAAAATTTCTGAAGTTTTAAAACATATTTTTTAGCACATTTTAAACTTTTTTTGAAAAAGTGTCAAAATTGGATTTGGATTAGTGAATTATTGTAATAGTTTGTAAGTGCGTAATTATTTTTTTCTAAAAAGAAGGCAATACAACAAACAGTAGAGATATGTGATTATATTTAATTACTAACTCAAAAAGTATATGGTTGTTTTTGCCCTATGTCAGAGCTCATCAGCATGCCTTTGGAGACACCAAAAACATATTCTTGCAGTCAGTGAATTCAACATGGACAGCCTGACCAACATACAAGTAAAGGTCTAGCTGAATTTAATGTTCTGCATAACCCAGAGCAAGGGTAATGGGTCTACATCATCCCAGTCATCCTAATTAAGTCGCAACTAATCCAAGCCACTACCCACCATTACCAATCTATGTTACTATGAGCTGTCTGGTTTTCAGGTGCCAGATACTCCCCTTTTACACATCTACCCAAGCAGACAATGTCTTGCTAAGGAATGCTTTTATTTATGACCATAATGTGACATGGACATAAAGGAGCTCAACTCTCAACATTATCCCAGTCATCCTAACCATTGAGCCCCCAACTAATCTAAGTCATTACCTGTTTATATGATTTCAATTTTGTAGACTATGAAAGTATACAAACATTGAATACTAGAATTAAGCAGATATTGTATTTAAGCCAGATAATAAAATGTAAATAATAATTGTAATACAGCACATGTAGTTATTGGTTCATGTGGATATCAGCACTTAGTACTGTACACATGTAAATTTATATTAAAAAGAAAACCAATCATCATTTACTAATCAAGTTTATTATGACACCACATATAGTATAAATCTTACAGGACCACACATACAGTACACGACATGTTGTGTATATATATTATATACTGTAATAATTAATATTAAAGGAACAGAAATCAGCAATGTATGAAAAGAGTGCTTTAACTGCCAGGTTGGCTGGCTAGGTTACAGTCTCACTCTCACAAAGATAAAATTAATCATATTACTGATATTAATAAACCATGAAATCTCCAAGCAAGATCAAATTTCCAGCATACACTAGTCCGTCCAACACACGTTTCATTGCAAAGCATCAATTCAACATGTTATATATATCAAATACAAGCAAACGGGAAGTCTAGTCCAAGAGTAAACCTATAAATTATCATAAAGACTATAATGATATTCAAATCATACAGTATAGTGAGGGTTTCTTACCTCAGACGACCTCAGAGCGCACACTGATTCACTGTATAAAATTATCGCAATTGATATTTCGAATACATCTTTTTCAATCCTCTGTAAAAGGTCATCTTCAGTGCATAAAGCACTAGATGAAAGTTTCACGAATATTTCATCATAAAGGTCTTGTAGATATCCTTGCTAATGAGTGTTGGGAATATAAAAGGGACGCAGAATATGCGCATGGCCTCGTAGAACCACAGAAGCGATCGCTAACCATACTGATTACTCAGAAAGGCGCTTATCCTGCAAAATGACGTTTCAGCCTCTACACCAATCGTAAGTCGTAATTAAAAAAAAATGAACCCATCAGGAACGTTAAAAGATCTTAAAAAACCAACCAACTTCGTCAAAAAGTGACTAACTGCTTTCCTTCGTCAAATTCATCAAGCCGAGAGCCTGCATCATTTGCGGCCTGGAAATGACTGTGAACCCGATCCTTGATTCTCCCATTATGTCCCGTGCATCCCACTGCTTCCCCTCGAAATCAGTCACAGGGTTTGAGGCCTGGTTTGAGGCCTTGAAATCAGAACTTTCAAGGCCTCGCGCGTAAAGAAAACGGAAAAACGCCAACGGGGAAATTTTTCTGGCCTGAACTGAAGCCTCTGTAGATAGGCATTTTAAGAATAGAACATACTTCTTCTAATAATAAGATAATTATTTTTTATTTGCAGGATTTTATTTGTAAATTTTTGACAACGTGCAACAAACGTAAATTATATATTCACGTCAAATTTTCACTTCGTCGCGCGACTTAGTTGACGTAGTCTAAATCCGCCCCTGCTTGCATCGACTTATTTTACTACCAAATTCAATAGCATTTAGTAGCGCAAACAGATTTAAATTTCTGTTGAACTGTGGGTCTGCAATGTAAATTGGGTGTCGCGCGACTATCGTCGTTCGGTTGTATTTGGCCGCGCGCGCGCGCGAAGTATCTGGTATGGGAACGAGAGAGTCGTTACGACGGGAAATGTCATGCGTTATGCTACACACTCACGTGAGTTAATCAGTAGAGTGCCTGCATGCAATTCTACTCAATAAAAACCTATTTTCTCGCCATGAAATAGGGTTTTATTGCGTAGAGTTGCATACAGGCGCTCTATTAACTCGATCACGTGAGTTTGTGCCGTCTTGTGTAGCATAAATGACATTTCTCGTCGTAACGACTCGCTGGTTATTTATGTATGTACGACTCTTCTATTAATATGTATGTAGGCTAGCCGACGCAATGGCGCGATCAAAATCATAGCGATCTTTAATACATATACGTATTTCCTATAGGTGAGCCGCGCTCGCAGGGCATGCATTGTCGAGATATCTCTTCTTGCTTTAGTTACGTTTTACTAACAAGATTAGTTAGCCTCTGGGCTAAAGACGTCTTTTCTTTCCTATGCCAGAGACTTCGCGCGCGCGCGGCCAAATACAACCGAACGGCGTTACGGCGATAGTCGCGCGACACCCAATTTACATTGCAGATCTACAGTTTAACAGAAATTTAAATCTGTTTGCGCTAAACAGAAATTTAAATCTGTTTGCACTACTAAATGCTATTGAATTTGGTAGTAAAATAAGTCGATGCAAGTATCGCGAGACACACGCCGTGTATAGACTTAGATACACGCGGATAAAGTTACAAGTCAAGAGATAAAACTCCTGCAGCTTTGGTCATTTGTTATTAGACTATACTATAGCCTAATAACAATGTAGAGTTTTCACCAAAAAAATTGAGATGAAAAATGAGACGAATGAGACGCAAAAATTGATCCAAATAATAGTCAAAAAAATGGTCCAAAAAATAGTCAAAAAAATAGTCCAGTCCATGTTTTACCCTATGTCTAAAAATTAGAGTTTAATATCACCCAGCTGTAGATGCTCAGCATGAGCTCGGTTTGGCTTTGTTTGGAATGAACCATTTTGTTCCGATCAAATTGCAGAGGGAGTGAAATTTATTAACTGTATGTAATAGTGTTAAAACTAGAAGTTACTATCGCAAGTGAAGACTAGCAGAGTTGCGATTGGAAAGAAACTGTTGATTGGATCTTTGTTTTTTAACTTTTGAATGCATTTTAATTGTTTTGACATGAAACTGCATAAACTTGATTTACAGTGCGATCGTTTCTCACCTTTTACAGTAAATTTCAAAGTGCTCTTATGCGCTACAGACAACTTATAGCTGTTAGCCCGTCAGATAATTAACTATTTTCGAATTATCTGGCAAACTGGCACTAAGGTTGGACACCAGTAAACTCTGGCAGCCAGAGAATTAATTATTTTCTCTGGCAAACTGGCACTAAGGACACAATTAAACTCTGGTGCTTGGCTGCCAGAGAATTAATTATTTTCTCTGGCAAACTGGCAAACTGGCACAAAGGTCGGACACCAGTAAACTCTGGCACTCTGGCTGCCAGAGAATTAATTATTTTCTCTGGCAAACTGGCACTAAGGACACAATTAAACTCTGGTGCTTGGCTGCCAGAGAATTAATTATTTTCTCTGGCAAACTGGCACTAAGGACACTAGTAAACTCTGGCTCTGGCTGCCAGAGAATTAATTATTTTCTCTGGCAAACTGGCACTCTGGCACTAAGGACACTAGTAAACTCTGGCGCTCTGGCTGCCAGAGGATTAATTATTTTCTCTGGCAAACTGGCACTCTGGCACTAAGGACACTAGTAAACTCTGGCACTAAGAACACTAGTAAACTCTGGCGCTCTGGCTGCCAGATAATTAATTATTTTCTCTGGCACTCTGGCACTAAGGACACAATTAAACTCTGGTGCTTGGCTGCCAGAGAATTAATTATTTCCTCTGGCAAACTGGCACTCTGGCTGACAGAGCTCTATGACTGCATGCAAATCAGCTTACCACCTTGTCGTTGTGGCGTATGTAATATATGATAGTCAATACGAGCACTAAATGTAGCTACATAAATAATTACGATAATCAGCAGGATATTATCTGTGACATACTCTGTGCTCTGCTACACAGCTCAACAACCGAGCCTAGCGTCAGGTTGGGCAGCCTGTGGTCTCCCGCGCGCATAGTAGAAAACTAGTAAAGTTAATATCAGTATCTGATAGTCTGAGATACTAGAAAATATCTCTGATATCAACACCACGATATCACCAGAATGAAATTCCTCCCTGATGTATAAACATTGGGGGATATTTATGTTAATACGTTAAGGCGGTTCATACCTTGAGAAGCCGACGCGCTCGTTTCAATTGGGAATAACACAAGCGATCGCCTGTCCTGTTCAAGATTTCTTGTCAGAAGCATTCCTACCGATACCATTAGCACAGTGAGGACGACGAGGGCCACCAAGCGCCGTTTGAGTGAAATACGCATTGTAGAAGGAAAGTTGTCGGCGAGCAGAGAAGAAGTCGAGTAGCGAGCGACCACGATATATGACAACAACACGTCAGTCGTCATTTACAAACGGGTGTCAAGCTGTGCGCGAAAACTGATTACCGCAATGCGGAATGTCCTTCCGGTCATATATCCCCCGAGTTTAGTGACCATCGTGTTACGGAAAACTGATGTGACACACGATCACACGACGTTCAGTAGACATTCGTCAACTCAAGTTCATATGCAGGCGCGTTTGACCACTGGTTTGACGTGAGGCATGTGTGGTGGCATGCCACAGCTGAGTCGGCAGATTTTTAGAAATAGTTGGCAGATTTTCAGACAGCTCGGCTTTTCACTTACTCGGCAGAATAATTTCGCTTGCCACGTGAGCAAGCCAAACACGCGCCTGTTCATATGCTAAGCTCAAAAGATGTTTCTGAGGCTTCGAATTTATAGCCTTCCTACTGCATGCATGGTCAGAAGTTATAATTATTGTGCTACTAAGGCCATGTCACACGAGGCAATCCATATCTTCTGCGTTAAACCATAGTTAATAGAAAATAGACATGGTTTGGAAACCCGGAAAACTTCAAAGCGGTTAACAATCAAGCTACGATTCATGTTGAAAGGTACATTTATTTTATTTGATCAACAACATCATGCAATACCAGCTTTGGTATATAGGATACAAACGTGACACTATATATAAAGTTAATTTCTATTATCTACGTTAAGGTATTTGCACTGGCTAATTTGATATCCTCAGAATGAACTCATTCTTTGCAGTTTTGTAGTTAATTGCATCTAATATTCGAAAAATAGGTTTATACCTTGATATACAAAGATATGAATGTTCTAGAAAGTGGACAAATACGGTGATTTTACCCGGAATAAGGTCATTTACAGTGATTGAGCCACGATTGAGCGTGCAAAATGCTAATCAGCGGCCACAAAATACTATAATTCTATAAAATTGTGCGCATGCGTATCTGTTTTGAACCGACCAGAAGTTAATTGCATAGCAACGGATAAACAAAAATATTAATCAATGGGGTAGGGAAGGGATAGAGAGGATTATTTACATTGTTTTTCATGCTGCAGTGATTTGGACCAGAGGGAAAACAACCAGCTGTTTCCGAAGCCATTTACTCTGAATAAATTTTATTTCTTCAGTCATTTGGAGTTCGGAGCATTGAGGACAGTCAGAAAAATAGTTTTTCTCAGGAACTACTGCACTGAGGGCCAAAATATTTGGTATGGTGATTCGTTATACATAAATGTACAAACATAGTTTTGGGTCCTCTTTACAGTTACTTTCTGTGGAAGAAAAATTTCTTAAAATGAGTTGATTGGTTGAAAGGAAACATTGTTCATTTTAACAGATAATATTTCATTTGCAACTGGGCCCGAAACTACATCGGTACAAAGTGTAATGCTGAGAAAGAATCCAATTAGTTTCAATCCAATTTTTAAATATTATAAGAAAAAAACAGAAAGTTCGCGATTTTACCTGGGTGGGTAGTTAACTCTGTGGGGACGAGAAGGTTTCATAAACTTTTACGCTTTTGAAATTTCTTTGTTGTTCAGAGAATACCATGTCATTTCATAAATTCTAAGTAACATAGCTAAAGTGGTACATTTTTGAGATATTTTTGAAAATGTCACAAATTAGCCAGTGCAGATACCTTAAGTTATCAAAAATTGTTAAAACATCGAAACAGTATTTCCCTGCCAAAGCCATAACTGTTCTGTCTTGCATAGACATAAGGTACATAAAAATATCTTGGGAATTAAACAATTTGAATGAACTATTTACTTTATATAGGTTATCAATAAAATTTACTCTGAGATCGGCGAACTTTGTGTTTGTACATGACGTTAAAAAGTGTTCTTCATTCCCGATCTCGTTAAGATCGCAATGTTTACATAGTCTATTACTGTATGAAACATTGCTGTATCGACCAGTTTCAACAGGTAATCTATGAGCTGAAATCCTTAATTTTGTGACAGCTTGACGGTGTTTGAAATTGTGAATTTCAGAAAGGTATTTTTCACAACCAAAGTTAGTTTTCAGTTTTTTGAAAATTCTTAACTTGCCATTGTTTTCACCCTGTTGAATCTGTTCTTTCCAGTATTCAATAAAATATTCTTGTATTTTATTTTTCAAGTAATGGCAAAAATTTCCTTGTTCGTTGGTAGGTAATACAAAAGATTGAGAGTTGTAAATTTCTACCCCACCTAGCTCAGTAGTAAATATTTTGTGAATGGTATTGGTTGTATAGGTTAAAGTTCATGCATACTCTCGCCGCTTCACCAACAATGGTATCTGAAAAAGGTGAACTTTGGATGCGAAACCAATATTTTGTTACTAGTTTAGCGATTTGTATAATTAAGGGTGTCCTGCCTAGTTCAGCGTAGACGGCCAAATTTGTTGATTTTGAATGAACGCCTAGAATTCTTTTGCAAAATTTTAAATGAAGTCTTTCAAGATCATTTCTTATTTAAAAAATTTTAGATTTAAACATTTCGAAAGAATTTATTTTGCCCAGTAAGTATGGGCCCCAAACTTCGCAACCATACAGTAAAATTGGAACTACCATCGAAGAGAAAAGTTTTAAAAGTAATTTGATTGGTACATTTTCCACGTTTGAAAAACTTTTGAATAAACTATGATAGGCACATAGTGCTTTACCATATATTATTTTTTGTGTTCGTTTAAAATTACCAGAAAAATGAAGAGTAATACCAAGGTAACAATATTCATCAACTTGTTCTAAAATGTTATTTTCAAAGGACCAATTTGATGATAAGTGTGTACGTCTTTGGGTTGGTGTTCCAAATAATATGACTTTGGATTTTTTAAAATTAATGTTTAATTTCCATTTCTTGGTGTAAAATTCAAGTTTTGTGAGACAGTTTTGTAAACCGGACTTGGATTCAGATAACAAAACTAAATCGTCTGCATAAAGTAAACAATTTAAATCTGTTTCACCAAGTTTTACTGGAGCACACGAGCTGTTAAATAAATCAGGTATATCATTTATAAACATGTTGAATAAAGTAGGACTTAGATTACATCCCTGCTTTACTCCAATATAGGACTTAAAGAAAGGAGTACTTCCCTTATCCAACTTTACTGAACAATTGACTGAAGAATACATACTTAACATTAGACGTATAAATTTCTTACTACAACCATAAAGGATGAGTTTGAAGAAAAGACCTTCTCTCCATACACTATCATATGCAGTGCTTCCACTCGGCTAAAGCAAAATTTCCTTTTTTTATCCTTCTTTTTAGCAAAATTTCCTTCCCAAAATCTGAAATTTCCTTCCAGTTTTCCCTCCAAAATCTCTTATAAATCCTTCTTCTAATGATTAAAATTTGGATCGTATACACTTCACCAGTTTGCTTTCGAGTGGCTCGTAGCCTGCGTGCAGACTCCACCTGAATTTAAGAATTAAATATCATATAGAGGTGGAGTCTGCACGCAGGTCGCAGGGGCAAAGTGGCTCGACGATCGAAATCAGGGCGCTTATAAATTGTCCATGGCAAAGCTCGCAACGAGAAAATACGAATGTGGTCCGAACATTTCCGACGCTTTCCGAGGTCCGGTGGCGCAGATGCAATGCGCGCGAGCCATACAGCTGATATAGGTATAGACAAGTTAGACAACGGCCATTTTCAGTTTTTAAATGTGAAATTCTAATCAATTAACAATTCGCAATTACATTCCCAAACTATATAACTAATAAAGATAAGCTTCAAGTTTACAAAAATGTTACAAACTCTTTAGTCCTTTGGAAACTAGAATAATTGTCAGATAAATGTTTGAAACATAACGTCATTATCAATGCACGCTTTGTACCGGTTTGCAGTTGCAAGTGAGGTGAAACTGGAGCCCCATCATCAACCTCATCTTCTGACCAGGTTGATTCTGGACTCGAGTCAATCATTCTTTGCATGATTTATATGTTAATGGCTAGAAAATAGAAATTGCAAACATTGAGCCTGCGCTATTTGTGTAGCAGTCTTCCGCTTAAAACCCTATTTAACCCCACGCATCCCCAGGGATCATACATTACTACTCATGTTTTAAATTTACACACGTTTTTGAACCCAAAAGTAAAAAATAAGCAGTTTCATCAACTTTTAATTACTGAAAATTTTGAATTTCAAAATTTCCTTCCATTTTCCTTCCATATGACCAAATTTCCTTCCAAATTTTATTTCCTTTTTTTTATCCTTCCAAATGCCAAAATTTCCTTTTGGAAGGAAATTTCCTTCCAAGTGGAAGCACTGATCATATGCTTTTTTAAAATCGATGAAACAGGCAAAAATTGGTTTACGTTTTGACTTATTAAAATCCATTAGAGTTTTTAGAACTAATAAATGATCTGCTGTTCTAGAATTTTTCCGAAAACCGATTTGACATTTATTCATAATTTTGCAATCTTCCAGAAATGTATTCAGACGTGTATTCATAATCAATGTGAAAAAAATTCCCAAACAGCTACCTATACAGATTCCCCTATAGTTACTAGGGTCAATTTTACTTCCTGATTTATATATTGGAACAATAAAACTTTTAGACCAAAGTGATGGAAACCCACCGTGGGATAGAATAATATTAAACAATTTTACAAAATAGGATGGTAAAGCTTCAACCGATAACTTAATGATCTCATTGGACAGTGAATCACTAGCACTAGCTTTTTTGTCCTTTAATCTCTTTGATAATTTGCATAATTCTTCACGTGAGATTGGTTTATCAAGAGTATCGTTCTTGCAAGCTGCCCAAATGTTGAAATCCTTCACAATTTGAGCTTCGTTGCTAATTTTCTCAGTGTTGAAATTAATCTTGTTCAAATTTTTAAAATAGTCAAACCATTCCGATGATGGTATTTCGTTTGACGTACATGGTTTACGTGTTTTTATAGAATTAACTAGCTTCCAGAATTCTTTAGGATTGTTATCTGATAACATTTCAATTTTATTTAGTATAGAATTATGAAATTGTCTTTTTTGTTTTTTAACCATACGTTTATATTCCTTTCTTTTTGCAAAGAATAAATGACGCAAAAAGACATTAGGATATTTTGTGAGTAAACTACCTAAATTTCTCAAATTCTTCTTAAGAGTATGGCAATTTTTATCATACCATTTTTGTTTCAATTTTATTTTGTTTTTATTGTTCGGTTTCTTTTGTTTCTTAGTATATAATACTTTTTGGGATGTATCACATAATATTTCTGAAAAATTATTTACAAGCAAATTCACATCAATTGATCTTTCACAAGATGTAGGTTGGTGAAACAACGAATCAAATTTATTTTGTACTTCTTCCGAAACCATAAATTATCTCAAACAATCTTTCTGGTTCTCATTCCACACAAAAGACACAGGATGAGGCATTAATTTTAATGCATCATCTGTACCTTTGGGTGTTTTAATTCTCACCACAAAAGATAAACAGGAATGATGAGAAAATTCTGTGATATCGGCTACTGAAAAACTAATTATAGATGGAAGCAGGTCATGTGAAACAATAACGTAATCAATGCAACACTTGCTCCATTATACGTTTGACAAGTGAACTGCCCAATGAGATCTCCCTTAGTTCTACCATTTAGTGCAACCATACTATTGCCAATACACAAATCAATTAAAGATCGCCCATACGAATTTACATGACAGTCTCTTGAGGATGACGATCTTTTATCTATTGTGAGTGAGGTATAATTTTCATCTTCAAAAAAAGGTTCATCGATAAAATCATCTAGGATACCTATTCTAGCGTTAAAGTCTCCACATAAAACAACCTTACCCAATGCTGAAAATGTATAAATGTTATCCTGGAGACTTTCAAAATGATCAATATTAATTCGTCTTTCACGGGGGGAGTTCTGAGGTGGTATATAAACAGTGCAAATGAAAATATTGTGTGTCGGGTTGAAAAATGTTTTATCCAATTTCCACCAAACAAATTCTTCATTACTCTCCTTATCTAAAAATTTAACTCCTTTTCTTAGAGATGATCTTACAAGAATAGTTATACCACCAGAACTTCTACGTGAGTTCTGAGAAACTTCTTTTCGGCATTTTGAAAATGAAAAGAAACCGTCAATATTAATATTATTGTGACCATTTGGAAGCCAGGTCTCTACTAGTGAGATTAAATCAAAATTTCTTAATGTTGAAATGAAATCTGTAACATTAAGCTTACTAGACAGACCTTCAATGCTCCAACTTGCAAACCTAAGGAAATTTTTTTCCATTAATTGAAGTTAAAATTTATTAATAACTACTGTATATAATTATGTATTAAGCTTGGTTCAATACTCTACGATTATAGAAAGGTGGGATTGGGGGATACATTACCCGTTGATAATGCTGTTGATGAGCATTTACATTTGAATGAATGAAATGATTCAGCAAGCACGTCATGTTCTTCAACTGTTCTTGTATTCCGTTTATCATTCCGGGTTGAGGTGGTGAGTTTTGTGATGATGTATTTCTTGGTTGTTCTTCGATGGGTGGATCTCTTCTTAGTTTTGACGTATTATCGTTGCCTTTGGGTTGGTTATTACTTCTAATTGGGACATGGTCTTGTCTTGCATGAGAATCAAAGGCGACTCGTATATCCTGCTTTATGTTCTTTGCTAAAGCTGGAATTCCAAATTTCTTGTTTAGATGCTTATGATCATGAAAGAAATGTTTCTTTTGCAAGTTTTCATTATAAACATGGATCACATTTGGCAAATGCTTAATTTTATCATGGATCGCTTGATTGACTTCAGGGATAATCTTGTCCAGATTATCCTGTCTTGGGGTAATGCCAGATAAAATAATTTTCTTTTCAGGAAAAGCTTGGATTGCAATATTGACCAACTCTACTTGCTCTTTAACAACGTCCTCCGGAGACAGTTGCTCTACATCATTTACGCCAGTGTTTATAATTATGCCTTTGTTGACGGTAAACCTAGGCGAATTGACAATCTCGGTTGCTTTTTTAGTCGTGTTGCAAGCAATCATTTTATTGTTTCTACTTGAGCATAGTTTGTGGACATTAATATATCTTCTATTGGAATCACACAACATGACAAAATCATATTCCGGATATGCAACAGAGTCATTCGGAATAGCGGTCGAATTAGTCCCTTCAACATTATTTATCTCAACTTTAGCTTGGTTATCTCTCTGCGACTTATCATTTGTTTCTTCAGATACAATGTCAACGGGCTGGTCTACAACTACGGAATTGGTACTATTTTCTTGAGACGTTTGAAAACCATTGTGTTCATTATTCTTTGTTAATGAAATTATTTCATCTTGCAATTTCTTGTTATGACCTTCCAGGGTTTTAACTCTTTTCAAAAGGTTGTTCTTCTCTTCTATTAATGAACCCATTCTACCCCGGTACATGAAGGTGCCAAATCCTTTGTTTTAGGTTTATTAATATTTAAACAGTACGGTTGAGTGATTGAACCCAAACGTTGCTATTGGATGATTACTTCATTATACAGAAAACACAATATGTTCAGTAACCGTGAAAGTGCAAACATTTCCATAAACCTGAACAAAAACATAAAACAATGACTTTTGTGAGCTTCCAAACCATGTCTATTTTCTATTAACTATGGTTAAACGCAACGGGAGATATCACCATGGAAATTAATGAAGAAAGTCGGACAGATTGGGTACAAAGAGTGATATTGGGCATTTCACTCGATTACATAGCATGTTCTAAGGATTTTGGGTGAAGGAAAATTCGAGTGTAGAATATATACATTTTAAGACCAAACCGGGACCAGTTGCGAAAAATGCAACTACACAGGCCTTCCGGCAGGAATTGAACCCACGGCCAATATCACTTATAATATACCCAATTCTCTCCTGGCATTACCACCTTATTATATATACATGCAGAACTCGAGGTCGTGGGTTCAATTCCTGCCGGAAGGCCTGTGTAGTTGCATTTTTCGCAACTGGTCCCGGTTCGGTCTTAAAATGTATATATATTCTATACACTCGAATTTTCCTTCACCCAAAATCCTTAGGGTACAAAGAGCAACGTTTTCTTTTTTTTGTGCGTTGGAAGTTCCCGTTTCCATCATTGAAGGCAGTACATTTAATTAGAAGAACAATTATATGTTTTGCTTGTTGATTAGAATTGTTTTCTTGTGACCGGGAATCGGGTATTTGAGCAGATTTAGGTTGCGCGCCGCGGCAAATCGAAGGGACAACATTTGCGTTCGACATCGTTGTTATCGTAGTTGTACGCTATTGGTCGTGATTTCTATTAGATAATAAATTACATCTTTAGTTCTTCGAAAATGTCGTCTTTTACTATCACAAATGCGACAACTTGGCCACAAAACTAAAATCAAATGGCAGACGTTGTAATCTATTAACTCTGGGCCACAGTGTCCGACTTTTTCAATTAAGTCGAAATCACGTTAAATTACCATACTGTCATAGTGATATCTCCCGTTGCGTTTAACGCCAAAGATATGGCTTTTCCTTGCAACTTGCAACGCAATTCTGGTCGGAAAAAAAATATTGCAAGTTGCAGTGGGGTGTCACACGCTGCAACTTGTCTCGTAGCGTTGCGAAAAGTAGAAGCTGCTTCTACTTTCTCTGCGACTCGCAACGCAATTTTTCGTTGCGAGACTAGTTGCAAACATGGGGTGCGTGTCACACGAGGAAATCTTTCTTGCAACTTGCAATACAACGCCATTGCGTTGCAAGTTGCAAGGAAAATTGCCTCGTGCATGACATGGCCTTAAGGTGTAGTAAAAAAATAATCGAAATATAGTAAGGTTAGATATATTGCCGAAACAGAGAACGTAGGAGTCTAACGTTTTTAGAAATAGTTGGCAAATTTTCACTTTAACAGCTCGGCTTTTCACTTACTCGGCAGAAGAATTTCGCTTGCCCCACGTGAGCAACAAGTCAAACACGCGCCTGTTCATATGCTAAGCTCATAATATGTTTTTTAGTGGCTTCGAATTTATAGCCTTCCGACTGCATGCATGGTCAGAAGTTATAATTATTGTGCTACTAAGGTGTAGTAAAAAAATATATCGAAATATAGTAAGGTTAGATATATTGCCGAAACAGAGAACGTGGGAGTCTAACGTTTCGAGCGAAGGCCCTTCGTCAGAGAGAAACGCCGCCTGGCAGTGAAAATGGTGACGTCACGGGACAGGTTTTTGGAGACGGCGATCACAGACCACACTAGGTTGTGTGCAGCATGCCCTGCGGGTGCGGTACTTCAACGTAAAATCATTAAAATAAACGAATAAAAATCACTTTGCTCGTTATCTGTTACGACTGTGCGATATTTCGAAGTTTGAAGGGAGATTTCTTCGAGCCGTGTTCGCCCTCGCTATATAGGGGGCGAACACAGCTCGAGGAAATCTCCCTTCAAACTTCGAAATATCACACTCTTAACAGATAACAAGCAAGGTAAGTTGAATTCGTTTATTTCAATGATTTATTTTTCAATGGAAATTATACTTCGTTTATCGTTAAAATTCAATATTTGAAACCATATTTGTATTTTGAAATTGCCGTCGAAGTACGCGCCCGCAGGGCATACTGCACACAACCTGAAATATATTGGGCTGTTTATACATGACAAATTTCGAACAAACCAAATTTCTTATAGCGCCAAAATTCAGTAAAGACCTACCTAATATGAACGGGTTTTCTGATTGGCTATAAGTAACCAATCACATTGTCGATCATCAATTCGTTCCCATCTCAACTTACATGATTAGGGTTAGGGGAAGGTGTTGGGTTAGGTTATCTAAACCAATCAGAAGCCTTCTTAGTATAGGTAGGTGATGACCCCCCAAATTGAATTATGCGTTTTAAATAGAGGATATTACACGCCGGTCGAAGATATGGGGATTTTTATCTTCGAGTGGTGAAAACAATATGTTACGAGATAGCACCTTCTTTGACGCGTTTGTTTAACCTCTCCTTGAAACTTGGAAAAATGCCGCGGCTGTGGAAGCAGGCAGATATCAATCCTATTCACAAAAAAGGTAATTCCCATCTTGTTGAAAATTACAGGCCAATATCGCTTCGCTGCATTGTTTCGAAAGTCATGGAGAAATGCATCTACGCGTATTGTTACAATTTCATTTCCGCGAGACTTTATGGTCTGCAACGTGGCTTTCAACGAGGAAAAAACTGCACAACACAACTTCTACACGTGTACCATAATATTATAGCATCACTGGATAAAAAAATGGAAATTCATGCAGTTCATCTTGATTTTTCCAAGGCCTTCGATAAAGTATCCCATAAATTTCTTATATATACAAATTGAAACGTCATGGTTTTAGTGGCTTATATTATTAAGATGGTTTAATAATTATCTGACCGATAGAATCCAGAGAGTCGTAATAGACGGTTGTTATTCTGATTGACTTTCTGTGACTTCAGGAGTTCCTCAAGGATCCATACTGGGCCCCTTTTTTTTCATTATCTTTATTAATGATTTACCAGATGTGGTAACTTCTTCTGAAATTGCACTTTATGCAGATGATTCCAAAATTTTCAAAGTGGTAAAATCTCAGGGCGGTAGTTTCGGTCTACAGCCTGATTTACATCGTGCTTCCTTATGGGCCGATAATTGGAAGATGGTTTTTAACATTGATAAATGTAAGACTATGTCCATTTCACGTAAGAAGTCGACAGCGGATGTAACTTATTCTATGGATGGGACAGTTCTTGAAAATGTTAGAACGGTTAAAGACATTCCGACGATTTAAATTGGTGTCAGCACATTTCTAACATTACTTCTAAGGCAAACAAAGTTCTCGGTTTGATCAAACGATTATGTAAAGACTTAAAAGATATTAACACAAGGAGAACCTTGTATTGTTCATTGGTCCTACCGCAGCTTGGGTATAGTTCGCAGTTATGGTCACCAATCCAAATCAATCAAAAACTTCTTCTCGAAAACATACAACGTCGGGCAACTAACTTTATCTTAAATTATCCTAAAGACATGCCTTATAAACAGAGGTTATCCAAACTCAATTTACTTCCGCTCGAGTACCGCAGAGATATCTGCGATTTGTTTTTTTTCATCATAAATGTTTACTTGGACAATATAACTTAAATTTAGATAATTTTGTTCAAAGAAGACCTGAGCCTAGATACTCAATTAGGTCGCATGACCCAAATAACTTTATTGAATTCAAATGTAGGACTAATTTTTTTTATCACTCATACTTTCCTAGGGTTGTAAGAGCATGGAATTCCCTTCCTAGGGAAATCAAAGTGATAGACACTAATCTAACTTTTAAAAGGGCAATTAGAGCTCATTTTTTAAGAAAGTTTAATAGTTACGAATTACCGACTTGTACACATAGATATATACTGTGTGCGCGCGGTAGCGTCTCCGGGCGCTTTCGTACTGTTTTAAGTAAATTAGATGATTGTTTTCGATTCCTCGAGGGCGGTAAGTAGTGCGGGGGCGCTCGGGGGGCGTTGCCGTGTGCACATGGTCATAGTTTGTATGTTTTATTGCTGCCGCAGCGAGCGAGCCTGAAGCGAGCGAGCAAGGCAGCAAACCTAAATAATGTAGTGGGGCTTTTTTCAAATCTTTCATTAGCGCATTGCATTGTGGTCTAATTGCTATAGACCCAAAATGCAGTGCGGAAACAACTAACCAGAATACAACACGCGAAGTACATGTGCTTTCTTTTCGTTTGGACCGTCGAGCGAACAGGTTTTCAAGTATGTATGCAGTATGCTAATTGTGAATTTGATGTAAAATTAGACAAATGTCTTTAGTCATCTGCAAGATTAAACAAATGTCTTTAGTCAATTGCAATTTTGTTTCATTACAACAGACATTTGAACTGTCAAATGGCCAATACTGAGGAGCGGGTGCGTATGCATCTTTTCAATTAATATATAGCCTCTCCCAAAGACCTTTAGCCCAAACGCTACCAAGATATCCTAAAGACAAGCCGTGAAGTTTAGTCTACATAGTTATCAATGAGTCAGCTGAATCTGATGGGCGAAGAGCCGAAGACGTGTATGTTTATTTTAAGAAAAAATTTTAGCTTTACATTTATATTCAACATTTTACAGTTGCGTTCTATTGCTTTAAAAAATACACAATAAAAAATATTGTTTTTACTTCTTGAATTTATCTTTCTTGCGTTTAAAATGCATACAGAAAGTCAGAAACACGCAACCACCAAGCCTAATTCTCCTCCCACATGTCAGAAAACCCACAACTCTGCCACATTACCAAAGGCAGCATTCACATACCATTTAGGTAACCTAGTCCTAATATTGTATATACTGTAGTTGTATTCTTTTGGTAGTCCATTTCAATTGGGGCTTTGCCCTGTTGGACCACCTTTCATCAGATTATGCTTGTATTTGTATATTTGATAATTAAGCTATTAAACTAAAAAACTAAACTAAAATCTTAGGAAGTTCGCCCCGAAGTTCGTTGGGAAGTTCAAAGCTCGTTTTGAACTACGCATTTGATTGGCTGCTAGAAACCAAGCAACCAATCAAATGCAGAGTTCAAAACGAACTACGAACTTCCGAACGAACTTGTCGGAACTTCCGAAGATTTAGGTGAAAAGTGAGTTGCAAATGACAGTAAATTAGCGCTTATTTGGTTATGGTGATATACCGCCTCAACGAGCGAGCCATGGTAATAAAACGCGGCGGACCTAATTCAAAGAGCGAACTAAATTGATTTATACAGCGTGTTATGACAGAAGTTACTACCAACTGACGCCCGTCTTACCTTATTCAACGCACTTATCCTTCCTTTATTTGATTATGCAGATATTATATGGGGTGATAAGAACAACCTAACTTTGATGAACACTAGCTTTACAAACTCAACAGAACAAATCAGCCAAGATAATAACAAACCAACTGGCTCGCTCTTCTGCCACTCAAGCCTTGGAAACCCTAAACTGGAAACGCCTAAACGATCGACGTCACGAGCCTCGCTGTATCTTTATTTTTAAATGTCTAAACAAGTTTTTTGATTCAAGATTTGAACTACTACCAAATAGCAATTTCCACCAATACCATACTAGAAACAAGGCCAAATTCCACTTACCTAAAGCTAAGACGAACTGGGGAAAACATAAATTAATTTATCACGCTCTGAACGATTTTAACAATTTAACTCCTGACTTTCAATCATGACATTAATTCACTGTCTTTGTTCAAACTTAAACTTGGCAAATTATCCTCTTAACTGCTACTATATATAATCATATCTATTTTTTACTATCTTATATTTACTCATTTCATTGATGTTACACAGGGCCCTATTGGAAAAACACTTCGGTGACATGGGCTCCCTGTTAAAATATTATTATTATTATTATGAAGCAATTAGGCAAATAATTAGTTCAGTACGCTCATAGCACGCTGTACAAACCAGGCCTAAATAACTGACACTGCCAAAGCCAAAACTGTTTTTTACTTACAGGCCATTGCGACTAAGGATGTAGATTGAGAGAGGGGGGCGTTGTAAGGTCAGAAATAACGTAATACGCCGAGTTTTTTCTAGTCGCCTTCGCAGCCGTTTTGGTAAGGGCGCTATATAGGGCCAAAAAATACGACCGACAGCACGCCAAAACGACTGCTAAGGAAACTAAGTTTTTTCAACTAAGTGCAGAAGATTTGCCAACTTTAGCTTTAGGTGAATTCAATCATGGCACAGTGTCTGGCTGTTTTACCTTTCGGCTGTAAACATATGAAGTTACAAAGAACACTTGCGCTAACATTGCGCGATTATATTTTGACTAATTTTGTCGCGATATATGTGCTGAATGCCTACTGCGGGGAAAGCGAGACTTCAATTGTGATTATGCAACGGACCTAGATCTTTATGTTGGCCGAGCATGAAAGGGAACGGAAGGGATTGGGAGCGAGAACAATAAAAAAGCGCAGGGGAAGAGGGAGGAGAAAGGCTCCCCTTTCCTTTTTTCGCCCCCAATTTTATTCCCACATTTCCCTTAATACAGACCCCACTTTCGCGCTCCCAATCCCTTCCGTTCCTTTCATGCTCGGCCAACCGATAAAGATCTCCAGCGATCTCGACCTAAACATCACAAGCACAGTTGAAAAGCCACAGTTCTGATCTCGGCCGAAACATTGCGCGTACAGTTGAAAATTCACAGTTCTGAGTAGCCACAGAGTTGCCTGCAGCTATGGCGGCCCAGCCTGCGTCGCAGACCGGGGTTTAGTCGTCTCCAGCGCAGGCTATAACTGACTACAATTACACCTCTTTGAACGTTCGTGAGAACTGAGAAGATGCGGCGAGAGAACGCCCTGGCAAGGACTCGAGATCAGGGGCGTGGTGACTGGGGTGGTGGTGGGGGTACGACCACTGATCTCAATAAAACTGGATAACGTGACCACTATACCTAAGATGGCTGCCACTGAAGTTCATAAGCTTTGGTAGATTGAAAACAGACAAAAAGAGTTATTTTAAGAAAATTTAAACCAATGTAATGACACAAGAAATACTCAATAAGGTTTAAGACGCTAATTTCTTGCATTTGTTAAGTTTCTATTACTAAGCTGTAAAACATTTAAATTTTGTTGTTTTTCTTCAGTGCCGACAACGAAGAAACTTCATGACAATATAAACTGAAAAACAAACTATTAATGCCGTAACAATATTTCGTGCTGTGTACTTGCCATCTTTCGACTGTATTTGTTGTTAAACAGTGAAAACCCAAACGAACCGGCATCTGCTGTTTGCTTTACGGCTTTTCCGACTCCCCCGGCAAAGAGTACTTAATATTCCTCCCCCCGGATAATCTGACCGTGCTGACGTCAAGATTGTTTATGCCAGTCAACTTTGGGATTGGGAACAAGTTCTAAGGCCGCAATGCGTCATGTGTTCCACTGCGTAAGATGGCGGCGACTGTCACGAAATGTTTGACTGCTGGCCATAGGGAATGGCCTATCCAGTTTATATAGAGATCAGTGGGTGCGACACCCCACCAATAATTCTAAATATCAAATAGTTGGTCAAACGAGGAATTGCTGCTGGGAAAACGTTAGATGTCGAAGAATTAGCATTGCCTAGATTACCACTGTAATTGTTAAACATGTTTTCCGCTTTATTGGTTACTTTTAGATTAACATTAGAACACTTTCAGAGTTTCGGTGACTTTTCATTGTTTCCATAAAAATAAAATGTTTCTGTCTTGTCTTGTCTTGTTTTGCCCAGCTCCTAAATACCCGTTTATACATTACAAGTTTTTCGATCAATTCTCGCCTTTTTTACACTATGTCTCTGATATGAAAATTTTCATTTATCATTGCAAAATGTTGGTCATTATCATATGACACCACCACCCCCCCCCCCCCCCCCCCAATAGTGATTCCTTCGCCACGCCCCTGCTCGAGATCATATATTAAACAAAACACTCCAATATATATTTGGAGAATTCTCCTGCCATTTGTAAAAAATATAGTCTGCGCAAGCGAACTGTGAAAAACAGACATGGGATTTTACTTTCAGTGAGTCCTTCTAGGTGCTGAACTCCCAGAAAAACTTCTAAATGTATCGAAAAATGTCTTAACACTTTGAGGCCTGGACCTCTCACTGTGCTGAATAAAATCGTCTGGCGTTAGCCAGAATTAACCTTAAAGACTCGTCGTCAGGCTTCAAAGTGTTAAAGAGATAGGTTTTAACACTTTGAGGCCTGGACCTCTCCCTGTGCTGAATAAAATCGTCTGGCGTTAGCCAGAATAAACCTTAAAGACTCGTCGTCAGGCTTCAAAGTGTTAACGTGCTTCCGTCAAAATCTATGAGGTGTGATATCCGCCAAAATGCATCATTAAATTTTGTCATTCAAACATGCATTTATGAAGATAATAATTTCATTTTGCCTTTATTCAGTGCGCCTGTCATGGCTGCCGGTCTAATTTACACGCTCTCAAACTTTTTTATAATTTTAGCTTTCCTTGATAATAATTTGTTAGCCACATCGACCTTGAATGTTCCTGATGACATTTTCTTGAAGATTAGCCATGGATTACACACCGATGGATTGATATCAGCTCTTGTTGGCCGTGAATTTATTCTGCCTGGTAGTCGTGTTGTCATACAGAGACATAATTTACAATCGCAATATAACGTGTCGTTCGCCCTTGCCAAACAGTCTAAGCGGGGATCTACATCTCTGGTACTTCCATCGAAGTCTTTCGTTATCGACCTTACGGTTCATGTTGATATTTCCCCGAATCGCGGACCTGAATTTCAGCTGAGAAATGCTCCAGTACACAGAAAATCAAATGACTCTCATTCGTCTTCGACGTTACCCTTGACTCAATACTCGCAATCAGTTTTGTTTTCGCTAAAGCGGTTTGCCCCTAGCAGTTTATCCTTCCAATTCGCTACACTCTTAAAAGACTTTGGCTTGCTTTGGACGAGAGGAACAAGGGCTGGTCTACATTTACGTGCAGCGAAAAATATATTTACAAACTACCATAAGAAAATTGAAGTTGTTATGAGTCGGCGCGTATTTTCAGATTATAATAAACCGGGAAAACCGACAGAAAGATGCCTTATCCGCATTCCATGCCTACCAGAGAAAATACAGCGAGGAGGAAATCAATTTCGCCATCCAGCTATTCGAAAGATTCCCACAATTATATCTCAAAACTCAGCAACTTCAAGTAAACAGACGGCGAACTCATTAAATATTCAACCTGTGCAAGTTTTGAGAGAGAAAATTTGCATGAATCGGTCCAATGACAGTATTCGGTCACGCAATCTGGTGCCTCTTGCTCGATCTCTAACCCGTACAGCCAACAAGTACGAATTTGGTCCTAGTTTGCTGCTCGCAAATACTATGTCCCTTGCACCCAAGATTGATGAAGTCCGATGTTTCATTCAAGAACAAAAACCCGATCTGGTCAGCCTCACCGAAACTTGGTTGCGAGATACAATTAATCATGAATATCTCCATGTGCCAGGATACAGTCTTATCTGCAAAAATCGCGTCTTTGGATCGCATGGCGGGGTGTGCTTATATATAAAAAATACGATACCGTATAATCACCTAGTCCAGCTGGAAAAAACAGAAATGGAGGTTCTCTGGGTTCATATTAGACCCACACGACTACCCCGCGGTATCCCTTGTATTATCACGGGCACTGTTTACCATCCACCGAGTGCCGATGACGGGGCTATGCTGGAACATCTGTCGACCACTCTCACTACTATCGAAGGCCTCTACCCTGGTTGTGGTATTTTACTAACCGGTGATTTCAATCGTCTAAACATCAGGCGCCTCTTGGTCCAATTTAAAATGAAACAACTTGTTCGTGCACCGACCAGAGGAGATCGTACACTGGACTTGATTATTACCAAACATGCCCCAAGCTTACAACAGTGACTCTGTACAATGCATCCCGCCCTTTGGCCTTTCAGACCATAACGGGGTTTTACTTCGGACTAAAGCGCGGCTTCCTAACAAAAATATTAGTCGACGAACAGTGTCCAAACGAGATACTCGGCCAAGCCGGAAGGCTGAACTTGGAAGGTACCTAAACTCCATCGGTTGGTCGATTCTGGACGACATCAAAGGTTGTGAAAACAAATTACAGTTTCTTATTGATTTTATCACGAATGGCTTTGACACCATTGTGCCATTAAAGCAGGTGAAGCTCCATGTGAACGACCCTCCATGGATTACAGCGGATTTTAAGAAGCTGTTAAAGTCGCGTCAGCAAGCTTTTTCTAATGGTGATAGGGAGAGTTATCGCCACCTTCGCAATCTTGTCAATCGTGAAAGGAAAACCCTGCGTGGCAGATATTTTTCATCAAAGATTCAGCATCTTAAAGAAACAAAACCCAACCAATGGTGGAGTGCAGTTAAGCGCATTGCTGGTATGGTACCAGCTTGTGGCTCTGAGGCGCTACAATCTCAATTACACATCGACGGTATCGAATCACTCTCGCTACAAGATATTGCCAACTTGATAAATGATGCCTTCCTTGAGCCAATGCAATCCTACCAAAGGCTTGACTCTCTTCCCTCCATCCAAGAGAACTCTGCGGTACTCCAAATTCTGTCGATGCTGTTCTTCCTGTCCTGCGTAAACTTCCTCATAAAGCACCTGGGCCAGATGGCGTCCCCAACTGGATTCTCAAAGAATATGCTGAAATCCTCGCCAGTCCTATCTGCTGCGTTATAAACAGTTCTTTCGCTGAACAGTGTCTTCCTAACCCTTGGAAACTGGTGGACGTCATCCTATCGAGAACGTCAACAACCATCTTCGACCTATTTCCCTGACCCCAGCGTTATCTAAAGTAGCTGAAGATTTTGTTGTGAAATCGTATGTTGCGCCTGCAATCATTGACAGGATTGATCCTGACCAATTTGGGGCAATTCCGAAGTCCTCCACCGCGCAAGCCCTCATTTCTATGATACATCATTGGGCTCAAGCCACGGATGCTACCGGTGCTGCGGTGAGAGCTGTCCTATTCGACTACAAAAAGGCATTTGACCTTATCGACCATCATATTTTAGTACGTAAGCTTCTTAGCTTGCCCATTCCTCGGAGCATCGTACGCTGGATAGCCGATTTTCTAACGAACAGAAAACAACGTGTTAAACTTTCACATGACTGTTTTTCAGAGTGGGGCGACGTACCCTCGGGTGTTCCGCAGGGTACTAAACTTGGTCCGTGGCTGTTCCTGCTAATGATTAATGATCTGAGAATTCAAGATGTCCGCACCTGGAAGTTCGTAGACGACACAACATTAGCAGAGGTCGTCCAAAGAGGGGCCAACAGCCAGGTCCAACAAGCCGTTAGATCAGTTGAAAATTGGTCCACCGAAAACAAACTTCAGCTCAACGCTAAGAAATGTAAAGAACTTATTATTGATTTTAAAAAACATAAACATGTTTTTGAGCCAGTAATAGTTAATGGTAAAGCGCTTCCTGTTGTTGAACACGAAAAGATCTTAGGTTTGCATATTTCATCTGATCTTCAATGGAACACTCACATTAGTGAGATAATTAAGAAAGCAAATAAGCGCATGCACTTTTTAGTAACACTTAAACGTTCTTGTGTACCAGCAAAAGATATTCGGAATTTTTACTGTATTTGCATTAGACCACTGTTAGAATACTCCTCATAAGTTTTCCACCATTCCCTTCCTGAATACCTAAGCGACGATTTAGAACGAGTGCAAAAGAGAGCTTTAGCAATCATATCGCCTTGTGAGCCATACAATTACAACTTGCAGGTTTTTAACTTAGCTTCGTTACAAGAAAGACGCCTGCAGTTATGCCAGAGTATGTTTTCATCCATTATGAGTTCTGGGTCGCATAAATTGCACAACCTCCTTCCTCCTAAGCACGAATCAAAGTATAATATCAGGAATAAAAGAGTCTTCAACGTTCCATTGGCACGTACCAATCGCTTTAAGCGAACATTTATTCCGATCTCGGAATTTGATCTCGTTTATTCGTTATGCGCTTGTGGATTTCGTTCGGCAAAATTTCGTTCGGCAAAATTTCATTCGGCAAGATTTCGTTCGGCAAGAGATTTCATTCGGCAAAATTTCATTCGGGCAGCGCTCGTTCCCAGAGCCCGATACTTGGCGGGGTGAGGTCTGGACACCATTTTAAAAATGCAAGATGGTGGAGCAAAACGATGTAAAACTTCCATTTTCTGGCCATTCAACCGGGAATGCAACCGGGAAATAACTGGATACTTCAGATAAGAACATTATAGAAAATAGACATGAAACACGACTACGATGGGTAGAATACTGGTAACGAAGCGCACGCGTAGCATGGTGGATAGCACATACTAGTACCATTTAGCATTTACACATCAAATTATATTCAAATAGTACTAAAAACACTAGTAATAACCGGGTTATATCAAATAAGAGACTGCTCATTATTTATTGTAGAAGAGGACCTTGAGGAGAAGCTCTAAGACGTAATATTTTTTTTTTATATTGGAGGGGCTAATTATTCGTCAATAGAATGATAAAAAGTGTATTTTGCCCCCCCCCCCCCAGCAAATTTTAGGCCTTTTTTAGCCCCATTGTCGAAGATATTGGGGGGGGGGGACTTAGCCTCCTTCTTCGACTTATTGGGGGATATAGCCCCCCGTTCCGGGGGATATAGCCCCCCTCCCAACTCTCAAGACAGAAAAATAGATTTTAGAGCCCCCGCAGAACTATGCCCGGTCGAATATACCGAAAAACGGAAATATTCAACCGGGCTATGTCTAGTAATGTATTGTGACAAGAAATGAGGGTGTAGATATTGTTTGTTGTAACTATATCGAGAGTTACGGTGAGAGTTACAAAATCTTGCCGAACGAAATCTTGCCGAATGAAATTTTGCCGAATTGAAATCTTGCCGAACGAAATCCAACAAGCGCATAACGAAATGTCTGAGATCATGATCAAATAACCGAATTGCAGTTATGGATGTCATAATGCCATAATGCATTGCACATAATAAAGGCAAAATGAAATTATTAACTTCATAAATACATGTTTGAATGACAAAATTCAATGATGCATTTTGGCGGATATCACACCTCATAAAAATCTAGTCGTTGCCAGGGCGTTCTCTCGCTTCGCCGCATCTTCTCACAAATACCCTGGTGACGAGATAGAGACCTCATCCCCATCCCCATGTCCACACACTCGCTGCAATCATGTTTACTTACGCGTGTACAAGATTCAACAACAAATATGCACTTTTCCAACCAGGCGTACATTAAAAATAAAACCATAATATATACAATAAATGATGAGTACACAAACCTCGCAAAAACATATCGTAGTTCGAGAAAAAATCCTGAATCAGAACACGGACTGTTACAGAGTTTTACAAATAAACCAGATTGGTCATGCGTTTGCGGTTCAGCGGTATCTCGATTACTATACCCGAAAGCCAACTGGCAATCAGGCTTTTTTGTAAAATACGCCTGATTTTAAAATAACGCCTGATTGCAGGTTAACTAACTGGTAACGGTTGTTGTTGCTTACTTGTATTGTTAGTAAGGCGGGTTAATGAATGGTCACGAGTGTGATAAAGGATTTATTATCGCGAGTGAAGCAAAGGGCCGCAGGCCCCAAGTTCACGTTAAGCCCTAATCAAACGAGAACGCAAGTCATCGCAAGTTGGCAGTCGCGCTATCTCTGCCAGCCGCTCTGAATAGTTTCCCGAAAATATTATGTACCGTGACAAAGTTAAAACTTGTTTAAAACACTCATGAAACCATTATTTTGTTAATTTGGGGAGTTCGAACGACCGCCACAGAAATTCTGACTGCCAACTTGCGTTCTCGTTTGATTAGGGCTTTAAAGCTTCACGAGCGATGTTAAATTCTTTATCACACTCGTGAAGGCATTGATTAACCATCTTATATCAGACTCTTCTGTTTTTTATTAGTTTATTTAAGTTACCAAGAATGAAACATCAAGAGTTAGAAATCAAAATACTCATTAGTATGCGATAAACAGTGTAATAAGAGGTTGTCACATTCTTTTCTATTCAAAAGAATGTGATAACCATTTCTCAAACTCATTAATAATTATATAATATAAGCAAGTTTTGTGGAAACACAACGTAAAATGTATTTGCCAAGCTTTCGGTCTGTTGGCTCAGGCCTTCATCAGAGCAAACAGGCTGAAATTAAAAAATGCAAACATTCTGAGTCAACAGGCCGAAAGCTTAGCAAATAAATATTTTACGTGGTGTTTCCACAAAACTTACTTATATTACATTATCGCCATGAAAACTTTCAAATAATTAATCATTAATAATTCATGAGCTAATTAGCCAATCAGAGAAAATTATTTGGTCATGTGTGATGAGTCTTGAAACCCGGTAAAGGTCGCGCGAACTGAATTCATAATTAAGAAATCAGGTAATAAACAGTGCAAACAAAGAACCGTTTATCACCACATTTCTTAATTATAAATTCAACGTGAGACCATTGTCTAATCTAATATGCATAATAGACGATTGAGAAGTATTATATCCAACACGAGTCAGTGTTCTTCCTCCAATTTCTAAATACAGCCAAGCAGTTTGAAAATACGAGGCGAAGCCGAGTTTTTTTAACCAGCTTGGCTGTATTTAGACATCGGAGGATGAAGACTGACAAGTGTTGGATATAGCTTCTCAAACGAATCAATATTTTAAGAGAAAATCGACCTCAAACTTTGCTAAATTTGACTGTAATCTTCCTCCGATTTCTAAATACTGATTAAATATTGATTTCTTTTGAATTTTCTTCATGAATTATGAATGAGTTTGAGAAGCTATTTCATTAACTCGTGTATCGTGTTTTACCAGGGGTACAACAAAACGAGAACAACAAAAATCACTCGGCCTATTCGTAATTTTCAATGTTCTCTCGTGTTTGTAAAACATTCGAAAACAACAAAAATCACTCAGTAAGCAATAACTCATTGTTTATTGACATTGTAAACAATAACTCATTGTTTATTGACATTGTAAGCAATAACTCATTGTTTATTGACATTGTAAGCAATAAGTCATTGTTTATTGACATTGTAAGCAATAAGTCATTGTTTATTGACATTGTAAGCAATAAGTCATTGTTTATTGACATTGTAAGCAATAACTCATTGTTTATTGACATTGTAAGCAATAACTCATTGTTTATTGACATTGTAAGCAATAAGTCATTGTTTATTTACATTTTACAATATAAAATAGAGTGTTTTATTGATTTTTCCCGCCACTAATAAAAGTGATAATCTCACATGTGCGATTATTGGATAATCGCACATGTGACGATTATCGCTGAATCAGCATTATAGTTTAATGCAATTTTTGCAAGGCAGTAGGACAGTTTTTTTATATAATAAACAGAACAATACATGGATGCTTGGAAATATGAAATTTATTTCTCGTGTTGAACAGGATATGTCACTCGTTCGCTTCGCTCACTCGTAAAATTTCATATTTCCGCACATCCATGTATTATTCTCTATGTAAGCAATAAGTCATTGCTTATTGACATTGTAAGCAATAAGTCATTGCTTATTGACATTGTACGTTTTCCTGGGCTTCTGGATTAGAGTTTGTGTTGAAGTTGGTTACAATGCAAATTGTTAGGTTGCAACAGGACATTAGCAATAAAAATGAAGTGTGTCAAATCTGAAAGTACTCATAAAATTGTAATAGAAGAACTTTTACAACTTTTTTGTATCTTTCTTCGTTTTTAAAATATTTCAGTTTGTTTGATATGTAAATTAGATAATCTCTTACGTCAGGAGCAAAGTACAGTATTTTCATACATTACAAAATCACTTACACCTATATGATTGCTCAACATAATTTTAAGTTTAGTGTCACAAGGCGTTTTTATGTGCACAGTTTCAAGTTATTTTGTTAAACAAACTTAGAGATATAACTGATTTTGCTAGCTGTGAAAATACTGTACCCTGCTCCTGACGTCAGAGATCATCTAAAAAGACAATTTTGCGAGTTCTTCCAAATTAGGCAAACTTAATTTTTATTGCCAATGCCCTTTAACGTCGTAAGCAATAATGTTATTGCTTACAATGTGTGGCTCGGCTGTGAGCACATAGGTCTTTTTCTCTAGATATTAATAATCGCTGACATTTCATAAATATATAACTGAAGTGACCAGATTGCGCAAGTGAGCCCACAGTCAAATAAAAAATAGAGAACAATAAAATCAGCGGTTGTTGCCATGACAAAAAGAACTTATTCAGTTTTGGAATTAGCATTTTAGATTCATACAAGTTTTTATCAAAACTAGTTACTACTCCTGCAATATCTTTCCTTATCAAAATTTGTTCACTATCAATCCAATAAGGCTTCACTTTGACAAATCGTTCACTGAGATACCGCTGAGCCGTAGGCATGCTGTCGCTCAGGCCGATTTGACCTTGTTCGGTGATGTTTTTTTTGTGTCCGACTCGTTAAATTTATCTACATGCTTGGAATGACGTCAACAAGCAGTGACCTACGTAATATAGGAGCCTGCTTATTATCTATTCCTGTCAGACATACTGTACATTGAGTTTACCGTCCAAGACATCTTTCAAAGTAAATACCATTTAGATATCCCCCTCTCATTGCTTTCGTGACGTTTTGTTCGAAAAGTCGTCTGTTTGAACGCAACACTTCCGCAGCATCTGTGAAAAATAAAAAATACGAAAGAAATTATTTAGCCTGCGTAGCCGGCGCTAGCTGGGGATTGGGACGGACAGTGAATTGTTATTTTTCGGGTATAGCGTTCGCCGGCGAACGCTCGCAATCTATTGGTTGACACGCTAATGACCTATCAATCAAAGAGAGTTTGTGAAGTTGCGCTGCAGGCGTTAGCAAAGAGTTCGAAGAGCGTTGCGAAAATGTGCCTTGCATAGTAGAAGGAAACGGGTTCAAAATAAACTCAGATTGAGAAGAGAGTGGCCATTAGGCAGCTGCATGTGCATCCGAAAGAAAATGTTTATTTGCTGGTTTCCCAACATGCAACAGTTAGTTAATCACGGTAAGATTTTCACGCAAGACGTGGCCCCTTCGGCTTAACCGCAAGTAACTGAATAGTCTGACATTGGCTTGAGCAAAACATCATTTAGAATTTCTTACAATCGCATTTGATTCGAATCAGTGGGATCTACTCTGCAGGCGTACTTCTCCGGCTGCATTGGCCATCAGTGCCAGTTGTCAGTGAAAATAAAAATAACTATTATTGATATGCGCGCGAATGTCGCGGGATGTTATGATTATATTATTGATCGTCATAGTCGTTACATAAACATGTTTTATAACTACGAAAATAATCTGTCTGAGCTTTCTGTACTCAACATAAATTGTTTAATTATTTAAAAGATTTTGCAGTGAACGCTATTAACTGTAAACCAGCCACCATATAGCAACAGCAGAATAATATGTTATCAGACCCTCACACAGCGAACATATACCACAGAAATTCCTGAATCAATAATGCACTTTGATACACATACTCATTCATAATTGTACTATTTTAGTTAATTCTAGATAATTTAATTTAACGTTATTACAGGAGTAAACTGGAGTAAACTAAACTAACTTTATTCAGTAAACTGTTTCTCCGTAGACAATGGCGGATCCAGTAGGGGGTTACTCCCCCCCCCTTTGGGAAAATATACGCATTACTTCATGCTTCAATTTGTCAGCGTACTGTTCCTAACACAAACCCTAAGGCCTAACCGAAGAGTAAACCACGAAATGGTATAAGAGACATACATGACGTACTTTCGACTCCCCAAAATGCGTGCTGACCCCTGTTATAATCTGTGTTACAAAAATATGGCGAAGCGACAACAGTCACAAGTACAGACATTGGACGTTTTTTTTGCCAGGAAGCAAGGTTTGTAATTATTATTTATTGATTTGTTTAGTACAAGATCAGATTTGTTATGCTATAATAGCTAAACGTTTTGTTCTTGCTGACCTGGCTTTGAGTTCCACGCCTGATTAAGTTAATTTACATTATAATTGAACTGTGACCTCAATCATGCCACACGCGGCAAACTTACTTATATCACTTGACGCTCATAATGATATACAATGCAATAAAAAATTGCCAAGCTTTATGTACTGTACTGTATTCAGTGTAAATATTATGATCAGAAACATTGATTTTAATATGCTATATAAAAATCAATGTATCTGGTCATAATATTTTGTTGTTAAACCGCTCATAAAATGCAGGGGGGAAAACCCGTTTCAGAGCATTAAAAAATCACAATGTTTACAGGGGATCATGCCCTCGGACATCCTAGAAATCCCGCTTCTTCGCTGCTACGCGGCTAAATCTTTTTTGTAATATACAACCTGGTAGAGGGCCTATAAGAGCCATGCCTCATAATCCCTCATTAGTCCACTGACTGTTACTACAGCTGGAGGAAACCAGAGAAACCTGAAGTAACTATTTATACTGAATAAATTGAGCTAACTTTATTTAATATACTGAATGACCCTATGAGTCATGTCTAAACTGTTTTTCCTAGAGGTGCAGTAAAGGCTATCCCTAATCAAACTCAATGCACGACTACTGAAGTAAATCTAAGTAATTAAGTACCTTTATTAAGAGGATCGTCCGGATTAGGTTCCTATAACGGGAAAGGAAACCAAAAAAAAACATAAACAAAACAAAACGAAACGAAACGAAACGAAACGAAACGAAACAAAACAAAACGAAACGGCCACGGTCCGTCTTTTTCCGTATCCGGACTACTGTCTAGGATGTTGCTGGCGTGAATATCTACGATTTTCGCACAATTTTGATACAGTAAGTATGAAAAAACTTGAACTAGTTATATAAGGGGAAAAAAAAAAGTATTCTGTTTCTGGTCAGGGCACATGCCCAAAATCGACGCGGTGACGTGGGGTTTGTTTCCCCCCCCCCCCCCCCCCCCCCCCAAGGCAAACCTTGATTGAACAGACATCTGAAACATGGTGAGTATTCTTATAATATACTTGTCACATGGTATACTGAACATGTAGCATCGTATATGTTTTGATTTATTTATGTCTGATGCATTTAATCAATTTAAATAACTATTTTCATAATGCTCAGACTTTAATAAATTTTAAATGACAACTCAATTATTATTAAAAATTGTTAAAAAAAAGTATCGACGCGCAAGAAAAAAGATGACGCGCGCGCTGACCACAAACAGAATACTTTTTTTCCCCCCTAATATAGAGATAAGTGTTTTGCGTGACAATTAGTCTACAAGTTTTCTTTTCCCCTCCCGCTATGGAAAGCTTTCATTTCCTCTGTAGCTCTGGCAGAAGAATTACAAACAACATGCAGTGGACGAACTAATTAAATAATCTCCCAATAACTTTCATTACAAACATTTTCTGCATAAACTTACCAAAAATAGGTACTGTAAGCCATAAATTATTGAATTTATAGTTAACACTGGTTTCCAGTCTTCCCTATAAAATTAATATGAGTAAATGAAGTTAATGCAGCAAGGCAATAAGTAAGTAAGTAAGTAAGTAAGTAAGTAAGTAAGTAAGTAAGTAAGTAAGTAAGTAAGTAAGTAAGTAAGTAAGTAAGTAAGTAAGTAAGTAAGTAAGTAAGTAAGTAAGTAAGTAAGTAAGTAAGTAAGTAAGTAAGTAAGTAAGTAAGTAAATAAGCGAGCAAGCGAGCAAGCCAGCCAGCCAGCCAGCCAAGAAAGGAAAGAAAGAAGGAAGGAAGTAAGTAAAGATGGAAGGAAAAAAGGAAGGAAAGAAAGAAAAAAGAAAGAAGGGAGGAAGGAAGGAAGGAAGGAAGGGAGGAGGGAGGGAGGGAAGAAAAGAAGGAAGGAAGGAAGGAAGGAAGGAAGGAAGGAAGGAAGGAAAGAAGGAAGGAAGGAAAGAAGGAAGCAAGCAAGCAAGCAAGGAAGGAAGGAAGGAAGGAAGGAAGGAAGGAAGGATAGAAGGAAGGATAGAAGGAAGGAAGGAAGGAAGGAAGGAAGGAAGGAAGGAAGGAAGGAAGGAAGGAAGGAAGGAAGGAAGGAAGGAAGGAAGGAAGGAAGGAAGGAAGGAAGGAAGGAAGGAAGGAAGGAAGGAAGGAAGGAAGGAAGGGAAGGAAGGAAGGAAGGAAGGAAGGAAGGAAGGAAGGAAGGAAGGGAAGGAAGGAAGGGAAGGAAGGAAGGAAGGAAGGAAGGAAGGAAGGAAGGAAGGAAGGAAGGAAGGAAGGAAGGAAGGAAGGAAGGAAGGAAGGAAGGAAGGAAGAAGGGAAGGAAGGAAGGAAGGAAGGAAGGAAGGAAGGAAGGAAGGAAGGAAGGAAGGAGGGAAGGAAGGAAGGAAGGAAGGAAGGAGGGAAGGAGGGAAGGAAGGAAGGAAGGAAGGAAGGAAGGAAGGAAGGAAGGAAGGAAGGAAGGAAGGAAGGAAGGAAGGAAGGAAGGAAGGAAGGAAGGAAGGAAGGAAGGGAAGGAAGGAAGGAAGGGAGGAATAAAGGAAGGGCGGAATAAAGGAAGGAAAGAAGCAAGCAAGCGAGAAAAGAAGAGAGCGATGGAGGGAGGGTTTGAGTGAAAGAAACGAAGAAAAAAGAAAAACAGTGAGAAATTCCATTTTCACCTACCGTAGAATGTTTAGACAAATGTTTCCCTCGAGATCGATGTTAGGATGGTAAACCTGAAAAGAAACAAAATTAACTCTTTGCTTCACGGCTTTCCATGACATCTCTCATTGACAAGTAAAAACATCTGGTGTTAGACAGAGCAGAGATAAAGTTGTCCCGCAACAACATTGCGCGTGAAAGGGATAATGAATAGCGTGTTTTACCCTTTGCTTAATTCAGGGCTTTCAAAGACATAGTAGACGAGTAAAATCGCCTGGCGTAATACCATGATCACCTCGGATTCTTTTGTTCTCCGAGGGAATGTAAACCTCGTATTTCCCTCATCGCTCATGCAAGAGGGAAATTTATCCTTTGTCTTCTAATTTTCCCGTGCATGTTGATGAGGGAAAATTAGAAGACAAAGAAATCCTTTGTCTTCTTCTAATTTTCCCGTGCATGTTGATGAGGGAAAATTAGAAGACAAAGAGATCTTTTGTCTTCTTCTAAATTTCCCACTTGCATATATTTTCCCTCATCAACATGCACGGGAAGATTAGATGCAACTTCTCTGATCAACCGTGTAAATTTCCTGTTGGTAAGATTCTCAAAGTTTTCCTCGGCGATCATAATATTACAAACTAATAACATGACTTTTCGGGAAATTAGCGATTAAATTTCCCCTTTGCCTCGGGAAGATTTGTAAAAGTCGAGGACCTGCGGCCCTCGGACATAAATTGTTCCACGTTTGTAAACTGTAACAACCGATATGGGGTGATCACCAATCATGACGTGTTGCTTTCCTGGCGAGTTGGCCGAGCGGGGATTGAGTACGAGAAAATGACCAAAAAGATCGCAGGCTCTGTGTACGAGATTGTCTTGATCCTGCTTGAATAATCCTTCTTGATTCGGCTTGTTTTTGGAGCAACAAGAAGCAAGAGCAAGAACACTACTAAACTATACGGTAATTTATATATAATGTGTATGTGTGTATGGATGTATATACTGTTTAAAACAAAAAATACATGTTAGAGCTCCCTGTGTACGTTACATTAGCAAGACTTTACGTTGTGAAACCTTATGTTAACTTGTGAGACCTTATGTTACGTCGAGAGACCTTTACGTTATACGTTGTGACATCACTGAAACTTTTAGAGATGCACCGATATCAGCGTATCGGATATCAGCGTATCGGATATCGGCGTATCGGCGCTAAAATTACAATATCGGTATCGGCATTCTTACCGATATCCTTCTTACCGATATCCTTTGGGGAGCACGGGTGGCGTGTGCTGTTAGCGCGCTGCCTCTCACCAAAAAGTTAAGCCCGGTTAGACGGGGTTAGTACTTGCATGGGTGACCGCTTGGGAATGACCACGTTGTCGGGCTTGGACTCATGTGAATAGAGTTGTAGTTGATCTCTCCTGTGCTTCGAGGGTTTTTCGCCGGGTTCTCCGGTTTTCCTCCCTCCATAAAATCAACACCTAACATCTTAGCTGTGATCCGTGGTCTGAACTGTGTCGTTGGCGGCTGCTTGTGCCTTGGAGCGCCTTTGATATGCCTCGACACGGCCACGTTGATCTGCGTCCTTCGCAATTCAGCCACTGGCTGCAAGTAAGGATGATTAGCCCACAGTCCTTTATCCTTTATCCTTTTATATATTTATTTTATATTATATATATTATATTATATATTTATTTTATATCATTTATTAATTATATTATATCATTATTTGGTTTCTTTATTTATAATTTATTGTTTTATTACTAGAGAGTAGAGATGTACCGATACAGATGGCTTACAGTTAGTAAGTTACAACTTACAAGCACATTTTCTGAAGCCAGAATATCGGTATCGGTTATCGGCAAATATCGGCACTAAAATATCGGTTATCGGAATATCGGTAAATTCCTATATCGGTGCATCTCTAGAAACTTTCACACATTTTCAAAATTGCAATGTAAATGAACAATTGAACATGGCCTTTCACAGTCTAGTCGACCCTGGCTCTCTCTCTTCGCTGTTATAATATTTGCTAGCATGGGCGACCTGTGCCCGAGCGCTGCGTGGTCCCTGATTTTCAAAAAGTGGGCCCTGGTCACCAGACCCCATCCTGCTCGTAAAAGAAAATATTTTCAACGGCTGCAAAACCAGGTGAGTAATTTTGATTTGTTTTATTACTTGTTCCAACCTAATAACTTAGAACCTGCTTGACCTCGATCTGTGATTAAATCAAACTTATTATTTGATATTTACACCACTTGACCTGTATTTGAGTGTGCTTACTATTAAGAACTTCAGGCTGAAATTAAGAATTTATTTATATAAGAATATATAAGAATATAATAATCTATCCCAGGCTGATTTGGTAAAATGTAGGTTCTTGTTAGCGGGTTTTTACTGTATTTCGCATTGTGTAATGTCGTGGGTATTTAAAATTGAATCGTTAACATTGGTAAGTTATTACAACGAGTATTTTTACGAAGTACAGAAAATATTGAAGGTGATGAACTCATTAAACTTTTAGGTGAACTGCTGGACGTCGAAGAACGAATTTACTGACTTATCGGCCAGTTTAATCAAAGCCCTCATTTTAGAATTTCTTAGTTATTGAAACGTGCTTGTTTAAAACTTACATATGGTTTACTATTTCTTTCCTATTGAAGGTATGTCAAGCGTAAACAATTTGTTTTAACCTTGTCAAGTCTAAATACTGCCATCTTGAAAATACTGAAATCTGCTAGACCTAGGTACCAGTCTTATCAAATACGCGCGTGGTTTAGAACAACGGGACCAGGCAGACTAGTTCCTAGTCCTCTTTTCTCTCGAACTTATTTTGGTGACGTCACAGAATAGGGATCGAGCGAGAGGACTAGCGGAAAATGTTCTTCTTTATCTATCATGAATCCTGCTGGAGCTCGGATTCTTTAATCTTTATGAACGAGGGCACTTAAACAAACTTCTTCTTGAGAGCAGACAGCAAACGAGTAGGTTTCTTTATTTTACATTACGTTAAAAGGTTGTTGCATACGAGGCTTTATAAAGTAGTGTTCGACGTAGAAAGTGATGTGTTGAAATACATTTATACAAATCGAAATATGCTATTTTAACGTTTCGGCAGTAGACCAACCTTGCTATATGATGTTATAAAGAATTGTGCAGACCGACGTGAGTGTTATCTGCCTTGGTTTTCCGCCAAACGGCCGTTTTGTGCCTGTATAATTTGGGGCCAGATTTGGGGCCAAGCAAAACATTTTATTCCAGGCCTCTCACAATTTCGGTCTGTCGCTCGACGTTAAAAAAAGAGGCCTAGGAACCAGGCTGGGGACCAGGCTGGGCCTTTCACGCGTGCGACAAATAGCACGCGTAGGTTGAGGTTGCGCGTGTGCCGGCGTGTGCATGCGCGTGAGATCGCACGTGTCAAACGAAAAGGGCCTGCAGTGAGTGTCAGTGATAGTGTGGTATTAAGTGTCATGAGAAAATGATGGGCTTCAAATGCTCGACCTTTCGATATACAGGGGGGGGGAGTTGAGAGCTCGGAAAATCTGAACTGCATTTTCTGATAGTCTGACACCTATAATCGGGTCCTACTAATTACTGCCCGGGAGTAAAAAATGACTGCCTGACGGTATATTACTGCCAGAGAGACAGAGAGAGTATACGTCTATATTAGAGGCCTTGTATAATAAAGAATAGATCCACATTTACGGCACACCGCAAACTGCAGTTCGAAATCAGCAGTTAGCCGTCAGAAGTTAGGACAATATTTTGTATGTTAAGACTGAAAGCTTCCGTTTGTGATTTGCCGTATATATACCCTGCGAGCAGAGCCTTCTTTTCCTTATTTCTTCACTGAGAGAGAGGAAGAAAAGTAGGCTCTGCTGTATTTGTGACTGGCTTCCATTGCGCATGCATGTCAGTTGCTTGGTTACAATCTCGAACCCAGTCCTAATCAGAGCAGAAAACAAAACGAGAACCGGTTAAACGGGTCTTAAACGGGTTACTTCCTCCTAAATCTTGGACGAAGCCAAACACGAATACAGCAGAGCCTACTTTTCTTCCTCTCTCTCAGCGAAGAAATAAGGAAAAGAAGGCTCTGCTCGCAGGGTACCGTATATATGAAAATAAACGGCAATCTTAACTTGCTAGGCTAATATTTTAAACATAGCAAAATGAAAAAGTTGGAAATTGCCATGAATTTCGAGGAACGAAATACTGATGTTTCGAAATACTGTATTTATACTAAATACTGTATACATGCAATGTATATATGTATTTTTATATAACGTGAATAAATACGAGTTTTTCCCCTTCGATTTATAGCCCAAGAGCGAAGCTCGAGTCTGAAATGTCTCCCACAGCGCCAATGAAATGTTAATCGCAGTCGGCAATGATTAATGTATTTGTTTTTCTATTTTTGAAACAGTGCTTCGGAGAAAAACTCGTGCTGAAACGAGTATGCCAAACCCGAAAACCGAGGTTTATTTCAAATCCCGCTCGAGTCAACTTTGTGTTGACTTTAGTATAGTGTTAGAGTAATCATGAAAATATTTACAGACGCGTAACACTCGTGTTTAATACAAATCGAAAAATTAGAGAGCAAAGAAAATATCAACAGTAGACTACTAGTCTGTTGACAGTCTAGAGGTGTGCGAATTCGATCGGATTCGGATCGGATTCGGACTAAACTTTTATCGTTCGGATCGGATTTTGTTCTTTTTTTCTCGGATCGGATCGAATCGGATTTTGCATTTTTTACCCGCATCAGATTCACTTTTGTCACAAAATTAACAAATTCACTAGTTGTATGCACATTGCACAACATATGAACGTTACTCGGTTGCATAAGATTATTATTGTATAGTAGTTTTCTTAAATTTATTTGTTCATTGCTTTTCTTTTCGGAAAGTTTGCGCAACTATTGCAACATATATCCGGTGTTTTAATTTTTTCGCACCGGATCGGATCGGATTTGAGCAGCTGTTTTCGGATCGGATCGGATCGGACTACGATTTTTAGGCTTCGGATCGGATCGGATTCGGATTGACAGTTTTGGCAAACCCTCGGATTATAAGGGGTCAATTCCGATCCGACGCACACCACTAGTTGGCAGCCTTGCCATCTTGTTTCTCTTTATAAACATATGGTTAACAACATTACTGATAAAAAAATAATTAATTACTGGATAAAGGAACGAGTTAATAGGTCTCGGGCAGTCATTTTATATTCCCGGGCAGTGATTAGTAGGACCGCTATAGTCAACTCATAAAAGGAACAAAAATCAACTTTAGCATGAAGATCCTACATGAGCTGTATTAATGACACTTCATACCACACTATAAGGGCTAAGGATCAAGGACAAGGAAAGGTCTCCTATTAGCCATGTCTCCGACCCCTCGAACAGTATAGTGAAAGGTCGAAAAATTGAAACACATCATTTTCCGATAGTTTGACTACTTTGACATCTACAGCAGTCAACTCAAAAAAGAAAAAAACTTTAGCACGAAATTCCTATGGGATTACACTTTATACCGCACTATGAGGTTGATCCACTTTATTCTTAAAGGATAAAGGATAAAGGACTGGGGGCTAATCATCCTTACTTGCAGCCAGTGGCTGAATTGCGAAGGACGCAGATCAACGTGGCCGTATCGAGGCATAATCAAAGGCGCTCCAAGCAGCCGCCAACGACACAGTTCAGACCACGGATCACAGCTAAGATGTTAGGAGTTGATTTTATGGAAGGAGGAAAACCGGAGAACCCGGCGAAAAACCCTCGAAGCACAGGAGAGATGAACTACAACTCTACTCACATGAGTCCAAGCCCGACAACGGGGTCATTCCCAAGCGGTCACCCATCCAAGTACTAACCCCGTCTAACCGGGATTAACTTTTTGGTGAGAGGCAGCGCGCTAATAGCACACGCCACCCGTGCTCCCCTTGGTGTACATTAATTAGTTATTTGAAGAATTCAGTAGACAAACCTTAGTTTCACATTTTACTTTTGGTGCGTCATGAGGATAACCTTGTCCAACCTACAATAAGAATGAAAAAATATCTAGATGTAAATGTAACTTACAGTAAATGCAATCTTAAAGACTGGCAACATTTCTCAAAAATGTAAAACTGTTAGAATTATGCCAAAAGCATTTTCTGTCTTACACACCTTAAAACTGAAATCGAATTGGCCATTCCTGTAAAATCCCTGGAAAAATATGTACAATTATAATTATTAACACACTGCTGCTCAAGCAGTCAAAGATAGAACATGACCAGTATAGGCAGTGGTGGATCAAAGGGAGGGCAGTTTCGGCCCATACTTTGGGTGGGGGGTGGGGAGGGGCGCTTTTTTTTTTGGGGGGGAGGGGGGGGGGGGCTTTTGTTTTTTTTATGGCTCCATGTTTTTTCAGGACCGCAATGCACATTTTTGTGGGGACATATCACATTTAATATCGTTACCTGACTGCATGTGGTGCAGGCTACATTGCTATTATCATTTTTCTTTTCTCCGATTTTCTAGCCTCTTTCTGACTTGGGGGGAGGGGGGCAGATCATGTGAGACGGCTAGTAATGTGCCAGGGTCCCACTCATGCTTGATCCGCCCCTGCCAGTAGCCAATCAGAAGTGGCATTACTACATTACATATATTAAATCTATACATGTTATATATTAAAGCATTAGCCATTAATCAGTCACCAGTATGACCTGCATAATAAATTACACTGTACAGTATGGCACAGTCTATTACTGTAACTACTGTACAATATAAACTTAACTGCAACAGCCTGCATCCCGGACCCAGGGCAACCAGAAATTTCTGTTGGGCAGCTGAGATTTTATGACTTACATCCTAATGGCCCACCATTTTCTTATAGGCCCCCTAAAGGGCAACTATACTTTTTTCAAAATTTTGCAAGCCCTGCCCTCACCGTGCACACAATCTAAAAATGTCCTGCAGTCCTGCGATCAAGCAATCTTGTCCTTTGTACTGTATTTCAGTGCTCAGTATCACATATTATACTTACCTCATCAGGTGAAATGACCAATTTAAAATTTAGTAGATCATCTGGATCAGGAAACTCTATTTTACATGTTTTAGGTAAACTTAAGTCATTGATATCTAAAAATTGAGAGAAGAATCGAAGTAGATTACAAATTGTTGTTTTATTAAATCTTTGAAAGACTGTGTATATTAGTGAAATATTTCATTTTTGTCACACTAATACACTACTCAAGATAATTCAGATTTCAGATTACATCTGAGCATTGAGGATTAGTGGGATGAATTTTGTTTTTTCAAAATTGGTATTTCACCAATTGATACCATGAAATCAATTGACTAATTGTATTTTATGCTATTGATATATATATATATATAATATATATATAATATATATATATATATATATATATATTATTCACAATGAAACTATAAAACTTTTATTTCAAATATTCAGTGTATCAGGGTGCTGCCCCTTCGAAACGTTGAAAATTTGAAATAAAAGTTTTATTGTGAATAATCTATAAAAGCTGTTAAAACTGGGTTGGGGAGGATGAATAATCTATAAATGCTGTTAAAACTGGGTTGGGGAAAATTGTTGATCATATATATATATCTATATATACATATATAATTTACAGAATGAGTGGCCATTCTGTATCGGGGTATACAGACACGAGGCGAATCCAAGTGCCTGTATCCTGATACAGAAGGAACACAAATTCTGTAAATGACCTTCTAAAACGTCTATTAAGTTAGCTAAAACTACATCATGTTAAGAGTTTGAGGTAAGGTTTAATAGGCTACGATTATTAAATTAGTGATGTGAGCATGCGCTTTGATTTATAGTATTAGTTCTAAGTGACGTGCCATAAATAGCTGCATGTTCTGATCATCATTTGTTATTTAACAAATGTTGTTCTTCAACAACTGTTTGCATCTTCATCTTGTATGAGGATGCTACCAGCGATCTACCTTGCTCAAGATAGTTGAATGCGAAGTGTCTGTAAATGTGATACAGAACTGATATCAGGGTCTGTAAATGTGATACAGAACTGGTGTTTTATTAAACAGTTCTGTATCACATTTACAGACACTGTTCTGTACTGGGGTAAACAGACATTGATTAAACTTTAATTTATTTTGAATTTTCCTCATGAATTATTTTAAATGAGTTTTAGAAATATATATACAATATATATCATAATAAAAAAACTTTATTATAATAAAAAAACTTTATTATAATAAAAAACTTTATTATATGGAGAAGAGTATTTTACTAGCAACTAAAGCACTCGTAGAATCCATATTTCACTACATCCGGGAACCGAGTGGTGTATTTCTCGTATGTAACGCTCATGAGTGACATATCGACAAGTCAAAATTTGTAGCACCTATCACCACAAGTTTCGAATCAAGTAAATTTGAGCCAGTAACTTCTCTTAATTCAGTTTTTCACGTAAAATGACGTATTTTTGAAGAAGCTGTAAAGTTGTATTTTTCATTTGTATTTTCTAAAAGTTTTAGGTCAAGCAGTTGTAGTTTTTGCATTAAACTCAGTTTATCAACATCACTTCCACGCATAATTTCATTGTCCATATAATAAATAGAACATTACACGGTTGCTCAAAGATATGGATTTTATGTTCTCATGGCAAGAACATAAAATCTATATCTCCTTGCCACTGTGTAATATCCCCTTTTTATTATATAGATGCGAGTGTTTTACTAGAGAATATGCAGTGTCGTACTTTCCATATCCTCACTGGTGAAGATATCGATGATGTCATTAAGAATTTTACCTCTTTTTGCATTGAATCTACTTTATATAATAAAAAGAAAATTACACGCTGGCTTGAAGATATGAATTTTATCTTCTCGTGGTAAAAACGATATTTTACTCATTCGCTATGCTCATTCGTAAAATATTGTTTTCACCACTTGAAGATAAAATCCATATCTTCGCACCACCATGTAATATCCTCTATTTATTTAACCCTTTCATTCCCATATTTTCTACTAACAGTATATCTTAAATTCCATATGATTTTGCTCATCAAGGGAAGACCTCCAGTGGGAGTTAAAGGGTTAATAAACTATCTCCTTTTAAACCCCTTTCATTTCCATTGGTGCCATTGACACTTTTTATTTTTTACTCTGTCTAACTGCCAGACGATTTTACTCATCAAGGGAATTAGACCTCCTGACATGATGGGAGTTAAAGGGTAATATACATGTATATATATAAACCAAACAGTGAAATCAAAGTAATGTGCAGCGTATGCAGTGTCGAAACACAAATCGAAATATATATGTAATAAAGTTGGATACACAGCTGAAACAAGGAATGTAGAAGTCTAACATTTTGAGCAAATTAAGGACCTTAATTCATCAGAGGGAAGCGTTTCTCATCAAACGTTTCTCTCTGATGAAGGGCCATCACTCAAAATATTAGACTTCTACATTCCCTGTTTCAGTAGTATATCTAAACTTATTATATTTCGCTTAATAAATATATTGATTATATGCATGACAAAATTACTACATTCTGATTGGTTGAGAGGAGTACAATTATTTTATTAAATATACTGCAGTACAATTAATAAAAATAGAGAAGGCCCTGGGAATGATGTTGACAACAAAATTCAAAATGGTGGCCAATTCTGCAATGGAAAGTTTTCACATTTCCAATGACTTGTAGTAGTACACTATGTTCAAACTAAAAATGTAAATATTTTGAAATGAGTACAGACTACAGAGAACACCCAGAGTGAAAAGGGCCTTTGCTTGAAACATTAGACTCTGTTTCTCTCTGATGAAAGGCCTTTGCTCGAAACATCAGACTCCTACGTTCTCTGTTTCAGCAGTATATCTAATCTTACTACACTTCAATTGTTGTTTTCTACACTGCCTACGCAGCACGATACTTTTATTTCACTATATATATACAATAAGCATGGTTTATATTGTTAGTTTATATTGCTATTGTTATTACTACTTATAAGTTTGTACAGTGTATAAGTAGTGTTATAAATACCTAATTATCTGATTATATCTATTGATTCTTCTAAAAATAAGGAGAAAAACAATACACCTCCCTCCCTACCCAGGAATTCTTCAAAAAAAAGATGAGCACCAAGGAATTTTTGTTGGTTGACTTCATAATTAGATTGGCACATGTACTGTATGTTGGCAATCATCCCCAGCCAACAGGTCAGCTAGACTCATAGTGGAAGAGAATGAGAGATGGATTTTGATATTATTTAAGCCTTTACAGGCAAACAGATACCAATATATCAAAATCAATTAAAGCATACTCAAGAAAGGTTGGATAAGTAAGAAGTGCACAAAATGTGCTTGAAGTCTAAACGAGATTTTAACTCTTTACATTTTAACATCACAATAAACAGACGTGGCCAGTAGTTTGGGGTCAAACAATAATTCGACGACTATTAAGACATTGCAGTTTCTACAGACGACAACAACCAGTTAAAACTCAGTAAACTTAAATACTAGAACACCCAGGGAATCTCAGGATAAAAACCCAAACCAACTACCGTAATATCAACGAGATATCACAGCCTAAAATTGTGAACGGAAGCATATTAAGCATGCATGTTTACAGACCTTTCGTGATTCTCAACTGTGCTGCTGAAGCTCTCTTTGTGCCACTTCCTTTGGAAGTCTCGCCTTCTTTTTTCTGTTGCTTTAAAGAGAATAGTTTTATCATGTCTCCCTTCTCAAAACAGAAAGCCTTTCTGTTTTTTCCGAGCTATGAAATAGAGATGAAACTCAGTCAAAATTCCTGAAAGCAACTGTTAAATTAGAGGCATACCTTTAACTGTACAAGGAATTTGCGGGCGCGGTTAATTAAATGTGCTGATATCATTTATAATCACGCGTGGCCCACAACAAGGGTCACCTCTTGAGAAAAAGATCACTCCTGAAAAAGCTGTACGTGTTCAAAAACATAGAGATCATATAAATACTAGAGGGGGTATTGGCGGGAAAATTTGGTAACCACATGGCAGTCGCCATTACCTATGATATTTCAGTCAATTGGTTGGCAAATGTACTAGACCCAGTCCTTTGCCAACCAACGCGTCCGAAAAAAAATTTTTCATGACTTTTTTGGTGATTTTTTTAATTTTTTCGTTATTTCTTTCATGATTTTTTGATTTTTCCATGATTTTTAAATTTTTTTTTGTGATTTTTTGATTTTTTTTGTGTGATTTTTTTGTGATTTTTCTGAAGGTGTACGTGATTTAAATCAGTGATTTGCCCCTCGAGCCAGATAACTTTCACAATGGTCAAAATATTTAGCGTCGCAAGTATGATTTAGTGAAGTAACAATTTTTGGAAACAGTGTATTTTTTAATTATTTAATTTTGTTCCAACTTGCATAAAATATTTATGTTAATTTTAAGTACTTTATATATGACGAGTATATAATAAATGACTTGCAAACTTTTTAAATTTATTATCTTAATTGAATTTTTTCTTCCCCACCCCCCCTAACCTTCCCCCCCCCCCAATTTGTTGATTCACGTTTTAATTGTTAATAGTCTCTTTCTGTATGTATATATAACTGTTAAGTCTCATTTTTTAAGGAAGCCAATAACAACATTAACATGCAATAGAGTGATTATTAATTTTAAGATTTATTATGGCCAGTAACTCCAATGTTAAATTTATAATTTAAAACATGTGTCTTTGACATTTTAAAATAATTTTGATATTTCTTTTCAAATTTCTTTATGTTTTTTAAAAAAAATTTTCAGAAGTCTTTTTCATAATTTTCAATCAAAGAGGTAACTGTGGAAGCACTAGCAGCGCCGGATTTAGGACTGTGGAGGCCCCTGGGCGGTCACTGACCAGCACAATATATCAATCCTATTTCTGAATGTATGCTAAGAGACCTATCAGTATATTTTCCCCGAATTACGCTTTCGTCGCTAAAGACACGAGATAATTTTGCTTTACGAACTAATACAACTTCGAAGTCACAATTCCCACACTGAATCTGGTTTACAATAACAACATGTCAACTCCATCCATCAATCTGTCATAATCGTCATAGTATACACCTTTAGAAGTGACCCTATATATCATCCATATATCTTTTGTCTTGTTTTTGACTCATATTTTGGGCTCTCAAGATTTTTTTCATTTCAACACCTATTTTTCAACTTTCAAGACATTTTTGTGGAGGCCCCCCCTTAAATAATATTTTGTGGGCGACCCTGGGCGACCGCCCAGTCCGCCCTGTCCTAAATCCGGCACTGAGCACTAGGTTCCCTGTGTATAGGTGCCAGCATTCTACAAGTCAGTGGCAGTACACACTAGATCCAGTCTATTTGTTTTTGTTTTTCGCGCGGTCGCAATTTCTATTCCTTTCGAAAACTGCTTGCCAAGAAAAAGTGTTCTCTCGAAAATGGTAAGTGTAAAAATCTGTCCATAAACACAAAATACGCTAACGCAGAACATCAGAAATTAATATTCTGGACATATAAAAGTAGTTTTATCGGATTTTTGATTGATTGCAACTGGATGGTCACTCTGGAACGTATATTTTGTTGTTATGTTCTAGCCGTCGCACAAGTCTTTCCGTATCAAGCGAAAGCTCGCCAAGAAAATGAAGCAAAACAGACCTATTCCACAATGGGCTCGGATGAGGACTGACAATAAAATCAGGTATTTAAGATACTAAACTATCGAAATTGTCTAAAATTGTGTGCTTAGTGGCTAATACGAAGTATTAATTAATGAATTGATGTGATCATGTAAATGTGCCATTTTTCACTATTCAATAGTCTCACTCGCATTTTTATAATTCAACTCAAATAGAATTGACTATTCAGTTGATTGAGGTCATCTTATAAACTATATATTGCAACAGTATTCTAATGTTGGGTTGTAATCAATTGCCTGAGATTTAATAGATCAATCACCTGAGATTTGGAGGATGAAGACAGCTGCCATGGTTGGTTGGTAAATGATAGCATATAATATTTAACAAATAGATTCCATTTTGCTGTTGTCTGTTCAGGTATATAGATGCACAGATGACGTCACAACGTGGTAAGAACAAAAAAGTGGCCCAGGAGATGCAGTTGAGTGGGTCGCTTCTTACCACCTTGTGACGTCTTCTGTGCATCTATAACTGAACAGACAACAAAAAAATGGAATCTATTTGTTTTATATGTGCAGATTTGGGGGAGAATGAAGAAGGAAAAAAGCAATTCAGCTGACATGATCTGATGTGACCATGTGTCTGTCCTCTAATCAGTGCTGTGAGGAACTTTGTTACAAGTAACTAGTTACATGTACTTGTTACTTTTTTGAGTAACTTTACCAGTAACTAGTTACTTTTTTCAGAAGGTAACTTGTAACTGTAACTAGTTACAAAAATTAGTAAAAAGTAACGATAACTAGTTACATCTGCCATTGAGAGCGCCATTACTTTTTGCGATATCCATAATACTCCCAACCTCACGAGTCGTCGTTCAACATTGTATCCAGCTTTTCATTGAACTGAACACATGGGTGCCTGCAAGTGCAGCATGTTGTGAAAGGCTGTTCAGCTGAGCAGAATTAATTTTCATACCACATTGTTGTTCAATGGCTGATCGTAATTTTGAAAAATCTCTTCTGTTCAAATTAAACAATACTTTTGTCTAATTCACATGCTTTCTCGATTTTAATAGTCGAACGAAAGAATAGGTGTAACATTGTAATTGTAACTAATTACACAATTTTTAAAGTAACTTTGTAACTGTAACTAGTTACTTTTTTTTCATTGTAACTTGTATCAGTAACTATAGTTACTTTTCTGATGATGTAACTGTAACTAGTTACAAAAATTATGTAACTATTACAGCACTGCCTCTAATAGATTATGGGCAACAACCAATGAAAACATGCATAGCAACCAGGGTATTGTATAAATTGAAATAGAGTAAGCTTAGATATACGAAGGGCCTTCGCTCGAAACGTTAGACTCCTACGTTCTCTGTTTCAGCAGTATATCTAACCTTACTCTATTTTGATTGTTGTTTCAACACTGCCTACGCAGCACACTACTTTTATTTCACTATTGTATAAATTCTTTTGTACCTACCAACCAACATGGCTGCTATGACGTTACATGCAACCCAGCAATAACAATAGTTGAAAATACAAAAATATAATATTGCAATGCTCAGGGCTCAAAATAACGGCTGGTCAATGACTGGCCAAATTTTTAATGTGACTGGTCAAATTTGTATAATGCCAATCATTATGACCAGTCATATTACTTGCAATTAATTTTATTACTTCCATTTGAAGGAACTTAAAATGATTGTTGTGCTGTTGTAGACCCGTTTCATAATGTCTGATATATATTGAAGGGAACTATGCATGCATTTCCTTTTTATGACAAACGTTCATATCAGTACTAGCTTATATATATAGCGTAGAATATACTTTACATGGTTTCTTTTGTGTTGTGTTTGTTGTTGTTTTTGTTTTTTGTTGGGGGTTTGTTTGGTTGGTTGGTTTTTGTTTGTTTTGTTGTGGGGTTGTTTGGGTTTTTTTTTGGGGGGGGGGGGGGCATCGTGAAATTTGACCGGTCAAAAATTGCCTTTGACCAGTCACAATTGGAACTGACCAGTCACCATGACCGGTGTAACATGAAATGTTATTTTGAGCCCTGAATGCTATTGCAATATTTTAACACTTTGAGGCCTGGACCTCTCCCTGTGACCCTGTGCTGAATAAAATTATCTGGCATTAGCTAGAATAAACCTTAAAGACTCATCATCAGGCTTCAACATGTTACATGTAATTTCTGTTACATTCATACTAGAAATACTAGGTTTTCTAAACTTAATTTATGTTGCCCTCGATACAAAAGAACTACTGAGGGGGGTCGAACCTTTACTGTTCATACCACCAGGGCTTGGAATGGTATTTCTACTGACTTAAAGAAAAGTTCTAGTGCAAATAGCTTTAAAAGAAACTTTCTTAAATATTTTTTAACAAATCAACGAGAGATACTCACTTTTCTATCTTTTTCATCTCTTTAATTTTACCATAGCATATTAATTTTGTTTTATTAATATATATTACTAATTCACAGTACCAATTGTAAATATAGATTTAAAAGTAGACTTGTATGTAATGTAAAAATTGTAGTATATGATATTATAAATTAGGTATATAGAGGGCCACAAGTTTATCATTTTTATTAATGTCAAGTGTTACCCTCTTGAAATAAAGTCTCAAAATAACTAACTAAAAAAAATAGATTGTCTTATGCATGCTGATTGATCAGTTACCATGTTTATTTCAGGCTATGCAAACACAGTTGTGATGTCACAGAACATTTCTTAGTCAACTTTATTATTTCACAAAAGAAATAGAAAATGGACAGCTTGTGTGTATATGTGTGTATAAAATGTACTGATCAATTTGAGATGTTTCACCCAAAAATGTGCAAATTACAAAATGGAGACCTCTGGTTCAAATCCTCCCATCTACCAAATTTTCCACCCCAAAGAAGGCATGAAACGTCAAATTCCCTACTCCCCAAAGACTACTTAAGCCTGGTTTCCATATAGTTGTAATTCAGTCGGTGATTGATCAGCGATTGTTTGTGATCTTTTACAACAGTCATGTTTCCATATAATTGTAATTGTTGTAATTCAAATCGCCGATTCGCTCGGACTGAGGACTTCTCGGTTTTGACAAAGTTCAGACGAGCTAAGTTTGATATTCAAAAACAAATTGAATGAGTAAAAGTTTCTTTGTGATCATTTCACAGTTAAGTCTCGTGTTTCGTGAACGCTTGGCGGCAGTTGCAAACATTTGAGGTCAAGTCTTCAAACTAGTCATTTAGTAGACTTCTTTAACATCGATGGTTTTTTGAAAGGATTTGTTCGGTTTTTGTAAATAATTTTGTGTTTTACGTTGCAAATATTTAGCAAAAAGTCGCCGACTGTCGGCGATTGATGTTTCCATTAACTGTTGTTGCATCGGCGATTGTTGCAATTGTTATAGAAGTTGAACCTGATTCAACTTCTACAACAGTCGCCGACTGTTGCGGATTGAGTTACAAGCGTTTCTATTAAGTTGTAATTGTTGTAAGACTTGATCTGCGATAGTCGCCGACTGAATTACAACAATATGGAAACCAGGCTTTAAAGTCAAATTCCCAGGGTATACCTGGGGATGTTAAAGTTTAAAATTGACTGGTACATAACCTGATGCAAACACTTCAGTGAGTTTGGAAGTACTTATGTAAATACTGGTGTACAGCTCAAGTTCACAGACATTTGCCCCATCTGCCCACATAGCTCTGCCACCCTTGCAGCCCTGTGTGAAAACTGAGTATTAATTATATTTAAAATCTATCATACTGTATAGATATAATGCAAAAAGACGCCACTGGAGAAGAACAAAACTGGGTCTGTGAACTATACCTGAAGCAGTTTATGAAGCCAAGACTTTGTTGTGTTGTGCAGTAGCATTGAAATAAAAATGTTTCCTCAACTATGTCATTGTTTGATAGTCTTAGTATCATGCTTTTGTAATGTGGATTGCTGGTTAGTAAGTTACCTGAAATACAGTCTTTATGGTACCTGTAATTCAATCTGAAAACTCCAATGATAGCTTGTCAACCCCCTGTCTATCTAGCTGCCTACATTTGTTTATACAACAACCTAAGAAAAACAAACAATCTGATTGGCTAAGAACTATGCGTTATTAAAGTACACATGCACAGCTGACGTAACGAAGTCGCAAAAAAGTTTTGTTTTATAAAAATTTGATCAAATTAAACGTTTGAAGTTGCAACTTGGTACAAAATAAAGTGCATTTCAACTGTGTGAGGATTACACATGTACATATCACTCAGTGATGAGAGAGACGGCCATCAACTGATCAAGTCGTTGTCCAACGACACAGACATATTAAAATTATCGACATAAATACGGTCATGCTGTCTCATGCAATACCTTCGTCTCCGCACAAGGCTATCTACTCCACAGCTTCAGAAATTTTCTGATACAATTTCCATTCATCTTCATGGAAATACTGTTCAGCCATACAAATCCAGGAAATATCAGCCATTGTCAACAAGATTTCCAAACACAGAACATATAATTTTGCTGGTTAGTACGCGTGCTTCTCGGCCTTCTCCAACGATAAATGCTTTCCCATCTGAATTTGCAGCATAAGAAGCGTCCAAATATACATGGGACAGCAAGATCTCGTCCAGAATAACTAATCTGTTTGTTCAACGATAAATATTTTGGCTAGAAATGCCGACGAAGACACGAAGTTTGAATAAACTTTCAATTTGTCATGATCATGATTTGCATAAATTATACGTGACGTAACCGGAAGCCAAAAATTAGCCAATCAGGACAGCATTTCTTCTGTCGCCCAATCAGATTGCTTTATTTGTATAGACCTGAATTGAAAATTTTACCTCCTTTTCAATAGCCCTGCCGGTTCGACGATTCAAAAATATCAAACATTTCTTATTAAAATAATGACATTCAGCCCAAATCTACAGTAACTGACCAAGCAGGATCTGCTACTTAACAAATAGATGACATTTTTCCGTGCGTGTGTACTGTAATAACGCACAGAAGACGTCACAGTGTGTAAAGAACAACAGTCGCACCACTCGACTGCGTCTCGTGGCGTACTTTTTTGTTCTTTACACGCTGTGACGTCATCTGTGCGTTATTACAGTACACACGCACGGAAAAATGTCATCTATTTGTTAAGTAGCGGTCAGTTACTGTAGATTTGGGCTGAATGTCAACCTTTATCCTGGGTCTTCAATTGGCACTCCTGTGAGGGGTTGGTCAATTCACCTCTGGGAAAACAAAATGGCAGCCAATTTTGCTGTGTTTACTGAAGGTCCATAGAAAAGTCAACAAAAATGAGTGGCCACAAGTGTTTCTTTAGATTTTTTTTAGTCATTAATATATCACAAATTATCAAGTTGTAAAACTGCTGTTTTGTCAACAAAGCAAAACTTGTTATTTCATTTGTGACATACAGTCTTTGCTCACACTTAACAGCGAGGTAATTAAAACACAGCCAGCCTGCAAAGCTGGTGGTTTTAAGCATGAGAAACGGTCCACAACCCTAACCTTAAAACTGCCTGCTTTCAAGCTATGAGATTACTTTAACCATACAGTTTATTTACCAAAATACAAAAGGTCATCAACTCCAGCATCATAATGGCAACTTTAATTATTTTCTGTGGTTGCAAATAGTGTTAAACTGTAAAATATGTTTAATTAGGTTAAAACTATAAAAAATATTTTCTACTATTACTTTATCAATGTATAGAATATAGAGAAGCCTGAAACCACTGACCATAGCTTTTATTTGGGCTGTGCCCACAGTCCGACCAATCCAGTTATACAGTAGATTCATTTCAGAATGTCAACGGTTAATACCATTTTTTCAGACCTTGACATACAAGATCTGCAGTCCCGAATGTGGTGTAGCACATTGCCTGTGTAGCTTTTTATATCATTTCAGTGTTACTATTTTAGTCTAGCCTCCGGATATTTTTAAATAATTTAGGCTGATTATTAATTGTGCAAATAATTCTCAATATTGAAACACATTGTTATATAATTCATATAACAACGTGAACGTTTCCAGCTTTTTAGTAGCCAATCAAAATACACATTTTCATTTTTCGTCCCTACAGTAACCTCAACAGCGTCCCTTGTTCTTTATACAACGCCACTTAGGCCCCGTTTACACTAGAGGTGAGCCGATCACCGGCAAAACATCGGCAGAGCCGATTAACGGCTAGTTTTTCTCACAATCGGCCAATCGGTCTTTCACCATCTCTGTCTCGTGACTCTCGTCCTCGTATTTCTGCTCTCACGTCCTCGTTTATCATAGGCCTGTGTACAGCCGCAACACTCCCGTCAAAATCGGGGAGCGAGCGTCTGGTATGGCGTATCGTATACTTCAATTATTTACCTTGTTTGGCATTTTTGCGCTTGTTGAGTTGTTGATACAAAAATATTTTAAATAAAGTTAACACTGCTGACTACTTGACTGTTTTCTGTTTGTTTTGTTGCGCTCAAAATACGAGAATTGGCTTGATGACTTCCTCTCTTTGCGAAACTTGAGATGAATAAAACGACAAAACGGGAGCACTGAGCATCAGGTTAGCCGATTAATCGGCCGATGGTGGGGAAATATCGGCTCTTAGTTTATTCATGCATAAATTATCTTTGATGTGCCGCAAAACCACATCTAGAATACCATTTTTTTGTTAAATAACGACAAATATCGTCTGTGTCATGATAATAACCAGCGTAGTGACCTCGGTTTCGGTCACTAACGTATACTTAACAATCGGTATCGGCAATCGGCTTTTTTTTTAACATCGGCTCACCTCTTCTAGTTTATACACTAGAGCAAAAGTATCCGGATTCACATTGCTTTTTATCCTCATGGAAATAAAAAAACAAAACAATGTGAATCCGGATACTTTTGCTCTAGTGTAAACGGGGTCCTAACTCTTTCCTGTCCGAATTGGTCTTTAGTATTTTATTCTGGCTAACGCCAGACGATTTTATTCACCTCTGGAGAAGCCCTCGGACAGGAAGGAGTTGATGCATTTTCACGTCTTCAGGGCGACGTCAACTTACCAAAGAGAGGGTGATAACCAGGGACGTAGCCAGGATTTTGAAAAGGGGGGGAAGCCGAAATCAAAATACATTTTTAGGGGGGTCCGGGGGCATGCTCCCCTGGGAAATTTTGAAATCGAGAGGGAAGATTTTACAAACTCTAAAGGTTAAAAAACGTCATATAAAATACTCAAAACACGCAAACGTCACATAGATACTCTCATGCATACACTCAGTAGATTGAATACAATATTTACAGTTTATTTCCTAACATAATTCACATTGCATCAGTTTTGTAGTTACATGTCTGTTGTTTTATATCGAAAGGGGGGGGGGGGGGGGGGGGGGGGGGGGGGGGAGGGGTGGGGGGGGGGGGGGGGGGGGAGCTACGTCCCTGGTGATAACTGTTGCTTAAGATTGACTTCAATACTGACACTACAACCATTTTAGCAGTACTGAGGCGTTTTGAAAGTCATTAAATTAGTCGTGACCTTTTTAAATACAAAAAGTTATGTTGCTTTTTAACCGCCGTCGTCGTCCTAGCTGACCTAGCATCGTAAAGTCCCTAATACCTCCGCCAGGAGGTTGTTTTCAGTAAAACCTTTTCACTTCTGTTTATCTGTCGCCAGTATATCTCACAAAATACTGCACATGCGCAGTGCACAGGTTTTCATGAAAGTTTGTGGAAAGATTGATAACAGACCAAGCCATTAAATTTTGGTTTAACTTTGGTTGATATTTGGATGAGAATTTCATGAAAAGTCTGATCACAACATTCTCCTTGTAAAAGAAATGAATGAAAACAATTGCTTGATTGCGCTCATTTTCCTTATTTTATACAAAATGTTTTGCATCATTCTGCCAGAATGAGTGCAATCAAGAATTCTATTCATTCATATATGTATTGGTCACGTGAGCTGGCCTGGTGGATGACTTGTTTTCTTTTTCATGAAACATCTGTAATAACCAGCTGGCGGAAGTATGCAGTACTCTCTTCATTCGGAGTTTAGTAGTAAGTCTTTCCTTTCCCGTGCTTTTAAATTATACTTCTGTCTAATCGATTCCCGTAACCTCTTGCTGTTCTTTCTTTCAATTGCTTCATCTAAGTCAACGTTTTTCGGTGTTTTGGACCCAAAACTAAAATACCTTTTACCGTTCTTGGAGCTTTCTCTAAAGTCTTCGTGTCGTTTATTGTTTCTTGTGTCGGACTCGAAATCCGCGTCACCGTCCATCTTATACTTCTCACGAATCCACTTATTTCGTTTCAGACTTTCAGCTCGTCTGTGACTGCTTCCTTCTGACTTGAGCTTAAATCCGGGATCGCTAGGGTTGTCTAACACGGCATCCGTGCTACAAATATTGAACAGAAGTTAGATCGTATTTAAGGTCTTCATTAAGGTTTGCAAGGTCGTTTTGGTAAAGTGCTCTCAACTCGCCAGCCGAATTTATGCCAGAATAGATATCGTTAGAAAGCTATAAATTTGTAGCATACAATATTGTATTTGATTTTGCGATAAACACAAGCCAATAATATTTGTGAATTTTTAAATAAAACCAGAGGGCTTTACTAGGGGCGACTTATGCACAAAATGTTATTTTGTGCAATATTTTTTTCCAGTTCAATTCCAAGATAAATTTCCAGCAAAACGGTGTTAGTGTTTTTTATTTATTGCCCGGTTTCGATTTCAATTTTTATGACTTATTTTGTCCGAATGCTGGTCGAAAAACAGCATTTTCAACTTTGGTCGTCAATAAAATCAGCAAAACTCGATATATCAAAAAACGCTGACACCGTTTTACCAGTAAAATTTATCTCGGAATCGAACTGCAAAAAAGAAATTTGAACAAAATAAAACGCTTTGTACTTGGATCGCCCCGAGTGAAGCCCTCTGGTTTTACTTAAAAATTCACAACTATTATTGGTTTGTGTTTATCACAAAATCAAATGCAACATTGTATTCTACAAATCATAGTCATTCAAAATATGGTCTGGAAACTCAGCTAAAGTCTTTGTTCTATCTTTTTGTTCGCCTTTATGCAGTTTTGTGCACGGTGCACGGTCAATGAACCCATTGTATTTTAGTACAATGAACGAATTATCCAATAACAACGTTTCAATTCAATCACTCATTCAACCGTGTTATTTAAATATTAAAGTGACGTACAGTCCGTTCTGCGCATGACCGCAATGTCGTCCCCAAAACATGACATTCGTAGATAATTACATGAAGTACTCAGCAAAATGTAAACCGTTAGGAACAACATGGCAGAAAACCAAGCGACTTGGCGAGGATATCTCCTCGGATTTCTTCTATTTCTCCTGAAAATGTTTTGTTTTGGGTACAAGTAATGAATGGGAACCAAGAAAAGCTTACAATCTTGAATAAGGTATTAGTATTATTTTTGGAAATAAAGATGTAGACATTAATTAGTTTCGTACATGCGCAAACGGACTGTACATCACCTTTAATAAACCTGAAATAAAGGATGTGCACGGTGTTAGGTACGGTTCAACATAAAATCACAGCTCATTATAGGCGCTTTGAAGTTTGCCGAGTTTCCAGACCATATCTCTATCGACTTTGCACAAAGTAATGGCTTCAACTAACGATATCTATCTTATTTTCGTGGAATAAATTCTGACGAATTGAGGGCGCTTTATCGAAATGACCCTGCAAACCTTTATGAAGAACATAAAGTCCTTGTGAAGAGGCTTGTGGCTTTTATCAGTTTATGGGCAAGAATTTAAGCGAAAATTAATTGAAGGAACCCTTAAAATAACGAAGAATGTCAATTTTTTACAACCTAGCATATTTCACTTCGTTTTTGAGATATTAAAGTCGGATTGGTCTATGAGTGTATTATTGTATTAAGGTCTGTGTTGGCCTTTTTCTGTTTTTTAGAACAGAGGAGTATTATGGCACTAAATTTTCAAGAGAATCTTGCGTAAAGTTTTCGAGCTATAAACGTTCAATGGTGGCTAGTTTGTTTTTGAATAAATTTGAGCTTCTCGGTAAGTGTCTTATGATGGATCATGCATTAATGCTAAAATCCATTGTTCTTATGCAAATGTTGCTATTTGCGTACGTCGTAAGGCATTGTCACAAAATAGTATTTGTGGCATTTTTCACGAGAGTCCACATTTCCCCAGAAATGAAATAGCCATGGCAAGAAGATTATAGACACCAGATTCTCTTCAGATTTTTGGCAAATTAATTATGCTTTTGGTGAAAATATGACTTAATTACTGGATAACGTTATATTTGCAATAATCAAACCACACTAATAAAAAATAAATAAAAGTAATCAAAATTCAGAGCTGAAAAAAGCTGCGGGTATGCGGGTACCACCCGGAGGAAGGTTTACTATCAAATGATGAAGGCATATTTAAGCCTGCATTGATATGCTTAAGATACACTAAATAGTTGACATGCATCAACACAAAATACATTACTTATAAACCTCGACTTCTACTTACATCCAACAATTTACTTATATGCCTGCATAATCCCACAACTACCCCTAAGGACAAGCCCTAGTATCCGCCTGTCCATACGCAACATTGCCGGAGGCTAATTGCGGTTTTTATTCAAATTCCCTTCTAATCTCTCCCTCATTCTTCAACAATACATTACATGACTTTAACTCCTTTGTGGTTCCCATTAACTACACTCAAACTTATAAAAAATACGCAACATAGCCGGAGGCTGATTGCGCTCTTCATTCAAATTCTCCCTCGTTTTACAACAATACGCGACCAAAACTCCAATGTAGCTCCCATTAACTACACCTAAACCTTTATAAAAAATGCGATTTGCAGCAAAACATTGGCGAACCAACAATTATGCAGCACTGGCAGTGGTAGCAGTTACATGTGTGAGACATGTACGCTGATGCCTGCTGTGATGTCTGTATAGTCAGCAGCGGTCAGTTATTAGTATAGCTATTGTAGTATGCCAAAGTTTACCTAGGAAAACCTAGAGAACCAAGGTACTGTAAAAGTCACGCAGTATTTATGAACGTTGCAAAACACAAAATTCTCGCTATATATTTTGAGGAAGGTTATCTAAACTTAAAAACCCATCCGGAGGAACGTTGAATACTTTTTCCAACTCTGTCAAAATTCCTTTAGAGATACGATTGTAGTTTCAAGTGATTTCGTTTGGTAATTGCAAAGATACATAAGTTAATACGCATGTGTGACATTATTAAGAGGTACAATTGCATATCAAACAAGTATTAAAATATCTCAGAAATGAAGTGAGATATGGAAGAATTATAAAACGTGGTAAGATAATCTAAACTATTTTAGGGCGAGGGAACTGAATAGATTATCTATAGTATCAAGTATGTCTAGTATAACCCATGAAAAACACAAATTTCCATCATTGTAGACTAGCAGTGGCATAGCCAAGGGGGCAAAGGTGGATAAACTTGTAGGGGGGTTCAGTTGTTTTAAGGCCAAGTGGACTAGTAATGTGTGATAATAAACTAGTAAATAGTAATATATATATATATATATATATAAAGTTTATCCACCTTTGCCCCCCTGGCTATGCCACTGCTATATATATATATATATATGTAATATTTATAAACCGCGCAGGAGAGCTTTATCGGATATAAAACACGAGGCGATAGCCGAGTGTTTTAGAGCCGATAAAGCCCGTACTGCAAGGTTTTTAAATGGCTTCTAAAAAGAATCACTTCATACGTTCATTGGCGTAGTAATTTTGAAAATTAAGCTTATCTCAGCCGTTAAAAACCAGCGAGAAACTTAGAGCGAGTCTATATCACATATATAGATCCGATACGCTCATGATTTTTCTTTGTGTTTTCCTCATGAATTATTAATGAATTTTAGAAATATATATATATATATATTAATATAGCAGGCATGCATATATATGCTATAATATGCTATAAATTATTATACTAATTAGAGTCTATATAAAATGCCTCTACCTTGTTTTTACATTTACAACTTGTTTATAAATAAATCTAAAGATATATTATGATGTGTATCATTCTATGTTCCGGTTTGATAACAAAAGTATGTAATTTATGGCTTTCAGATTACTCTTAAATGAGATTACCGTACTAGCTCTCAAAATGCAGGAAATAGTGTTTCAGAGACCCTAGAAATCCAAAATTTTCTGGGGGAGCAAGCTAATTGGACCCCCACAGGAACCCGAGGTTCTTGCCCCCACAAAAAAAACACCAAGACACTTGCTATGCCATATGGTAGACTAGTAAATGAATATGTGTTGAAATAATATGCACTTTTTCATCGAAATATAGACAATAAAAAGGAGGTCCATGCAGGTACATGCTTCCCAAGAAAATTTTTTAAATTATAGAGTAATGCAGATCTTTCAAATTTAGAATACATACTTAGTATTAACAGCAGAATTGACAATAAAGCACACTTCAGTATAAGGACATGAATAAAATTTATGCAAGACTACGTACAGCTCAATATATTATTAAGTCTGCATTGGGAATGAAATTTTCAAAATTTGGACAAAAATACAGCTATTGTTTACTGTAGTTACAATACAGTACAATACAATTTATTTTAGTTAGTTAGTTAGTTTTACTGGTAGTTAGTTTAGTCCAAGGATGCCGGAATTGTGGGGTGGGGGTGGTCACCCCTCCTGCCTTTTGCCAGGAGGGGCAAGGGGGGCAGAAGTGCCCTATGTTGTTTTAAAATATACTTGTCAAATACTATGCAAACTGTTTCATATGGTCTAACTTGCACATTTGAGCTTCGACACACTGCGAAGAAACATAGTAAACTGTATAAACATACCTGATATAGGAGAATCTTTTAAAGCGTAGAAAAAATTACATGTACCGGTATATACATGTATGGTATTAGTTAAGGTAACCTTAAGCAGTTAAGTAAAAAAGATTATATATCAATAAAAGTGCCCTTTGACAGGAGTTTGCCCCCCTTGCCCTTTTATCATCCCGGTGTCCCTGGTTTAGTCACTTAATTACTAGCTGACAGCAGGGGTGGATCTAGGGGGGGTGGATTGGGTGGCTAGCCCCCCCCCCTCTTTGGAATAGAATGAAGCTAAATATTGAATATTGATGCACCTTCGTTGAGAGCTGGTCTGCAGTTTACCTCATCGCTGCAAGAAAGCAAACATGGCGGCATGAAACGTAACATGTAAATTAGCTTTGTTTAGCATAATCAGCTATTAATCCAACAATGAAATGATGTCGACAGAACACTTTGGATGCTTTTGTTAGGAGAGATGCACTTGAGCAAGCAGAAAGCTCAAATGAATGGACAACATCGAATGAACATCAACCTGAGCAAGATCATGATGATCAAGACTCATTTAAATAATTACCTGACATCAGTTTGCTCTGTCACTGAAAATTTTTCAATTCTATCACCTCTCTTTTGCTTTTTAGCCATCCTCTTTTTAATTTTCTCATTTGGTTTTTTCCCAATATATTGATCTCTGTAGAAGAAACCCTCTAACCTAAACAATATTAAGAGATTATAATAATATACTGAGAATGACGTCTGTACAGAAAAAAATCAGACCGAGGTTTTAACAGCTAGTATATATGGACAGTGCTGAAGGTCTATATATAGGTTTATAAGGATGGGGGACAAAAATTATTTTGATGAGAAATGGGATACACAAGAAAGAATGGATGAGATTTGATATTTCAAAGACAGGAAACAAGATCCAGAAACTTTTGCTGTCATCATTCAGGAAATAGATTAAACAACTGGATTTGAGATTTTTAAATAATGAAGATGTTGGTTGGGATTGGATCAGTAATACCTAAACTTGTCGGGGAAACACGAAGGGACTAGCAAATATCATTCCAAGTGCAAGCTCCATGCAAGCCACTGAGGCAAGGTTCATACAAAAAAGCCAAGAGGCTCTGGGTAAGAAATAATTTAATTGGGTCCAAAGCCATCTCGCTTTATGCCTGGATATAAAAGTTCTTAATAGTTCTTGTGAGAAAAAACAAATATTTAAAAAAACAAACCAGTATGTATAAACAGAATAAGAAGTGCTTTATATATTTCACTGATCTCAATAAAACTGGATGGGGCATGAGGCCTGATTTAGCGTACCTGGCATCTGTTGTTTGCTTTATGGCTTTTCCAACCCCCCGGCACAGAGTACTTAATATTCCTCCCCCCGATTAATCTGACCATGCTGACATCAAGATTGCTTATGCTAGTCAACTTTAGGATTGGGAACAAGTTCTAAGGCCACTTTATGCGGCATATGTTCCACTACGTAAGATGGCGGTGACTGGCATGAAATGTTTGACTGCTGGCCATAGGGAACAGCCTATCCAGTTTATATAGAGATCAGTGATATATTTAACATACTGTAATAATTATATAAAAATAACTGAGAAGCAATGAAACCCAACTTAAATGATAGTCTAACAACAATAGCTTAATTATTATACCCTGTAAACATACACATATCATTACAAAGGCACAGATCAAAATCAGGGGTGTTGGAGCAACACTAAAAGTGGGGTAGCCCAAAATTTTTAGGGGGGTCTGGGGGCATGCTCCCCAGGAAATTTTGAAATCTAGAGTTTCTGAAATGCCATTTCCTGCATTTTAGGACAAGGATTTACAGAATTCTAAAGGTCCAAAAACATCATAAAATACTCAAAAGACAACACTTTTCCAGACATTGAATATCTGCATTCAAATTTCTTTATTATATCTTTATTCAAAGTCGTGGGTTAGCTAGGGTTAGTGATTTTGTTAATCATAACTTTATTACTGGCCTTGTTAAAAAGTGGGGGGCCCAAACATATTCTGCCCCCCCCCCTAAAAAAGTGGGGGCCAGCACCCCCCCCCCCGCTTCCGACGCCCCTGATCAAAATTTTAAAGGTAATGGCCTCTTGAAATAACCAGAAAAGCTAAAAATGCCAAGAAGCCATTTCTGGATCTTGTTTTCTAAATAAGCTGTACTGTGTTTTTTAATTGTTTCATCCAGCTTATTCAAAGTCCAATATTCTAATTAAGTGTAAAACTGTAAACACTAGCAAGATGGTCTGAGAAATAATATCATAATAAGGATAAATACAGTCAACAGTAAAATGTACAAATGTAGAAACGAACAGCGAACGAAGACTCACTAAAAATAAAGACAAACTGCTTCATACTATATAAGTAAAATCCAAACTAAACAAGTAATAACCTTAAGTAAACTTCGATTCAGCGAGGCGAGACGAAGCGCTGATCAATTGAGAATTTGACATAAACGATGCATATGGTTCGAGTTAAACAAAGCGTTGTCTGCGGAAGGCTTTGTCCAAAACGCTGCAAAGACAGGTTTTGGCGACAAAGCCTGCATTCAAAAACCTTTTAAAGAATATTTAAAATATAATATACATTTTCCCAGACAAATTGACACGACTGACGCGACCAAGCACAAATAAAATGTGAGACGCAACACTTGTTTGTTCATGACCGATGAGGCAACGACAATTTACGCGTTTGATCGCGTTCAAATTATAAAGATTAGAGTATCATTATTAAAGCAAACTTGGGTTTCTTATAACACAGCTTATTTGCATTATATTTCAGCCCAACAATACTTGTACTATTCGTTTGCCCCTAAGGGCTTAAGATATCCAAATCCCTCAAAAAGTCTATTATAAATTTAAAATTAATTTTCGCGCAAGACGCTGATATTTGCTACATCCGAGGCTACATCTGAGTCACAAAATACCAAACAAAATCGTTATCTCAATCTCGCACATCTAGCATATTATTTTACGTCTAAATAATAATACCAACAGGCTTACCTTTGACCATCCGAATAAGTATAAACACCACGGCCGTATTTTTTTGACTTCCTCCATTCGCCATCGTACATATCTCCATTTGGATACATATAAACACCACGGCCATGCCGCTTGCCATCTTTAGTTTCTCCGTTATATGTTTTCACAGTAACGTAGTCATCTTTAATTTCGCTAGAGTGACTCTTGCTGTTTGGATTCCCCATATCGTCCTCTTGTTGACGTACTCGCTGTTATCCGATAGCTTACATTTATATTTTTGAAAGGGCAAGGGAGGTGGGGTAAACCGGAAATAATAACAAGGGTAGACGGACGGACGGACGGAAGGAAGGAAGGAAGGAAGGAAGGAAGGAAGGAAGGAAGGAAGGAAGGAAGGAAGGAAGGAAGGAAGGAAGGAAGGAAGGAAGGAAGGAAGGAAGGAAGGAAGGAAGGATGGATGGAAGGAAAGGAAGGAAGAAAGATGGAAGGAAGGAAGGAACGAAGGAAGGAAGGAAGGAAGGAAGGAAGGAAGGAAGGAAGGAAGGAAGGAAGGAAGGAAGGAAGGAAGGAAGGAAGGAAGGAAGGAAGGAAGGAAGGAAGGAAGGAAGGAAGGAAGGAAGGAAGGAAGGAAGGAAGGAAGGAAGGAAGGAAGGAAGGAAGGAAGGAAGGAAGGAAGTGTTATGTCCCAAGAAACCAGACAAATATGATAAATATAACAAATATAATATAGAGCAACTTTCCTGTCCTGTCTCTCTCTTCGACCCCTTCTCTCTCTCTCTCGTGCCCCCTCTGTCCTCATCACGTGTCCGCATTACGTCATATATTACATCTCCCTTTTTCTCCAACAAAAACAAAATGTGAACTCAAACATGAGCTACTGTTTGTAGCCAAAACTTCCAACAGTATGATTTATATGAATTAAACATATTATATATATTTAGTCAATACGAGTACTTATCGTCCATAAAAGTTTGGTGGTACTCCCTGATTGGCTCTTCTTGGATATCTTGGAGCTTCTTGGATATCTTGGTTTTCTGCCCGATCACCCAACGCCACCTGTGTTGGAGCTGTAGAATCATCTTCTGATTCGCTACCAGATAATGCGGATTCCCCTTTCCTTTTCTTCAGATAGTTGTATTTCTTGAAGTGAGATGCATTTCTTGTAATAACATGATTATGGCTTTCTGCTGTAACTCTAGAGTGTTCAATCTTTATGACTTTATATGGATGGTGGTTGAACATGGTTGTGCACTTGTTCTTTAGTCGTTGCTTTACTAGAACTGTATCTCCTTCGTTGATAGTCGACTCTTTAGTATGTCTCTTTTGGTCTGCGTATTTCTTTGATTTTACCTTTTTTTTAACAATGTGTTCTGTTGAATTACACTTTGGTGTTTGGCAGAGGGATGGAATGGTAGAACGGATCACCCTTTTGTACAGCAGTTCTGCTGGTGCCACACCAGTAGATAGGTGCGGTGTGGTACGATAATTTAGTAAGAATACATCTAGCTCTCTACGCCAATCTCGACCCTCCACCCATGCTGCTCAGATGGCTTTTCCCATAGGCTTCATAAAATTCTCGTCTTTTCCGTTGGCCTGCGGCCAGAGCGGTGTTACACGATGGTGATGAATACCATTATGTTCCATGTAGTCCTTGACTTCCTTGGACTGAAATGGAGGTCCATTGTCGCTCTTAATTGATTTGGGCAGACCATGTCTGGCAAAGACACGATCAAAAGTTCGTATGGTTTGAAAAGCTGTTGTCTTGTGCAGTATCTCCACCTCAGGGTATCCCGTAGTTTCATCTAGCATAGCCAGAAGGTGCTCTCCTGTAGGTGCTGGACCATAAAAATCAACATGGACGCATGACCAGGGCTCTTCTGGAGGTGGAACAACTTGTAATGGAAGTGGTGGGGCAGGATTTCCTGATACTTGGCATGTCAGACATTCTTTTACATCTCTGCTTCTTTGTTAACTTTCGGCCACCATACTTTGGTTCGTAGGTTGTGCTTTGTCTTGACAATACCAAGGTGTCCTCGATGGGCTAAGGTGATGATGAGGTGGGTATGATAATCTGATTGCCTCTTAACACCAGTCCATCTGCTGTTTTTGATATTTCTTGATGTACTTTAGCATAAGGTGCTAAAACTTTTTGCTTCCATTTTCCTGAGTGGATTGCCTGAATGATACTTTGCAGCTCCACATCTTTCTTTGTGGCTTCGTTCACCTCGGCCAGTGTAACAGCTTTAGGTATGGCATGCTCTGCCAGGAAGTTAATGTACTCTTCAGCTATCATCTGTTTTGGTTTCTCATCACTTGGAGCTCTTGAGAGAAAATCTGCTGGATTTCCGGTGCCAGGTCGATACTTCACTGTATAACTATATTACTGCAATCGTAGTGCCCATCTTTGGATTCTTGCAGGTTGCTTCGACTTAGATGAATACAGAACTTCTAATGCTTGATGGTCGGTGTACAAAGTGAAATGGCATCCAACCAAATATAAATGGAATTTCTCACATGCCCAAACACATGCCAAAGCTTCTCGCTCTGTCTGACAATATCTCTGTTCTACATCCGTCAGAGCTCTACTTGCAAAGGCAATAACTTTCAATGCACCGTCCTTATTGTGTTGAACCAATATTGCACCTAGCCCAACAGGACTGGCATCCACAACTACACTTGTGCTCTTACTTGGGTCATAGTAGGCTAACGTGCATTGCTCGGAGATCTGATCTTTTACTACTTCAAACGCTTTCTGGTGCTTCTCTTGCCACATCCAATGGATATTCTTTCGATCGAGTTGTCTTAAGGTAGCTGTGATGGTGGAAAAATTTGGTATAAATTTTGAACAATAATTAACCAGTCCCATAAAGCTGCGCAGCTGGGTTACATTGGTTGGTGGAGGAGTGTTCTTTATAGCTTCCCCTTTCTCTTTGTCTGGTCTAACCCCATTCTTGGTAAGGACCATGCCATAAAACCATAAGTTGTCCGCATTAAAAAGGCACTTACTTCTCTTGGCTGTTAGTCCTGTTTCCCTAAGCCTCTTGAACAAAGCTTCCAGGTTGTCATCATGTTCTTTCTGGGTTTGACCCCAAACAATAATGTCATCGACGATGTTTCTTACTCCTTTTAAATCATGTAAGACTTGCTGTATGGCATTCTGGAACACTTCACTGGCTGAATTTATACCAGAAGGCAATCTTTTCCATTGAAATAAACCTTTATGTGTAGTGAAAGTTGTGATGCTTCTTGACTCTTCTTTGAGAAGAATCTGATGATATCCACTTCTTAGATCTAGACGAGAAAAATGGGCTGCATGGGCCATATCTTCTGTTAGTTCTTCAATTGTAGGCATAGGATGATGCTCCCTTTTGATAGCTTCATTTACACGTCTGTAGTCACCACAAACTCGTATCTCCTCAGGGCTCTTTGGTTTGGGGACAAGAACCAATCCACTAACCCACTCTGTACTCCGATTTACCACTGGTTCAATCAAGTCATTATCCTGTGCTTCTTGCAGCCATTTATCTAACTGTGGGCGGAAATTGAAAGGGATTCGGCGGTACGTTTGGGCCACTAGTGGGATATTTTCATCAACATGTAATTTTTGCTCAAAATCTTTCAATTTACCAACACCGTTAAATACATCTGAATACGTTTTAAGAAGGTTTGGTACTCTTGATGATCCAGTTCCAGGGTCATTTTCATCTATCTGGGAAGTGGTTGTACTTAATGGTGGTGCTTGAGATAACGTAGAGCTGTTGTCAGGCATCTGAGAAGTGCTTGTACTTAATGGTGGAGCTTGGGATGACTTAGGGCTGTTTTCAGACATCTGGGAAGTGATTGGACTCGATGATGGAGCTTGGGATGACTTAGGGCTGTTTTCAGGCATCTGGGAAGTGGTTGTATTCGATGGTGGATGGGTCTGCTGAACCGTGTTCAGATGAAATTGAATGAGTTTCAACTGCTCGGCGGTGCTACAACTTAATAATGATCCATCATGTAGGGTTGTAATGTAAAACGTTGCGACAGCCATGACATGCTTAGATTCAACTAGGGTTTCGATCTTTCCCATGAGAGGTATAGGACTCGTAGCACCAAAAGCTCGAATCTTCGTTTGGGCTTTCATGAGGGTAATAGGACTCTTGCTCTGTTTTCTTAATAGATCAAGTTCACCAGGGCCAAGAATATTAACTGATGCGCCACTATCTACCATCATTTTTATAGGCACGCCATTGACAAGTACAATAGAATAAGGATACTTACTCACTTGTATGTTCTCTCGATTCACTGCAAAGGTATACTCTTCGTCACTTGAGGATTCACTGTTCCTAGGCTGCGCAGTGTCGGCGACTTGTGATGTCTGACTCTGACCCATATCCACTGTATTAACGTGTTTTGAGGACTTGGTCGAACTAAAACTTGGCGCTTTGCATACACGAGCGAAATGACCACGTTTGTGACATTTATAACACTCTTGCGATGTGGCTGGACATTTTTGGTTATCTCTGAGGAAACTTGAGCCCACATCGGAAACATAACTTCGATAACGTCGGTTGTTGATTTAGCTGCGCATATAAATTTTCTTGTCGTACACGATTGGTTTGCTCTTCGAAATCCGACTTCTGTGTAATTTCTTTCGTCTGTTTATCTGTACGAGCTAATGCCCTACCATAGTCGAGGACTTGTGCCAACGTTAAATTTTTTTCCATCAGAATTTTGCGCCTTAGCTTGTTAGATGAACACCCTTCGATGATTTGTTGCTTCAGTTCTGCGTTGACATCCGTAAATTCAGACGATGCTGCAAGGTACATATTCTTGTATAGTTATACGTCTAATGTTTCACCGTCCTGTTGTTTCGCCTGACGAAACTTGTAAACTTCGAAAGCTACGTTCTTTGAGGGACTGAAATATTCGGTGAGTTTTTCACATGCTGTCGCAAAATCGTCATCCTCGCCATTGTTTGGTAAAGTGTCAAAAATGGTCTCTACCTGCTGGTCCTGCAGCATACAACAACATGGCTCGCTGTCGTGTTTTTGCCGTTATGTTCATCGCCACCAGGTATCTTTTGAATCTCTTAAGCCATTTTTCCCAACGCTGAGCCACGGTACTGATATCTGATTTAGGATCGAACGGAGGCATCGGTTGTAGATTTGCCGCACTTGCCATGATTTTGGTTCCTTTTGTTTCCTTCTTCACAGCTCCTATTACTTTCGAAATGTACGTTTCACTTAATTAGGCACTCAGAAAGTCAAAATTTATCCTCGTCGCCAATGTTATGTCCCAAGAAACCAGACAAATATGATAAATATAACAAATATAATATAGAGCAACTTTCCTGTCCTGTCTCTCTCTTCGACCCCTTCTCTCTCTCTCGTCCCCCCCTCTGTCCTTATCACGTGTCCGCATTACGTCATATATTACAGGAAGGAAGGAAGGAAGGAAGGAAGGAAGGAAGGAAGGAAGGAAGGAAGGAAGGAAGGAAGGAAGGAAGGAAGGAAGGAAGGAAGGAAGGAAGGAAGGAAGGAAGGAAGGAAGGAAGGAAGGAAGGAAGGAAGGAAGGAAGGAAGGAAGGAAGGAAGGAAGGAAGGGAAACGAAAGAAGGAAGGAAGGAAAGAAAGAAGTAAAGAAGGAAGGAAGAAAGAAATAAATTAAGGAAAGATATTCTTCGTATAGTTAGTATTGGTATATTGCCTTTGGTATTTGGGATATTAGTAAATAAATAAATAAATACCAAAATGACCAAATATGTCTGTATGTAACAAACGATCTATATTTTCTGAAACACTTATCTTTTAACAACAGTTTATAAAAATAGGTACGCAATGCGTACATGTGACTACCACTGTTAAGCACAGAAAGAGATATAGACTTACAGTAAGAAGCAATGCATGAAAATGTGTGAAAAGCACACAGACACACACAAAAAAAGATAGTTCAGTATTTTAAATCATTTTATACATGTATTGCTAATTTGAACATGGCACATACTACACATAAATCTTTACTGGCTGCTTCCAAAACAGCATATATTCGCATCATAATCATGCCCCCAAGTTTTACATGAAGTGAACTTGTAAAATTCAGATTTTTTTATGAAGCCCGGATAGCTTATCGGGTGGATAAACCCTAAGCCGCTAGAGAACTACTCTAGTGGTGCTTTGAACAACCCAATTTAACTTTTATCCACCGAACAGCACTATCAGGTACATAACTATTCAGTGGATAAAATTTTATATTAGATTGTTCAAAGCATGATTAGTGCTGTTGTTTAGCTAGAACTTATCAACTAGATAAGGTGTCTCATCTTTGTACAACTCACCCCAGATCATATACATGTAGATTATTTTTGTGGAAACACCATGTAAGATATTTATAGCATTTCAGCGTGTTGACTCAGGCCGAAAGCTTACCAAATAAATATTCTTCATGGTGTTTCCACAAAAATAATCAATATTACATTATCGCCATGAAAACTTTCAAAGAATTAATCACCCCAGATAAATATCAACATTATGTTCCAAAACAACATTTTACCTGCCATAAATATGCTGTCAGTGGCATTCAAGTGTAATGCACATCACTAACATTTTGTGATTCTGCTAGTATTTAAAATAAGACAGTACGGCAATACTCAGTATTGTAGTTTCAACAGATATATTTCTTCATTTCAAGGCTTTCAACATATTCAAGGCTTTAAGTTTCCCAACACTTCACAATAGCTTTTCAACAATTTATCAAAATATACAATTGGTGGCACTTAGACACTAGATCATAGAATATTTTAGTACTTTCACAAGAGTCATACTTCTGGTGTATCTACTATTCCACATGTGGTCAGACCGCTGTAGCAGCTCTGGTGTGCACAAACTTTGGTTTCTTAATTTCATTATACAAGATATTGAACAACACCTAAAACAAGTAAACAAAGCACCAAGTCAAGGTTTTGTAAAACAGCCAATATATTTTGTCTGCATAAATTTCTTATATACATGTATATAGTGTAAATACAGGGCACTGTGATATATACTTCTCAAACTCATTAATAATTCATAAAACAAACACATAGGAAAATCATTAGCGAGACAAAGGTTTGATATGTGATCAAACACTTGGATAGATCATAGTTAATTAAAATACATGGTTTGGAAACCTGGCAAACTTCAAAGCAGTTAACAATCAAGCTACGATTGATGTTGAAAGGTACTTCAAGGTGCCAAATCCTTTGTTTTAGGTTTATTAATATTTAAACAGTACGGTTGAGTGATTGAACCCAAACGTTGCTATTGGATGATTGCTTCATTATACAGAAAACACAATATGTTCAGTAAACGTGAAAGTGCAAAAATTTCCAAACCTGAACAAAAACAAAAAACAATGTATATTTTCTATTAACTATGGATAGATTAATAAGCCAACTTTGACCTCAAACCTATCTTAAAATACTAATTCATTTGACAACTGATTCATTTCCTGATTTGTTTGATCTTGAAACACTCAAAAAGTTGTGTTTGATCTAATATCAAAACACCTAGCTCAAAGTTGGTTAAAACACATTTCCCACTCTTAAAAGTGTACATGATATATACATGTACATGTACATGCAGTATAAACATGAGTAATGAGTCACTGACCAGTGAGCACAACACACAATTCAACCAAAATTAAACTTAAATTCATAAAGCGATTTTATCATTAATATTGACAATTTCTTCGATAAAGCTGAAGGCCCAACTTCTAGCGAACTTTATAAGCTGAATATTTCTGGCTTTGAGATCCGATCAAGTATTTATAGATTTTGTATATAGTATATAAGATAAACAACGTCACAGTTTTGAAACTATTTCTTACCTTGTATAAACTGATCAATGACAGAAACCGCTCCAAGAAGAAAAGATTTGCAAAGTAATATATTAACACTTTTCAAAAATCAAACTGTGATTCACTTTAGTTTATTCCCCACGAGGCCACGAAAACAACTCGAGTACTTCCCGAATACCTGGCGATCAATGGCGATCTTCTCGACTATATAGCGATCGTGTCGAATATCTGGCGATGACTGCGCGAGTATGACGTAAATGAGGTCCAAACCAAGCACTCACTCACTCACTCAATAAAGCAAGATCACGCCCAACCTCGTACCCAGGGTCTTACCTCCGCTCCCCCGCCCCCGCCCACCGCTTCGGAAAGACCCTGGTACACGCTGGTCACGTGTCGTCTATCAAAATTTTCGACTGTGGGAGTGTCCCCTGCGTATCAATGCTTGACCTTAGTATTTATTCTGTGGCTTGACCTCGCTGGAATTGTCGAAGAAATGCATGTATACGTATCTTGTTTTGTTTTCTGGTATTTGAAATGAATCGTTAAACCGGTGATAGGATTTTAAAATTGAAACAAGTTTGTTTTGACAGCTATTGTTTTTAGTTTATAATAAATCGCTGTGTTTATTTAAGTTTACAATGAAGAAAGCTTTTGATGTTCCCATTCGTTTAATAATCGTCAACCTGGGTGCTTAAATTATACAATATGTAGTCGATTAATCGATGTCTTATTATCATTTTTCTATTTATATAAACTCCAGTTACTCCGCAAATTTGATCTTTCGTCGCTCGATCATGAAATATGAAACGCCACTACGAAAACTGTTGCCGCTCCTCCATTCGGCAAAGTATATTAAAATATCGAATAATAGTATTAATCAACGTACGACAAATAAACAAAAATAAACAGTACTAAAATAGTAAAATATTTGAAACCAAGATCATTCTATAATGGTACAGCAAGACACTAGACACATTTAATAAGGCAAAGGTGAAATGTCGAACCTTTGTTGTCATCTGTCTGCATTTCTGAATGCGCTGTGTTGTTTACTTAAAGAAATAGTACTTTCAGTATACTTCAAGAAAGCGAGCGAGTCTTATCGATTTTTCTGCTTCTTTGCTGTCACAAACTTCTTGTCCGATAAAGAAACCCCCGTTCAAGTTAACTTGTTAGGTATCTCTTAGTTTTGATCGTTTTAAATGCAACAACCTAATACCCGCCGCTTTTCGGACTATTAATAATAACACGTCGTATTAAATTATAGTCCCTCGCCAATTGTTTAAAATATAATAGGTACGGATATCGACTAACCTTTTTAAAATGAACTTGAAAATTGGCATTTTATATCAAATATATTTATCAATTATCATGTTCGTGGATGACTGACCATAATTTTGTCGGCATGAGAACTGGTCAAAACAACGCAGCACAGTAAACCTCACAGTGGATAATGAAATGGAAGACTGTTTCAAACTCTCAATATAAACAATAAAATACGTATGTGTTTCACCTGTACGTTGTTGAATACCACACGTGAAAGCTGCCGTTATATTTAAGTGAATACGTCCAGTTAAAAGCCTCGCGATTCAAATGCTTAAAACGAATATTCTCCCATCAATAAATAACACATGTCGCCAGCGCTACAAAGCCAGCAAAATATTGATCTTTGAGACTTTGGCATTCTTATTAAATTATATCTCGTTTCGGATTGTTTCTCCAAGCCGTTGTGCACCTTTCGTGAGTCGTGACATTTCATCTGGCCAAATGTTTTCCGTTTTGTATAAACACTACTCCGGTCGGTAAATCGAGAAAGTTTTTTGTACCACCCTACCCACACTAAATTTATTTTGTACTGCCCATATTTTGGGAAGCACGTGACCAGAGTGTACCAGGGTCTTTCCGAAGCGGTGGGCGGGGGCGGGGGAGCGGAGGTAAGACCCTGGGTACGAGGTTGGATCACGCCGACATTGTGGCTCCCGCTGACAGGTCAGCGGTAGTCACAAAAACACTATTGCATTAAAAGTAACATACGTTCACAAAAATATATTACTGTTATTATTGTTCTTAATTTTTTATTTGCAGCAATAATATAAACAACATTCAATTAGCAATACAAATTATTCAATTTTGCAATTATTAATACATTCAATTAAATTTCTTCACATCAATAAACAATGAATTATTCCAAATAAAGTACATTCATATTTAAACGATTGCATGTCAGTAATATTAGATTATTTCTCAAGATCGTAATAAGCATTTTTGTAATTATCTTAGAAAAAGGTTTTACATGCAGGTGCAAATTTAGCGTACAGCAGAATAATAGTTTTTATACAATAAGCTAAATGTTTTGCACGTTTTCATTGGTCGAGAGCCATGATCTATTACTGGACAGATGCACGGATTTCGTCACAACTTGTTCTGATTGCTGTGAACCAATGAAAATCGCCACTCCAATGTCACAAACCAATCATATTGCTTGTTTTGTATAGATCATGGATCACGTCAGATGGCGTGCTTCATCTTTTTCAATGCCCCGGAAGTTCGGCGGAAAATTCAATGAATCTTATCAAAAGTTGTTTTTTTAACTTTTTTATTGTATAAAACAAATAGATTCCATGTTTCTGTTGTCTGTTCAGTTATAGATGCACAGAAAACGTCACAACGTGGTAAGAACATCAGTGACCCACTCGACTGCGTCTCGTGGGCCACTTTTTTGTTCTTACCACGTTGTGACGTCATCTGTGCATCTATAACTGAACAGACAACGGAAAAATGGAATCTATTTGTTAAATAGAGTACGGTACGTATAAAATTAACAGCTCGTATAAACGGTCATGTAATCAATAAGCCGCGACTAAAATAAGCCCAGGGTTGAAGCTAGTCCAAAATAAGCTGCGGCTTATTCAAGAATTGACCGTTTATACGAGCTGTTCGCGACTTATTTAAGCCGTGGCTTATTTTGCGCGGTATAAAAGGCCCTGTTTATCAAATTAAATTATTAAAAAAATATAATTTATGATAATTATATTTATGAATAAGATCTCATAAAACTTTATTAGTCGACCGGAATCTAAAATTATAAATAATGTTAAAAAAAGGCTCGTTTGCCTATTTGGTTACATTCATGTATCCATACAGTATATTACACCCCAATATCAGCCAACGCCCATGTTTAGGGGCTCTTTCGGGCAAGGTGACTGTATTCAGGCGACAGCTCAATTTAACGTCGTATCTCGCCAACAACGATGTTTTGTCTCTCGGTAAATGGAACAAAGAAAATTTCGCTTTAAAAGGCTTTTTAGAAAATTTAAAAGCAGAAACCTTAATATAAAATTTGGACTGAAGTCTGCGTCTGGCTTTGAGTTTCAGGCGGAAATCTTGTGACGTAAAGTGTGTAACCGCTAACCAGTTTTACTATAAAAACAAAACTGCAATCTTTAAGCGTATATTTTTTTTGTTTCTAACCTTAAAATGGTCCAATAGGTTTTCGTAGATCAGATTAGAAATTAAAACTGAAGTACGTTTCAGCTCATGTTTTTTCTTACGTAATTACTTTACATCACAGACTCATTCGCCCCAGATTCTTTCCGTGATATGCGGGATTTTCTCCCAAGTAGTGCATTTTATTCGTCAATGATGATTATATTATTCGGAAACACAACTTATAATCTTATATTTATACTTATATAATAATATTCATGTTGAATTTCCTATGTATTTTACTAGACGAAAAATATTCGTGGGCGAGATATGACTTTTAATACGGGCCACTTATCACTAACAAATCTCCGATAAATGCAAAACATAGTCCTTGGCTGATTGTGACAAGCTTTTAAAATTAACGGCACATTTATATGATTTCATATAAAATGTGTATATTAACGTTTGGAAATAATGTTACCTTTCACTTTTCGGTAGCTTAGTTTCAAGGTTTTATTTGAATTTTTCCAACAGCAACATGCTTGTTACTTTGGCCAAGTTGTGAACAGAAGTAGCGTATATTTCCATATATTCTGCGTCAGTGTCTGCATAGCGAAGAAAAATAACAATTATTTGTGTACATTAATAGTAATATTTGGGATTTCACTCCATTAAATTGAATGTTGTATAGGGATTTTTAATGAAGGAAAATTTCGAGGTTCTTTCGGCTAGGAATCGAACCGCGAGGCGCGACCCTGCGATTTTAGCGCTCTGACCACTGAGCTGCGAAGCTCGAAGCTGTAAACGTGACCTAATAACATTTGTTTTATGCCAAAGAAAAATATATACTTACTAGATGCAGAATGAATATCATCATTTAATCCAAGTATGGTTTCTTCCCACAAATCAAATAAAGAACCAACTAGCAAATTCTTTTGCTTTTCACAAGAGACAATCTTTAGGATTTTTTTCATCAGCTTGACAAACCACGCCAAGTTCGCCTTGTTTTCACTCTCGCTTGGATTATCTTCCATTACTGCCTGTTTATTTTAAAAGAAACGTTTTCTCATTTTAGCATGCTCAATACCGTATTTACGCGAACAAACGCCGCGGCGTTTATTACATTTTATTCGAGGGCGGCGTTTATTCGAGGGCGGGGTTTATTGCAAATCATTAAACTTAAACCTTAGAACTAAAACCCAAAAACTAAATGTCTCTTCTGGAATGTTCACTGTCTCATTTGGTGACTAAGTTTCTGGTGGCTAGCGCACTGCTGTCACTTTTCCTATTCAATTTCAATGTCAGTGTCCCCTTGGTTCGATTAAACACCGCATTCATGAGAATAAATGCGGCGTTTATTCGAGGGTGGCGTTTAATAACATTTTTGTTTGCAACTGCGGCGCTTATTCGAGGGCGGCGTTTAATCGAGTAAATACGGTAATTCCCTCCATCCAATTCCTGTCCTTCCTAAATTTCATCTAACTTACTTTAAAACCCATCCTAAATCTATTCCATTCTAAATTTATTCTTAATTTTTTTTTCTTGCTAGATACCAAACGTTCTTAAAACATGGCGAATAAAAAAGACTTTAATCTTTGATCACATTGTGCCAATGGCACATGCGCCCCCTTTAGAATACCCCAACTGCGCCCCATGAACTATATATTTGCTAAAATAGATATAAAATAGTATGGCTGTCCATTGCATGTAGTTTTTTACTGAATATTCTGCTTTCTTAAATTCATGTTGTGTGTGGTCGCAAGGGGTAGACAGGAGAGTTGCTGCTCCGTAAGATATATTTTATTCCGGCAAATGGTAAGCCTGGCGGCCAATTTCGTGTCGTTCTTATACATGTATAACGTTTCTGTGAGTTAATCATACATGGGAGAACAATGACAACAACAATCACAAATTTGTCTGTAATGCATCTTAGTAGGCCAATGTCATTATTTATTAATTTATTTTATTAAGTGCGCCCCTCTCCCTAAAGGCACTGCCCCTAATAAGAAAACCAGTCCGACTCTGCTCCTGAGTCCCAGACAGGGATCAAACCTGCATACCATTGAGCTTGCAAATTCACAGTCATGCATGTGTGCTCCTAAGTGGTAGCCTTTGCATATAAAATGTAGGTAACGTAATATTACGAGTGGTGCGTATTTATAGCACACAAACTAACCAGATATAATAAATTACGACAAACATTCAATATGTACTATATTTTATTACCTGTACCATATAGTACGTAATATAAGCAAGTTCCTGTATTCTTCCATTGATAGCCTTGCTCCCCAAGAATTCATAACATATGTCATCTCCACACATTCGTAACAGTTTAGCAATGTTTTCCAGGCACCATCCTCTCGGTAGAGCTATAAATGAAAAGTTTAGATAAAGGAAATCAAAGATTAATAGAATAATACATGAATTTGTTCCTTACTAGATAAAACAGCTAAATAGAATTTTATCCCCGATAACATCACAACGCATGGCCATTACATCACATTACATGTAACTTTGATAAAAATTCAGTAATATTTTAAAATATAGTAATAATAATACAAGTGAGAATTTGTGGAAAAACCACGTTTATTATTTATTTATTGCTGAGCTTTCGACCTATTGACTAAGGCCTTCATCAGAGCAAATGCAACATGCATGGCATTTGCTCTGATGAAGGCCTGACTCAACAGGTCGAAAGCTCAGCAACAAATAATAAACATGGTGTTTCCACAAATTCTCGCTTGTATTACTATTTGTTATCATGCAAACTTTCAAAGAATTAATCAATATGCAGTATGATTAATATTTGGTTATTTTGATATGATCAGATCCAATATTAAGTTCGGTTCCAGCCGTTCCTGAATTGCACAATTACCCCTTCATTCGAGTTAAAATCATATACCAAATATCTTGCATAATGGGAGTCCAGGCGACGTACCATGGCGAAAGCTTACCTATCAGTTCCTCCAGAACACTGACCAAATTATCCCTACTCCATTCTTTAGCATTGTGTTTGTAAAGGTTGATTAAGGCTTTTGCAATTCCTTGTAAATCTTCATTGTAAACACCATAAAATGTTGGACACGTTGTCATCTTATCCCAAAGAAGCGACTCTGCAAAATGTTAATAATTTTCATTGCTATTATATATATCATCATCATCATCATCAACCTCATCATTATCATTATCATCATCATCATCATCATCATCATCATCATCATCATCATCATCATTGTCGTCATCGCTATCGCGTTTAAGACGCATTTTAAAAAAATTCAGCGGCATAGGCGACCAGTTCGTCGATAAGTTTAAACCTTGCACATACACCTTATTCAAAAATGGCCACCGAATTGGACCTTTTCACCAATAGCGGCGCCATCTTGAATTCGCAATGCATTGTGGTCTATCCAGGGTAACAAGCTGTAACAAGCTCAATTAAAAAGATGATTGCTTAGTGTAGAGGCACAAGGCGGTAATTTATCTTTATAAATACATACGTGGCAAAATTTCTAAATATGATCGTTGTAATATATAGTAAAAGTAATAATGCTTGGACGTCCGAGAGTTGTTGCTTTGTCTAATATCACAACGATTATATTTAGAGATTGTTCATTGTGTCTCAACACTACGCAATCATCTTTCAGCTTGTTACCCTGGATAGACCACAATGCATTGCGAATTCAAGATGGCGCCGCTATTGGTGAAAAGGTCCATTAGTCCTTGTGAACTCAATTTTCATGTGGGAAATTCAAAAGAATTTTTACTTTAAACCGAGGTCATAAGGATAATTTGTATGCACATAAAAGAATCTTAATTCAGCGGCCATTTTTTAATAAGGTCTATATAACATATTTGATGCATTCGTGGCCTTGGCACCAATGAATTTACTGATAAGATTACCTGAATTTTCTGGGCCATACAGAATGTAAAGCATTCTAGCTTGGAATACCAGTGGTAATGGAGACAGCATTTGACTTAACCAGAAACCATGTTCAACACAATCGTCGGCTTTATCCAAGAAAATTTCTCTGTAAAACACTCTCACATATCGTTCATACCAAGGAAAAGAGCCCGGTCCCTTCTTCAAAGCTAAATTTAGCCTCTCATCCACACGTGAAGCAGCTGTAATATTAAATCAGAATTATCCTCGAAGAAACGTGAAGAAAAAATTCCCAATATTTTCTTATACTGCCAAAGTCAATTAAAAAATCTTGACACGAGCGGGGGATTTGCATGGGATACAAGTTGAGCTATCGTAACCACATGTTCAGGAATTAGACGCGAGTTTTTAACCATCTTGAAGGACACTCGCCCCAACCCGGCCGTAATCTATTTATTTATTTAAATCTAAAGTTTACTTATAAAGGTGAAGTAATACGAGCAACAAATTGCTCAGTGCAACATTGTTCAGTTGCGTTGCAAGTTGAATAGCGTTGTTGCACGTATTAGCACCCACCTTAAACATTGTCACACAATAATGATTTGGTTAGAACTGAAGTCAATTTTTTCAACTTGCAACAAAATCATTGTTGCGTGGCAATGTTTAAGGTGGCTGGTACTTTGTTGCGTTTGCAAGTTGAAGAAAAATGATTCCCATATTACCTCACCTTAAGGTTGTTGATTTTTTTGTAATTTGGAAAAAAATAAATCAAAGTTGTTGACTTAAAATTTTAATTGAAAATTTAAAAAAATTTAAAATTTAAATTTCACAAACCTTTACACGTGTATGTACATTTATCCAATTCAATAATTCAATAACAATTCATGATCAGGTGTTGTGAAATCAGATACAAATCCTGATTTACAATTTTACATAAACTTTCCGATGGATTTTACTCAGCTTAAAAATCTTGAACATGCATGTTAAAAATTGTTGATAAACCTGAACAATTCAGGGTCCCTTTTAGGGATTTTTCCGGGGGGTAGGCGTTCACGAAAAGGGACCTTTGTAGCAAAAACTATTGGCTTACTGTGCTCTTCTAAGGTAGTTTTTTCTATACGCACATCTTGGGGAAGAACACCTGTGGTCTGCGACAATATCTTTATTGTCAGAACATATTTCTATATTTCTGTTTTCTGTTCATATAAAAATATTTTCTTGTCAGAATAAAAATTATAAAATGGTAATAACGTTGGATACGTATGAATTACAAAGCCGAGCAAAGCTTGAATCCGAAATTTTCCTTTTATATTATATCTTTATTGCTTTACTTTTTGCACATTTGTCTGTAATTCAGAAAAAAGGGGCTTTCCCTTGAGGGGAGGGGCAAAATCAATTCGGGGGGGGGGGGGGGGGGTCAAAGGAGGGACGGGGGGCTTGCCCCCCTCCACCTCAGTTATATAGCTAAAAAAGGCCCTGGGACACCATAACCATTCGCGGCGAACTGTACCGGCATTTATGATCTAGCCGACATGACAATAGATTCTATAATTTCTCTCACTATATAATTTTATACCCCTATCACCACCTCCACCTGTATATTTATTATAGCTACCTTTGATAGCTGTATAAGCCCTGTACTTCTCATCATTTTCCCAACCAGCAATGAAAGCATGTAGCATATATCCATAACACCTGTATGCGACGTCACTCCCATAGTTTTCACACAATGCAAGGTGAGTGTCCCTTAGCTGTAAAAAGTAAATACGCATCTCAATATATATAGATTACGAAATTTTTAAAGTGTCTAAAATCTTTTCCATACCTTTTCCAATAAAACACCCACAATTCTTAATCTTTCTCTGGTTGAATAAAGACACGTCAGTCTCTTTAAGAAAAGGCCTGGAAAAGAAATAATTTAAAATATATTTCTTATAATTTGTTATTTGAACAGCCTATATTATCAATTAGCAGAAACCTCTGGTAACTTGCATAATTATAGTTAGTTGTATATTATACAAGCATGCCAGACATTGCAAAAGTGAAAGATATATATAATAGCATATATAGTATAAAAACTGTTAGCCCCAGGTAGTCAGTAGACCCCAAGTGGTGAGTAGGGTGGTAAGTGGGTCTTTGGAGGTGAATGGGCCCCAGGTAATCACTTGTCCCCAAATGATAAGTGGGCTTCACCTGGTGAGTGAGTCCTTAGGAGTGAATTGGCCTCAGGTGTTTGGCAAGTAATCCCTAGTGGTGAGTGGGCCCCAGGTCCAGGTGTGTGAGTGGACCCTAGATGGTACGGTAATTGGCCAATGAGTCCCTAGCCCCTGGGGGTAAATGGGCATCGGGTGGTCGGTAAGTGGTCCCTAGTGGTGAGTGGACCATTAGGTTGTGAGTAGGCCCTTAGGTAATCAGTGGGCACCAGGTGGTAAGTAGGGGCCCATGCAGGTAGTCAGTGGGTCCTAGGTGGTGAGTGGGCTTCACCATGTGGTGATCGAGTGGGCCCCAGTTCCAAGTGTGTGAGTGGACCCTAGATGGTATGGTAATTGGGCAATGAGTCCCTAGCCCCTGTTGGTAAATGGGCATCAGGTGGTCGGTAAGTGGTCCCTAGTGGTGAGTGGACCATTAGGTTGTGAGTTTAAGCTCTATGTAGTAAGTGGGTCCCAGGAGGTGAGTGGGCCCGAAAGGTATAAAAAGATTTTCTTTCTGAATTGTGCTTTCACAAGGGCTATTAGGGCTATTTCTTCTTCATAAATACATTTTTCTGTAAAATGCACATATAAAAAAGTTATAAATCCAGCTCTGAAGTACAGATAAGAAAATGTTTGGAAAGCCCACTTCGCTATTCCCAAATATCCCATGCACTGTTTATGTGCACTGTGCAAGAGAAAGGTCCTGGGTTGGACCTTTTATACTTGTGAGCTAATTAATTACATTCATTACATGGGGGTACTTTGACCCCCTCCAAGAAAATTTCTAAAGAATAAAAAAATAACCAAACCCAAACTGACGCCTCCCCCCCCCTCCCCTCCCCCCCCCCCCCCCCCCCCCCCCCCACACACACACATACTCACACCCAATGTCAGTTAATAGAACTGAAGCAATAAACATTCTGTCACTCTCTAGGTTCTGTCAAAAAAAAGGTTCAATATTATAAGCTTGTGAATACGTACCCAAATTGTGGAAATGCTTATAGTACAGCTGTTCCACTTCTTCACCATTTTCTTGTGTTTCCTCGTCTTTTTTGTCCGAACTGGTTGGTCTTATCACAGGTTTTAAAATCAACAAAGCTTGTGTGCTATAGTGATAAGTCAATATCTTATCACGGATAGCTCTCGAAGTCAAAGCCAACGATGCCAGGTCGTAAAGCGGGATACGTTGGAAAATGTAGAACAAAAGTTCTTCCGAAATATCGCTGAATAGCCCCAGAGGGTAAAAAGTGAGCAATGGTGTACTTTCAATACGAGGCTTAATTTTGTTTTGAAGACGCAGGCTTGTTCTTTTCGTCTTAATACTTCTGAGGTATTTCACAATTTTGTTGCTGTTTCCACCTGTCATATCTGTTTCAAAAAAATTAAAAGATAAAAAAGTCGAATTTACAAATACGTTCTGCACTATAAAAAGCTAAAATTACAAGTCAGAGTTTCAAAAAATAAACACGCCGAAAAACCATAAATTTTTTAGAAGTTCAATACAGTCTAGTTTTTGTAAACTAACTGAAACTACTTCTAAAACAGTCAAGCTTTTGTTAACATTTAAAATAACAGCGTATATTTGAAGTATTTAAAGCAGAAGGTCTCGTCTGGGTGCATTTTAATATTTTTGTCTTTTTCGAGACTTCGAGTAGAATTGCCAAAAAGGCCAGTTTTGTGTTGAATAGAATGTACTCGAATGGTCTGTAAGATAAAGCACGTACCTGTTGCTCATTAAAGTTTCATTATTCCAAGCAAGTTCGTGATATATCTTCTTAAAAATTATCTTTTATAGCTTCAGAGTTCGGTCGTCTCAGCCAAAATGAAAAAAGAGTTGAAACTTGAAAACACTGGAGACTTTTGGCGGGAATATTTTGAACACCAAAAAGTCCCGCAACGCGTGTAGAACACGCGTGTAGTAGCAGAGTTACGAAGGGGGTGGGGGTGCGCACGTTATTTTAATACTTTCCCAAATTAACAAAAATTTTGAACTATTGACAGATATATTTTTCCTTGAGGCTTATTCGATAGATTATCTAGAATATAGATTTAATTAAATCGACAAAACTACAAAAAATTATCAATTTTTATGAGTTTATTTTGAGTTTATTGTCGGGATGCCTCGAGGAAAAATTGCATTTCTAAACATGTAAAACATTTAAATAAATATTTAAGGTACATATTATTTTTTCATTCTTGCTTGATTACGAATTTATATCTAAGATAAGTCGTATACATCTTGCTCCACCAGTTTAATTTTATCATAATTGTAAATTAAGGTTATAAATTAATTAGAATATAAACAAATTAAGAACTACATATAATTTAACAGAATTCATAGGTAAAGCTGCGCGCAGCTCAAACTTAACACCTTTGAAGAGGGCCACCGCCCCCCCCCCCAATTCTTTCTTTCCCCCCCCCCAACCAGGGACTGCATGACCAAAAAAAATCCGCAGCGTGAGTGGATAAGTAACTGAAGTACGTTATGCAAATACGCGACATGCAGCGTTCACAAGTGATGTTGTTATATCCAAAGCGTCATGATTTAGTAACGAAACCATGTGACAGACTGGGGGTGGGGGGGGGGTAGCGTGATTGCATCAGTTGTCCTGCATGACTCAACTTTTGTACTTTTCACTTGCCCCCCCCCCCCCCCCCCCCCCCCCCCCCCCCCCCCCCCCCCCCCCCCCCCCCCCCCCCCCCCCCCCCCCCCCCCCCCCCCCCCCCCCCCCCCCCCCCCCCCCCCCCCCCCCCCCCCCCCCCCCCCCCCCCCCCCCCCCCCCCCCCCCCACTCAGCCCTACCCACCCGCACCTCTCCACACTGGACTAAAAAAGAATCACTTTTTACTCGGGCTACCGCAGGTAGACGAGTCTAGGTTTTGGCTCTGTTTTTTTTTTGTTTGTTTTTTTTGTGTCGCCAAACGGCACTTCTGACGTCACTGCTCAAATGCTGATGTTTCATCATGGCGGATTTTCATGCAGGAGTGGCGAGTTTTTTGCTTCTCCTGACGCCTTTGGTTGTGTTGTTCGAAGTTAATTTGTGTTTTAATGATAAACACGCTCGCAATGCTTTTTATACTATAGTAGACCTAGGTTGGTCCGCGATCTCGATAACCGTACGCTGAAAATGTGTAGTACTCGATCAAACTTTATACGAAAATTCTCGATCAATGTGTTCTCGATCAATTTTAATACATGTGTTATTAATTAAATTGTGCTGAAAAATGTTGCTCAAGTGCTGTAAATCAAAGAACAAAGAAAGTTGATAAAGCCAACTTGCAAGTGAAAGGTAAACATGCTGTGTTTTACATCTTCATCGAAGTTGTCATTTTAAACTGCTAGTTATACATGTACATAGGCCAATATGTATTTTATTTGTTTAGGAAACACCATAACAACAACAACAACAATATAATTGTTTACAATATCACACATAAGATTAGATATGTTTCCATATTTAATAAACAAAACAATCTAAAATAAAATAAACAATCTTATAGATTGTATTCATCACTTATAATTACCGCTTCAGTCAAAATGGAACTATTCCCAGACGCCATCTTGGATCCGAGAGAGGACCCTGGGGACGAGCCCACGAGGTTGTTTTTCGGATGCAACCATTTAATATAGCCTAATTTATTAAATACAGCTGTTTGATGATTGTAAACTTGAATTTTTGCGATGAAGAGCCTTTTTTATGTAAATAATGAAATTTTTTTAAAATAATGAAATTTTTGAGCGGGAGGTTTTGGAATATGCGGGCGGTGAACGCAAATCTAAAACTTTCATTCTCATGGCCTTAGCTGAACTGACTTGTGTCTGTAAATGCTGTATGTAAGCAGTATTTTGCTTTATTTTTGCTTGTATTGTTTATTATTGTACTGATGTCTTGCACTAAAATTTGATGTTATTAAACAGTTTATATATTACTGTACTTTCATCAAGTGTGTGTTATTGTTTGGGTACACCAATATGGCCCAACCATTTCAATGTTTTGGTTCACCAGTATGACCACCATTTCAATGTTTTGGTACACCAGTATGGCTAGCACTTAAATATTTTGGTACACCAGTATGGCCACCATTTCAATGTTTTGGTACACCAGTATGACAACCATTTCAATGTTTGGTACACCAGTATGGCCACCATTTCAATGTTTTGGTACACCAGTATGGCCAGCATTTCAATGTTTTGGTACACCAGTATGGCCAGCATTTCAATGTTTTGGTACACCAGTATGGCCACCATTTCAATGTTTTGGTACACCAGTATGGCCAGCATTTCAATGTTTTGGTACACCAGTATGGCCACTATTTTATTGTTTTGGTACACCAATATGGCCACTATTTCAATGTTTTGGTACACCAGTATGGCCACCATTTCAATGTTTTGGTAGACCAGTGTGGCCACTATTTTATTGTTTTGGTACACCAGTATGGCCACTATTTTATTGTTTTGGTACACAAGTATGGCCACTATTTCAATGTTTTGGTACACCAGTGTGGCCACTATTTTATTGTTTTGGTACACTAGTATGGCCACTATTTCAATGTTTTGGTGCACCAGTATGGCCACCATTTCAATGTTTTGGTACACCAGTATGGCCACTATTTTATTGTTTTGGTACACCAGTGTGGCCACTATTTTATTGTTTTGGTACACCAATATGGCCACTATTTCAATGTTTTGGTACACCAGTATGGCCACTATTTTATTGTTTTGGTACACCAATATCAAACAAACATTTCTTATTGGGATAAATCATTCAGAAAAGCCTTTAATTGGAATTATTTTGTGTTGTTTTGTAAAATGTAAAGTAAAAGTAAACCATAAGGCTCAGGTATTTAGATCCTGGCTGTGACTTACCATCCTTGGTGTATTGGGTTGGTGTATTGTGTTGGTGAATAGTAGTGGAGAATGGTAATAGTTTAAGGCTTAAGGTGTTAGGGTAATAATTATGATTGAGATTAAGGAGAAGGTTAAGGTGACGATTGGTTTAATGTGTGGGTCGGGTGGGAATTAAGGTTGGGGTTAAGAAGGTTATATTTAGGGTTAAGGTTAGGTTTAGGGTTAATGGGGTAATTGAATTTTGAGGTTTTATAGGTAGGGTGGGTGGGGTTATTTGAAGGGTTGGGGGGGGGGGGCACTGAAATTATGTCAAATAAAAACAGGGGGGCTACCAAATTTTTAAACTTTGCTTGGGGGGTACCTGAAAAAAAAAAGAAAGTTTGGCAATTTCTCGCCCATCCCCCCCCCCCGATAAATAATGAACGGTCCCTAAGTTTATAATAGTAGTCAATAAAAAATTGTTCTTTGTAAAACAAATGTGCGCTTTCTAACTAGCTTTCTAACATGTCCTCCTCCACCAATCTCATTCTCCACATCACCATGCCCATTGCCCAGTAGCCCGAGTTAACGCCTAGCGGGCGTCTTGTTTTATATGAAATATTGATCAAAACTTTAAGTTGTTAAACTATACATATGCTATGCACTACGACAAACTATATCAAACTATTACATTATATAATATTACATATAATAACTTTGGACATTTATTTAAATTTTAGAACACATTGTTTAAAGTGGTTGTCTTTGTAAAACCGTCTTTGTTTATCAACACTACTTAGTTGCGGTTATTTTAATTATGTTTTTCATGTCGAACTTCAGTCTTCCGTCGGGCTCAGTACTTGTTCTTTCCGCCATCTTGGCTTTCACCCATTCTTGGTCGAAGTCCTTTAAATCGTGATGAAACGATGCCTTGCACCAGGCCGCGAATTCCACCACAGACGAAAAATATGTCGAATGAGTGTATACTTGAGTGTCAATGTTGTTAAATCCTGCGTCACGAACAAGTTCCTTGTAGTCATCTCCTCCTAGGAATTGTATTGTATTCGCCAATTCTTTCGCGTCGTGTTCTTTCAGAGCGGTCAGGCTTATAACCCGTCCTCCAGCTTCTTTTCTCAAGTAAGCGCACTTTTCGTCTTGCTTCAACCAGTGAAATACACTGGAGCTGAAATGAAGGTCGTAGTATTCGTCATTGTCATGCGGAAACCCGCTTAAGCTACTTCCAACTTGAAAATCAACATTCGTTGCATCTTTGAATTTCTCTTGTCCAACTTTAATCCTTGCTTCGTCAGGATCAACTCCTACAACCTCTCCGTCAAGACCAACGATATCTGCGATGAATTTTGACAACTCTCCTGTACCGCAACCCATGTCTAACACTTTGTCGCCTGGAGACAAATTAAAGGCACGAATATACTCAGCCTAATTCATACTGGGGCTTGTTTAGTGCGCTGTAGGCTTTAGCATTGGAATCTATAGTAGTGTATACGTCAGGTCGAGTGCAATCGACTATAACGAAGTACGAACAACTAATAATATACCTATCAAGCTAATTTACAAGCTTATATTTATAGCTTTATTCACAGCAACAACATACCAAAATCTTGACGTACACAGGAACAATATATATTAATAATACCATGATCGCCTCGGATTCTTTTATTCTCCGAGGGAATGTAAACCTCGTATTTCCCTCATTGCTCAAGAGGGAAATTTATCCTTTGTCTTCTTCTAAATTCCTGCTTGCATATATTTTCCCTCATCAACATGCACGGGAAAATTAGATGCAACTTCTCTGATCAACCGTGTAAATTTCCTGTCCTATTACAAACTAATAACATGACTTTTCGGGAATGCGGCCCTCGGACTTTCACAAACCTTCCCTCGGCGGCGGGGAAATTGAATCGCTAATTTCCCTCAAGCCATGTTATTACTTATAATTAATACGGTTATGACATTACCAAGGTAAAACCAAAGAAGATTGCCTTGACAAAGAGAAAACGGCTTATAATACGATATTGCACCTCAAGCAGAATGTTGACAGCTATACAAACATGCTACTGAAGGACGTCAGACATAGACATCACAAGTCAATCCGATTCCGAGGGTTTTTCTCGCAACCACCATTCATGCACCCCTTGTACACCAGTCCTCAAAAGTCAAAACTAGTGTTTGAAGGGTACAGTAACCCCAACTGGTGATCGGATACCGTAGAGTCCCCAAACTAGCGACCGCCGTTAAGGGGGATTTCCATTCAGCTTTTTTTGTCGATCGAGCGACTTTTTGCGATCGCTTTCTTTGTCTCATGCACTGAATGGAAATCCGCGTTTAAGCTGGATTTCCACCAGGCGTAAATTGTCGCGCGCTAGACTTTTTTCTTTTGTCTTGTGAGTTTCCATGTGGAACAAAGTAGAAAACTATTCAAATTTGTACAATAGAAAAGTCGAGCGCGCGATATTTCACGCCTGGTGGAAATCCAGCTTAAAACACGATCAAGTCGGTTTTCTTTGTTTTTTTTCGGGATTTATATCCCATAAATCCCTCATTTTTTAAATTCATAGGGATTATATGTATAAGCTCCGGGCTTATATATATAATCCCTATGAATTTATAATTGCCCAATTCATAGGGTGCCTGCTACAACTATCTCGTATGGTAACGCCGGTAGCGCCCACATACGGGAAGGAGAGGAAGGGTTTGCTTTTCGCTCCACGTAGTTTACGAGAGGAAGGCAAACCAATGAAAATCATCAAAATCTGTTGGTGGAGTCAGCACTTTATTACACTTACGCGCTGACAGGAACAACGTTATAATATACAAAGGTCTTTTTAGTTTTGCATAAATAGATATTGTACATGTCGACAGTTGTCACCAATCGTCAGTTTCCTTGTTCTACAGGTACATTCTATAGCTGTCTCGCTATAAATAACCCTCTATACGTGCACACTGCACATATCGATCCAACAACTTGTACGTGTCATTAATTTACTGTTGGCTAGCTTACATAACAGACATGGCGGATCTAGCCTAAAATCTGACCGTGGCCCACAATCTAGGGGGGTCCGGGGGCATGCCCCCCCCGGAAAATTTTGAAAATTAGAGTCTCTGCATTTCCTGCATTTTTAGAGTGATCTAGAGTCATATTGTAGGATCGTTTTGTACATGTTTTTCACCGAAATCTTTGTATAAATTTTACTCAAATCAAAATATTTCTTTTCTCTTTCAAGCCAAGATCTTCTAATTATTCAATAAAATTGATCCAATATGAATCGTATGTTTAACGAGTTTTGTGTGATATAAACTAACCAGTCAAGCAGCTAGGTTAGGTATCCTTTGGCCATTACTTAGAATTCTATTGAGTATTCTGTCTTAATCACTAATGCCAGCCAATTTTTACTTTCAATAATAATCAAAGCAATAAAGCGAGAATATTAAAAGACAATGGAGTTGATGAGAGCCAGAAGATGTAAACTGAGTTAGTAAATAGACTCGTAAATATCGTCGCTCTATACAGTCTGTCAAACGATGAAGAGTGTTAAATTACGCGACTGACATGTCTCCGAGTCTTGCAGATAATATTTCAAAGTTGAACCATGATAGAAATGCTGTGTTTCAGTCGAAAGTCGCGGCTCTCAGTTTGATCTCATGCTTGTTCTTCAATTTGATCAATGCTTTCTTTAAAGCTTAAGATTTATATATTCTGAGTATAAACACCACACAGTTTTATACTAGCGTCTGACGAATTCGATTTTAGTCAGAGAGGAAATCATGCTATAAATAAAGAAACCAAACAAACCAACATCTGTTCCTTAATTTTCTTGTGAACTATCATCTAGTATTTCGACTATCTGTCACAGGCACAATCATTGTCCCTCTATACGCGCAGCCATTCTTTAATATCACTCTGAAGAACTCGGAGCCGACTAGATTTGATTGCATTATTTCGTAATAAAATTGTAACAAGATATGGCAAGGGTGGCTGACCGTGGCTCCCGCCAAATTCAGCCACTCTATTCTGGCTCTCTGATTGGTTTGCACCCCTTAATAGTCGGCTGACCGTGGCTGAATTTAGCAGATCGCGCCGCTGACCGTGGCTGAATTTAGCAGAAGTGTTCTCCAATTTCTTCAGCGAATTCGTACCACGTTCGGTAACTTTTCCGGCCACTCTCGCCACGTTCTTGGACTTCTAACTACCTGAGACCGATTGCGGTGCAACGGATTGTCAAGGATATGCGAAAATTCAAAAACTCCGCTGCTATTTTGCAATTGACAATCGGTTTAGTATTTTTACGGTGGCTAATGTCGTTCTTACGTAACTATCCTTTTGTTATTAACAATTTATTATTTATTTATGAAATATTAATTATATTATTTAATTTGGAATAATTAGGAAAATCCGACCGTGGCTCAAGCCACGCTCGCACCCCTCTAGATCCGCCCTAAACTTAACCAAGTACAACGATTTCGATTTCCCTATCCAGTTTCCATGCAATACAGGAACAACCTACTTTTCGCTACTCAAGAAATATTGATTACCCTTTCCCGTCGGTGCTTGATATTGTTCTCCCAGCTGTGACGAGTAAAATCGTTTAGAACTAGAAGTTACTATCGCAAGACAAGTGAAGTGCTACTCCGCAGGCACCTCTGTGGCCCAAGTAACACTCTCTTGCCCACTCCAGTGACTCCACCCGAGTTTGCTCACTTCACCCAAGTTTGCCCACTCCACCCAAGTTTACCCACACCACCCAAGTTGGCCTACTCCACTAAAGTTTGCCTACTCCACTCGAGTTTGCGCACTCCACCCGAGTTTGCAGACTCCACCCAAGTTTTCCTACTCCACTAAAGCTTGCCCACTCCACCCAAGTTTGCCCACTCCACCCAAGTTTGCCTACCCCACACTAAAGCTTGCCCACTTCACCCAAGTTTGCCCACTCCACCCAAGTTTGCCTACTCCACTAAAGCTTGCCCACTCTACCCGAGTTTGCCCACTTTTAGAATAAGGCCAAAAAAAACCTTTCTGTTTCTGGTCAGCGCGCGTCATCTTTTGTTCTTGCACGTCGAATTTTTTTTTTAAACATTTTTAAAGGCACAGCGTCAGCGATTAAATTACCGTTTAATTAATAATTTTGCGCGAGACAAAAAATATTTGTGTGCAAAGGAAAATAATATTCTTAAAACGTTAAGAACGTAAGTCATTAGTGCATTTTCTTACCGATTATTTAGTCCAAGTTTTGACGTGTGTGATATTCACCATAATTTTAATAAAGTGAACTTGAATTTGTGAACGAAGTTTTTCAAGTTTGCGTCATGGTGACACTGTGCCTTTAATATTGTTTGGCCAGAAACGTGCCATCCTCCGGATCACACTAGCGGATAATATTTGATGGTTGTCCAATACTGTGGAAAGCATATAGGTCGTTAGTTTCGTGAAATGTTGTGTTATATAGCCGTACAAGCTAGCTAGTCGTTACGGGTCGTATGTTGTAAAACGGGTCGTATACTACCCGTATAAAGCCTGTCTTTGGGGGGTGGAGGGAAGTGTGTGTGTGTGTGTGTGTGTGTGTGTGTGTGTGTGTGTGTGTGTGTGGGGGGGGGGGGGGGGGGGTTTGGGATGTCTCGTAGAATATATATTCAGCCTCTTAGGTAGGCCACGAAAATGTTGTCGATCCGTATGCTACTTTTACGGGTCGTTACGACCCGTAAAAAGGGTCATTATATATTCGGAGTGGCTAAGGTAGGCCACGAAAATGTTGTCGAGCCGTACGAGCCGTTACACAATTTTTTTCGTTCACAAGCGAAAACCACCGGTAAACTGTTGAAATGTAGGTTTGTAGTTCGAGTTGGAGAGTTATTACTTATTTCCTATTGCGATCTAAGCCGATACATGTATGTATTCTTTGTGAAAAAAAAATTTGTGTGAAAGTTCGACAATGTTGTGCGTTAATACGTTAGCAATTCATTTATTGAAAACAATTTTTTTCTTGAGATTATTAGCAGTTTTGATGTTTACCGGTCGTTTCGCTACAGGTCGATTGGCTACACACATAAGCGCTCTTGCATCTACATGCACACTGTACACCAGGCGAGAATATTTGGCAAGAATATTAGATTCGATTATAGGCTATACAGAGTGTATATTGTAAAAACAGTCTATTCAGGCTGCAATATGTGTGGTCAAACTACTACCCAAACAACAATCGAAATATAGTAAGGTTAGATATACTGCCGAAACAGAGAACGTAGGAGTCTAACGTTTCGAGCGAAGGCCCTTCGTCAGAGAGAAACGTAAAGAGTACCCAAACGTTTGGCCGGAATATTGGAAATGGTGAGAAACTTTGTCACAAGCTTTGCATTGTAAGATAATAATATTCGTAACGCGCACATGTATTGTTTAAAACGTCTTGTCTTCGTGCACAATTACACGGCTGTAGCAAAACAACTCAATAGCTGAAGAGCGACTTTATGTATGCAGCGAAACGACTCTGTAGCGAAACGACCGGATACCATTTCAACATTATTTTTACAACTACGCTCGGGACTTCAACAAATCCTCCCTCGGCAAAATGAACGCGGCCATTCAGGTTTTACACGACAAACGTTACTATTAATAATTAGTATAAATTTACAAGTTATTATATATATATTATATTATATAACACAAAATACATGCATGTATGAGCGTACGAGTTCGACAGTATTGGACATGTATGGATGTAATATTTGACCGGTCTATCTGAGCATTTAAAAAATAGTTCATTGATTGTTTAATAAAATGCGTACATAAATATATCAGAACATATACGATGCTACATCTTCAGTTTACAATGTGACACTTATACAGAAGAATACTGACCATGTCGGTTCAATGACTGCTTTTTAAAAAAGCCAAAGAAACAATAAAATCCGCGTCATCGCGTCGATTTTGGACATGTACTCTGACCAGAAACAGAAGCCTTTTTTTTTGCCTAACGTATCGTTTAGAAAACGAAGTTATTCCGGAATATTTCAGAAATCATTCTTATTCCAGAATAACCCCAAAAGAACGGACTCTAACTTCTAAAACATGATTTGAATGCGCACAACCAAAAACTCTTTACGAAAATTTATTGAGAATTGTATCAAGTTTAGTAAGAAATAAGTATTTGGAAAATATATTTACATTTGTACCAGCAAAAGTCTTGTTTAGTAGGAAAAGGTATTTACCAAAATATATTTTTACAAAATAATTTATCCAATTTGGTCAAACGCAAGACGAATACTCTTGCAAAACAGTATTGTAATGGCATAAATATAGAACTAATATTTACTTTATTATATGATATGTGCATATGATAAGAAAATTAAAGGGTAAGGGCAACCAAAAATCATAATTTTTAATTCGTGCTTTTTTATTTAAAACCATACTTACGAATGTATTCCAAGTAATATGAACCGACTTTTGTCAGCAACAACATCGGAAATTTTGACAAAAAGCAATCTTGTTTCCGCCATCTTCAACGATTTTTTATATGCACCTGACGTCACAAGCTGGGTAAAGCAAAATCTCTACTTAGTTACACACCGATACGTAAGCATGTCAGAAGTTCACTCTTAGCGAATGTCGTTTTCACATCATTGTACTACAACACTTTTAAAAGGATGGAAAGCACTTGGATATGAGCAAAGTGCGATTTTATGATATTTACCTAGCTTGTGACGTCACTAACTTCCAAGTTAATTAGGCAAAGTATTGAACCAAGATGGCGAATGATAGGTTTGTGTTTTTTTTCTGGAATTAGTAATATACTTACTTGGATTACCTTAGTTAGTATGTTTATTAATCAGAATATCGTAAATTGAAAATTTTGACTTTTATTGCCATTACCCTTTAAGTGTTCTTTCAAATAAGACAAACTTAATTTTCACGTCATATACACTTTAAAGTGAGCAGCTACTTTAGTACTAAAGGTCTTGTCCCCAAACCTATCAAGTTACGTGTAGTATGTCGGCGAAACCAGTCCGACATTTTACTACACATGTTTGTGAACACCTGTTTGGGGACAAGAATTCCCATGTATACAAACACTAATTGTTTCGGTCCTTACAATTAAGATAGAAAACAAATCATTCATGAAGTTATTGGGGGAATCTGGGTATGGCAAAAGATAGCAACAGTCATGTGACGTCGTGATCTCACGTGATGCATGCATTGGTCCTCGAATAGGTCCGGTCATAAGCAACAACCAATGAAAATGGCGCATAGAGACCGAGTGTATATTATATAAAAAGATTCAGTTACCCACTCAATACAATGTCAATATTAAAGGTTCTATATCAAGTGAAAACTTCTTTGGCATTTTTGGTGTTTTGATGAACAAGAAAGCATGGTAGGAGCATTCACTAAAATTTCAAGAAAATCTGGCGTATAGTCTTCACGCTATTAACTATTACAGTTTGTAGCTCGTTTATAGCTGCTCGTTTTTTGAGAAATTTTGGCTTCTTAGTAACAATGCCTTATGACGTACGCAGATGATCATTAATACTGAAATCCATTGTTCTAATGCATAGTTGCCCATTTGGGTGAGGCATTGTTACAAGAGCCCAATTTTTCTCCAAAAACGAACTAGCCATGGCAACATTTGGGAGTTAATAGCGCAAAGACTATACATCAGATTGTTTTAAAATTTTCTGTGAATGCTTCTACCGTACTACTCTGTTAATTAAAACAATAAAAATACTAACAATTTTTTTCATTCATAGTCACGTGAGTCGTTAATTCATAGTTATATATGCAAATGTATTTGGAGGAAATAAAACAAGTCGGTGAAGCATGTCAAAAACGAGGAAGATAAGGAAGGCAGTGTAAAGCATCTTTTCCAGTCACCGCAAGTACTTGCATCTGATTAAGAAGAACTCGCAGAGCGTTATTTTTTTTGCTCTGAGTCGTTTCTACTTGGATGCAAAATACTCACAGCGAGCTGCAAGCCAGATTCTACGATTACTGGAGACTTTACACTTTTTGCTCAACTTGGCACACATTCCCCTTGCACTAAATCCAAATTCGTCACAACAAAATTCAAATATTCAAATTCCGCACATCAAATATTCAAATCCAAGTTCGTCACATCGAATTCAAATTGCTTAATAGCCCTTAAATTAATTGATGTAACATTTAGTGCTGTTAATCTAAAAGCCTTAGAAATGAATTAGAAGCGACATGAAATTGTCACAAAAATAATCCCTACACCGACATGTTGAACTGTAGCTGAAAACACAAAAAAACTGTCCTGACACCATTGAAATATTATTATCATTCATTTGGTTTCTATCCCGCATTCTGATTGGTTAATTCACCTGCAAATAACCGAGTGCAAATAATCTGCTGCAGCATGCGCACTAGCGATAGCGCTGCTGAATGCAAATAATTTTCGTAACCATGGTGGTGATGGTGGGGGCTAATCGAGGAGGTAATCGAGAGTATTTGGAAGCATCCATAACGACAACATACTTCAGAAAAGAAATAGTTAAAAGGAAGATTTAGTGAGATAAAAAGCACGACTCGTGTCAACAAAAAGTAAGTTTTACAAAGACGTTAGTATGCTGAAGACAGAGAGAAGAATGGCGACCTCTAACTTCAGGCATTTCAAATTTTTAACTATTTTATTAATGATAAATCAATTATTGAACTCGTCTATCGCAAAATACCATGATTTGTCAGTGTCTCGCTCCCAGTTATTGCCTTTGCCTTCGGCAAATAATTAGTAGCTCGCCACTGACAAATCATGATATTTTGCTTAGTCTCGTCCAATAATTTATAATTATTATTTATTATTTATTATTATTAATTATTATTAATTATTATTAATTATTATTATTATTTATTATTATTATTTATTATTATTTATTATTATTATTTATTATTATTATTTATTATCATTATTATTTATTATTATTTATTATTATTATTATTATTTATTATTATTATTTATTATTATTATTTATTATTATTATTTATTATTATTATTTATTACTATTATTTATTACAATTATTATTATTATTATTATTATTATTATTATTACTACCATCAGCATATACCTCGCAGGTGAATATTGCTTTTTACGCAATCTGATTGGCTCCTGAATCTCGGAATATCCTGAATTAGCATATACCTCGCAGGTGTATTCACTTTGGTTCCTCTAGCTCGGGATATCCTGCACTATTCAACTGCGGGCAAAACAAAACGGCAGCCAGTTTTCGTTTTGTTTACCGAAGCAGGAGATTTTGTTGATAAACAAGGCTGATGTAGTAGAATAACGAGAAAAGTCAACAAAGTTAAGTAGAAAAGTATCCACAGGTATGTTTCTTTGAAATTTTCTAGCCATTCATATATCCAAAAGTTGTAAAAACTGTTTTGCCGACAAATATCGAGTACACCAAGGTATTCCTTCGCTGTTTACCGGGTTATTCCCAAAATGAGAATGAAAGCTTGAATGGTATTGTTTGAACTAAAGCACCTAAACATAAATTCAAAGGGCAAAAGCATCGGAATAGGGCAGGTATGTCTGCTATAATATAGTTTGGCTGTGGATCCAAAGGTCGTCATGAAGTAGTGAAGATATCACATGGCCAACATACTGTGGAAGGTGGGAATAGAAAAGATAGAAAGAGTATCCATGGTTCTATCAGGAAAGCCAATGAAGTAGACAAAAAGAAAACGAATTCCCAAAAACACGCCAAACTGGTTAGAGAACAAGAAACTAAAGGGAGAGAAGGCAACCTCGCACCCAGAGCATTTTGCCTCCACGTTAAAGCAATTCCATTTCGAATTAAGTGACAGATTTAAAATATTTTGGTGAAATTTGACCTTGATCACATTTCAAAATTTCGTTCAAGTGCAGTTTAATGTATTATTCTTTTTTCTTCACATAATAATTTACATAAAAAAAATAATAATTATTTGGCCGAGAGCAGTGACGCTGGCAATACAGAGCACAGTGTAAATTTTTGGAGCCAATGAGCCAATCAAAAACAAAAACTGAAAAGAGCCAATCACGTTCTACAGCAGATTTTGACGAATGGTATTTCCAATCTCGTACCAAGGCTCTTTCTGCAAAAAAATAAACAAAGATGGCGGCCAAGATTCGGAGTAGAGGAGAACAATTCGTTCAAATTTGAAGCTAATTATTCTTTAATATTGTCAAGTAAAGTACTTGCAAGAAAACTAGAAGATTCTTAGTGCTTTGAGTGAACTTTTTCAAGTACTGGCAGAAGAAGCGAAGTGTTTTTAAACAACCAAATATACGAGAAGTGAACGCAAGCACAGTTACAGGATTCAAAGAATCGACGAATAAAGAAAACTAAAAGAAAACTTTAATTTTTAAACTAAAAAGAAAAAAACTAAAAGAAAACTTTAATTTTTCCTAATTCTTGCTAGTACGAATAACTGTATATAATTAAATTGTATATTTTTATAGTATAGTATTATGTGTATGTAAATAATTTGTAAGTATTGTAGGGGCTAGATGAAAATTACTTCAATTGTAATTCTAGCTACCCTGCTTAAATAAAATAAATAAAGTGTTGTTATTAAAGACTTTTCACAGCTCTAGGAATGACCGATAAATGAAATATTTGCACGCGAATAGAATTTTTATGTTTCCTCCCTGGCTGATTGTTTGTGTAATTGTGACGTGCAGCATCCGGGCACTGTAGGAGGGGGTCAAGGAAAGGCAATTGGGAGTACCCCCTCCAAGATCACAAGTCACGTGAGTGCTGGAAGCGCGGGCATTCACTTCAGTTTCTCGGTGAATCAAGACGTTTTTACCTTTTCCCTGTTGACTAATCACAAGGTAAGATTCCTGTTCCTTGTATTGGTCGGGCCTTTGGTCAGGAAGAGCGTTAGTTAATTCATTAAGTTTTGTTTAACGATGTTGTTACGTTAAGACCGAGCAATTTGCGAAATGTTGTCCTTCGCTCTCGCTTGTTTGTTGTAGCATTTCATGGCGGGTACGGTTCCCGACGTCCTCATTTTAGGGCATTCCTTTGTGAAAAGATTACAGCGGGGCATGCGGTCTAATTCTGACATTAGAGTAGATGCAAACTTTAAACTTAAGGGCACCGCTGTGGTTCATTTACACGGCATTGGCGGTCGTACCGTGGAAAAGCTTCGGTCGTTGGACCTACATGTGGTCGAGAGGATCGCTCCTGATGTTGTTATTTTGGAGATTGGTACCAATGACCTTGCTCTCGTGCCCCCTGAAGTGGTTGGTTCAGCCATCGAGGATTTAGTACGGTTACTTTTGGATAGCTTTTCAGTTCGCGTAGTTGGTGTTTGTTGTGCCATTCCACGAGGCATTTCAAAAGATTCACACGTTCCGGCGCCACTTTTTGCTCAGCATGCACAAGTCTTAAATCAGTATGTTAGTGTCGTCCTAGAACATCTTACGAATGTTGTTTTTTTGTCGGCGCCATAAGGCTTTTTCACATTATGCCAAGAATGTCTACTTGGCGGATGGCGTACATCTGAACCCTTCTGGTCAGTACCAGTTGTATCGCAGTTATAGGGGCGCCGTTTTGAAAGGCTTGTCCTTTCTTTAGTTTGTCGGGACTGGTCATGGGCAATTTTTGTTTTGTTTTGTCCCTGTGTATCACAGGCAGTTTATATGTGGCTTAGTCCACTTATTTATTATTGGGGATTCGTCCTCTTGTGTTTTAAGTGTGGATTCGTCCATTGTTATTATTAAGGTTTTATCCTTATAATAATGTGTTGAGGATTCGTCCTCAGTGATCGACAGGGGATTCGTCCACTGTTGCCTTTGAGGTTTAACCTCTTAGTGATTTATTAATTTGGCATTTAAAGGGGAGTTTTGCGTCGACTTTAGGTCTGACAGACTTTTCCTGACTTAATTTAATTTTGCCCATGCCTGTTATCAGTTCAATATTTAAGCTAGATGTTCTTGTTTCACTTAGAATTATGCCACCGAAACGTTCTGTTCGTTCTCGCCCCCCTTCGGCGTTAGCAGTTGCTGCTGCTGCCTCAGGAACGAGGGGTGGAAAGCGACGAAGGGCCAATAATCAGGCACCAGTACCAGCTGATCCAGCAGTACTATCAACAGTACCGGCCAATCGCGTACCTGTGGTACCATCAACAGACCCACAAGAATTCGCCTTTCCTCTGGGCTTAATAGATACCCTTGTCACCAAGGTCGCTGACGAAGTAACAAAACGGCTAAGTACAGCCTCCGTGCCGACCTAAAGCACATCCCAGTCTCAGCCATCTGTACTCCCTTTTGCATTTCCCCATTAGGGGCTGTTCCTAAAAAGAATCCAGGAGATTTTCGATTGATTCATCATTTATCATATCCAAAAGGTGATTCTGTTAATGATGGTATAGCTATCATCTGAGTACACAAGCGTTTCATATGCAACCATCTCAGATGCAATTAAGCAGATTAAGTTAGCTGGTATAGGGTGTTTTTTTATCAAAAACAGACATACAAAATGCTTTTAGGATTATACCTATTCGGCCCCAGGATTACAATTTACTGGGTATGAAATGGCGGGGTAGATACTATTACGACAGGTGCATGCCGATGAGTTGCTCCAGCTCTTGTAAAACATTTGAGACTTTCAGTTCTGCTTTGGAATGGATTGCACAGAACAAGCTAAAAATTAATCATATATTACGCCTTCTCGACGATTTTCTAATTATTGCCACATCATACAAGCTATGTCAAGAACAGTTAAATCTATTTGTAGATCTTTGTGGTTACCTGGGTGTCCCCATAGCACCAGAAAAAACTTGTGGTCCAGACACCACTTTATGTTTCGCTGGTATTGAGCTAGATTATGTGCTCTGCGAGGCCCGATTGCCTCTGGAAAAAATTACCAAGTGTCTGTCTAGTTACGGTATCGCTGAGTTCCTTAAACGCAAGAAGGTCACATTAAAGGAGATACAGTCGTTAACTGGTTTGCTAAATTTTGCTTGTTTTGTGGTGGTACCAGGACGGGCATTTTTACGGCGGTTAATAGACCTCACAACAGGTGTTCGGTCTCCTTACCATTTTATCCGGATGACAAGAGAAGTCAAAGCGGACTTGACAGTGTGGCAATAATTTTTATCAGGTTTTAATGGGAAATCTTTCTTTCTGGACGACACGTGGTACAGTTCGGAAAGATTAAATCTCTTTACAGATGCCTCTGGGGCCATAGGTTTCGGCGCAGTGTTTGGAAGTAAGTAGTGCTGTGGGGCATGACCAGCTAGCTGGATCAAGCGTAATATTGCAGTGCTAGAGTTCTACCCCATTGTGCTTAGTCTATTGCTATAGGGCAGGGAAATGCAGAATCGCTGTATTTTGTTTTTTTACGGACAATGAAGCGCTTGTCCATGTAATCAACAAGCAGTCATGCAAAGATAAGGAACTTATGTTTTTTTGTACGGAAGTTAGTGTTGGTTTGCCTGGTATGTAATATAGTCTTCAAGGCTAAGCACATACGGGGTATTCACAACACTCTAGCAGATTCATTATCTCGGTTGCAGATCCAGGAAATTCCGTCTCTTGGCACCGGTCTGCAGCCACAGAACTGGCAACTACAAGCGTTTTTACCTCCCACCTCCTCCCCTGTGTCCTCCTCGCATTGCCTGGATGTTGTGACAATTTTTGTTAAACAAATTTGTTGAATACTGTAAATATCAGATTTGATTGACAAATTGATAATTGATTAAAGCGGCTATGGGTTCTTGTCCATAGCCAATTACTCCATAATGGAATCTGTTTTGTTATTGTTGTGGGCCCAGTAAACGAGCATCGGAAAAAGCAGCACCCTTTATATAATTTATTCAATAGCCAGGGGGAAGCATAAATACTTTATACAGTAGTTGGAGAAAATGCGTGTTATATATCAAGTTTCCTTGCTAGTTAAGGTAGTACTGGAGGCTAATTTTGAAAAATGACAGGACGCCATCTGGCCCATCTTGGATCACGGCTTGAGTTCGTTCGCTACTTTAGGAATATTACTCAACTGATTATTCAAGCTACATTGCAATGAATTTCAGTACCGGGAAACTCGTTTCTCTTGGGTGGACTGTGAGCGAAAGAGAGAACTTCTGCGGCGGGCGTAAACAAACAAACAAACGTTTCATTCATGAATCCAGAAGGGAAGAGGTTTAAAACGGGAAAAGACGTGGAGAGATATCTAAAAAAAAAATGGCCTGTGGGGAACAGGAACTGTTCAGCACTCGACCCGGAGGAGCCATTTTGGATTCAGTTGAGGGAAAATGTACTTTTATTATACGACTATTTTCGTGAGCGGTCCGGACCGAGAAATCCAGCAATTTGATTGGTTCCTGAGCCGTCTGGAATCTGCCGTTCCGGACCGCTGACAGTAAGAATTATATAAACAAAACGAAAGTCGTGTCAGTGTATGCAACAAGATGGATAATAATTTCAGAACTACTCATTGTTGAAATATGTCGTACAGGTAAGTTGTATATATAAATTTTAAAAGTTTTCATTTGATATATAGTTCAAGTTTCTGCGTTATACGAAACTTTACAGAATGTCCAAACCACCACAACACAACACAAACACCAAAAATCACAAAACACAAAGTCCACAAAATTAACAGCCCCACTACCACCAGTGCCACTGCATCCATGCACCGCTACTACACCTACCACCTCATCTACATCAATCACCTCACCTGAACCACAATTGAACAGTTATTTGATGCCTTGACATGGCTGGAAACGTGTGGAAATCACACAGAGGTCAATGCGTAATACCATTGTGCCAAAGTGGAAGTGGAAGCTTTTGGGAGATGGTTGAGAGACCGTCCGAACAAAACAAAACGGTTCTTTTAAGAACCACCAAAACAGTAAAGAGTACAGTGAAATACACCTTGTGTTGTCTTCCCCGTATAATAAATCTCATTATGGTCAATGATAGTGATGGCATAAAAGTATCCGGCTAATAGCAATAAAAACATTACACAATTCAGTTTTGAATAATATTTACTGAAAATAAAAGAGTACTTTTGGTGCATATATCTTCAAAAAGGCGGTTCCTTCCAATACCAGAAGCTAGTATTCTTTTCACAGCTCTAGGAATGGCAGATAAATACTTTATAGTTGTGGAAAATGCACTTTTACAATTCCAAGGCAAGTAAATTAAAACAATTTTATTTCGCATTTCAATGCATGGGTGATAGATTTACTGTATATCTTTAAAAGGGGGAATGAGGAATCTGTGAATCGAGGAACCGGAGAAGGCAACCAGCTCTTGCAACACCAAGTAATGTGGTCCCTAAACCAGGAGACGCTGATGGTACATTCATTGTTGCTGGCCATGGCAACACCATTCATAGCGTCACTCCTGGAAAGGGAGGTTGCCTGAAATGTGATCGGGCCTGTGTCAATAGTTCAACAAGGTATGTGAACATGCCTTAGCAGTTGCACAGGTCCGTGGTACATTACACGAATATTTGAATTGGTACCGAAGATCGAAGAGGGGACCGAAAGTATTGGAGATGGCATAGGAGATGGCATAGGAGGTGGCCCAAAGAACGCGGGGAAAGCAGACGAAAGAAGACAAACAGAAGAAGGCAAGTGGTCACAGAAACGGTTGATCTACTGTAGCAGAACGATCCTCTTTCGGTAACAACCCACAAACCGCTGTTCCACTGAAGGTAGCACCTGTCGTATCTCCTACGAACATACAAACCCAGAGTAATTGGCCCAACACCATGGACTTCCAATACCACCTACAGGCTCCTCCCAGTCCAGCTCATGTAAGCTTAAGTGCGCGGTAACGGGAATTCGGGTGTCTCGCTGCCATGGGTACAACGGAGAAATAAATAATTCACCAGAATCCATACCAGATTTAACATTTAACAATGCCCGCAGGCATTACGGAAAAATCTCGTCACGTCAGCAACCAATCACAATGCGTGTTTTTACCGGAAGTAATCCGTGACATTTAATATATACAATCTCGCCATATTTGACAGCTATTTTACGGAGACTTACTTCGGGACAATGATCAGTCAGATTGGCCTCAGTTACAAAACTGCGGTGCTTTACATTCATCTGTGTCCCTCGTCATGTGCACTTTACAAAACTAAAAATTAATGACCATCATTATTCATACTTTTTTGCTTTTCTTATTCACTTACAGTTGGAATTTTGTAAAGGAAATCTTATTAACCGAATTTGTCAAAAGTGGACTTAGAAATACCATATAATTGGTAAGAGATGATTGATTATAATATTTGCGGCACAGTTCGTCAGTATAGAAATTCTACTTTTGAATAAACAGGTTCCTGATGGACAGACTGGTCAAATTCCCAAAAGATGGTACAAATTCATATTACTTCGTTCAAGTGAAAAACGAATTATTTCCCACTATTCCAAAGTCAACCGTGAAGAGCTGGCTAAGAGAACTCAATATTATGTGCAAGCGCTGTGGTGATGATGAGCGTCATCACTTCAAGAGCGCTCTACCAGATCTTAATGGAGCCTTTGGTATGATCGATCAGAGTGACCTTGATAAGTTGTTAGAATACTACTCACACAAGAAGGCCACGGTAAAGTCACTTCAAGTAAACAGTGAGTCAGCAACAAGCACTACAAGTAATATAGACAATGCATGCGGGTTAGATTATGTCACTGACATGGTTGAAATTAATTCTAGTTGCACGTCACTAGTCGAGAACAGTTATGAGTCTGATGACAAAGCTGGCAATAAAAGTTTGGCTTCCATTTCCTTTTCTGCATGTAGCACTGTTAACCAAATAGATCTCACCAACTCAGAACATTACACCAATGATTATTGTTACACTGACAGTACTAGTGACGCAACATTAGAAACAACAACACCACCAACAACGGCAACAACAATAACCACAGCACTAACAACAAGAACAGCACAACCAATCTCATGCGCTAATACTGAGGTTAGCTCGGTTTATACAAAAGTCGGAGTTGAAAGTAGGGGTGGCCCGAATCACAGAAGACGATATACATTGCGTGAAGAAGAAACGTCAGACAACATCGCAGTTCATTTAAGAAATCCACATCGCAGTTCATTTAAGAAATCCACATCGCAGTTCATTTAAGCGTTAGTGAAACTACCACGAGCAAAGTGAATGAACGAGTCCTGTGTTTCCTTGGATTTGATAAAACCTATTGCCTAGCAGTTGCACAGGTCCGTGGTACATTACATGAATATTTGAATAATTTATTGTTGTATACCGTGACATACGACAATTTAGAGGGAGATATCTATACAGGGCAACTTCAGTTGGGCATTAACAATTTTCATAGAGCATCAACACCTAATTATATATTGTATTTGACAATGAGAGTCAATGTTGACTCTCGTCGTGTCGTGCCTTTGGAAAAAACGTACAGATTGCTTATCACAAGCATTTTTGTCCTGATACTCAACAATAATAATGCACTTTCGGTATCCATGTTTATAATGTTTTCAAAGCGACCTTCCATTTCCAAGCCAACAGGCGGCGAACAGCCATATAAAACCAACAAGCGACGAAAAACGATGAGGAATCATAGTTAACTAAACATTGTTTAATCTTTGTTATCAATTCTTTGTCTTCTCCCGTAATTTTTTCGCCTTCCACCACTCCATTATCGTTGACCACCTTAGACCACCGTAGCCCACCTTAGACCACATTACGTTAATCGTAGGGCATCAACAATTTTCATAATGCCCGCAGGCATTATGGAGAAATCTCGTCACATCAGCAACCAATCACAATGCGTGTTTTTACCGGAAGTAATCCGTGACATTTAAAATAAACCATCTCGCCATATTTGACAGCTATTTTACGGAGACTTACTTCGGGACAATGATCAGTCAGATTGGCCTCAGTAGCAAAACTGCGGTGCTTAAAATTCATCTGTGTCCCTCCGTCATGTGCACTTTACAAAACTAAAAATTAATGACCATCATTATTCATACTTTTTTGCTTTTCTTATTCACTTACAGTTGGAATTTTGTAAAGAAAATCTTATTAACCGAATTTGTCAAAAGTGGACTTAGAAATACCATACAATTGGTAAGAGATGATTGATTATAATATTTGCGGCACAGTTCGTCACCACCAAACGTCACTAAGCTAAAACTTAGACTTCCACGTGTACAAATTAAATTTTGCAGAATACTGCACATCTTAATTTTCTATTCTACTTTTGAATAAACAGGTTCCTGATGGACAGACTGGTCAAATTCTCAAAAGATGGTACAAATTCATATTGCTTCGTTCAAGTGAAAAACGAATTATTTCCCACTATTCCAAAGTCAACCGTGAAGAGCTGGCTAAGAGAACTGAATAATATGTGCAAGCGCTGTGGTGATGACTTCAAGAGCGCTCTACCAGATCTTAATGGAGCCTTTGGTGTGATCGATCAAAGCTGTGAGTCTGATGACAAAGCTGGCAATAAAAGTTTGGCTTCCATTTCCTTTTCTGCATGTAGCACTGTTAACCAAATAGATCTCACCAGCTCAGAACATTACACCAATGATTATTGTTACACTGACAGTACTAGTGACGTAACATTAGCAACAATAACACCACCACTAACAACGGCAACAACAATAACCACAGCACTAACAACAAGAACAACACAACCAATCTCATGCGCTAATACTGAGGTTAGCTCGGTTTATACAAAAATCGGAGTTTAAAGTAGGGGTGGCCCGAATCACAGAAGACGATATACATTGCGTGAAGAAGAAATGTCAGACAACTTGAAAATTGATTTAAAACAATTCAATGAATTTTACAGGTCTGTAACAAATCCACATCGCATTTTAATTTAGTGTTAGTGAAACTACCATGAGCAAAATGAATGAACGAGTCCTGTGTTTCCTTGGATTTGGTAAAACCTATTGCCTAGCAGTTCCACAGGTCCGTGGTACATTACATGAATATTTGAATTGGTATCGAAGAGGAGACCGAAAGTATTGGAGACGGCACTAGAAGGTGGGCCAAAGAACGCGGGAAAAAAGCCAAGCAGACGAAAGAAGACCAACAGAGAAAGGCAAGTGGTCACAGAAACGGTTGATCTACTTTAGAAGAACGATCCTCTTTCGGTAATTAACCCACAAACCGCTGTTCCACTGAAGGTCAGAGTAATTGGTATAATAACTACGGCACTGCTCGTGGAAACCTCCCAACACCTTGGATTTCCAATACCACCTACAAGCCCCTCCCAGTCAAGCTCATTTAAGCTTAAGTGCGCGGTAACGGGAACTTGGGTGTCTCGCTGCTATGGGTGCAACGGAGAAATGAAGAATCCACCAGAATCCATACCAGAAAGCGACCTTCCATTTCCAAGCGAACAGCCATATAAAACCAACAAGCGACGAAAAACGATGAAGAATCATAGTTAACTAAACATTGCTTAATCTTTGTTATCAATTCTTTGTCTTCTCCCGTAATTACGTATTTTTGGTGAAAAGCGTTCAAAACCCTATAAATGTTTGTGGTAACACTCAAGTCTTTTTTTATTTTAGAACTTTTTTCGCCTTCCACCACTCCATTATCGTTGACCACCTTAGATCACCGTAGCCCACCTTAGACCACATTACATTAATCGTAGGGCATTAACAATTTTCATAATGCCCGCGGGCATTACGGAGAAATCTCGTCACGTCAGCAACCAATCACAGCGCGTGTTTTTACCGGAAGTAATCCGTGACATTTAATATATACCATCTCGCCATATTTGACAGGTATTTTACGGAGACTTACTTCGGGACAATGATCAGTCAGAATTTTTTTGTCCACCCCCTGTAAAACATTTTGATCAAATTCGACCACTAGGATCACATTTCGAAATTTGGTTGAAATGATATTTGGTATATTTTAGTGTGTTTTTGTATTGGTTAACAAGAATTTTAAGTATTATTATTATTATTTATTATTATTAATATTATTATTATTATTATTGATACCTGTGCAGCAGATATATTGCTATCGTGTTATGTTTGCTTGTTTGTTTGTTTGTGTGTTGTGTGTGTGTGTGTGTGTGTGTGTGTGTGTGTGTGTGTGTGTGTGTGTGTGTCTGTTAACTTTTTTTGCTTAACTCTAACCAATGCGCGACAATTAAATCGGGGACGATCAAAGCTCAGACTTTTTGATCCGATCGCGTCAATATTTCGTCGCCATATTGTACGAAGCTAGTCGAAGAGCAACACATTTTCGAAGAAAGACAATATTGCTGATATAACTGGTATTTTAAAATTTTTTTTATACCTTAATTTTCCATAGGTTAGGGTTTATAGGGGTTGGCCGAATTTTGGAATTCGCCCTCCCTGGGAAACCTGATAAAACTTTTATAATAGATCTCGAGTAGCGGAGCAGATTTGCTTAACATAATGCTCAGAAAAGGTGACGTCATCACCGGATATGACGTAGTTTCCAAAACGCACCCTGATCGCCCCCAACTCCAAAATGCGAAATCCAACTTCTTAACTATTGGTCCGTTTGGAACGGGGTAAAGCTAATTAGCTATATCTCGACGAGATAAGACTTTTTGTTAATATAATAGTCAGAAAAAGTGACGTCATCACCGAGCTAGAATGACATTCCAAAGCCCAACCACCTGATTAGCCCCAAGTCCAAAATGAAAATCCAACTTCTTCATTATTGGTCCGTTTGGATTGGGGTAAAGCTTATTAGACATATCTCGACGAGATAAGACTTTTTCGTTATAAGAGTCAGAAAAAGTTACGTCATCATGGAAAACTGACGTCACAACTTGTCTTTTCCGACGAAAACCTGATTAGCCCCAACGCCAAAATTGATCTCCTTAACTATTGATCCGTTTGCAACGGAGTAAAGTTTATTAGATAGATCCCGACGAGATAAGACTTTAATAACTGTTTTTTCGGACGCCATTTCCGATTAATTCCTATTGGTGCAGCCTTACTTCCTGTCCCGAAGTAGCTGTCTGTCGATGGTACATGACTGTGGTGATGACTTCAAGAGCGCTCTACCAGATCTTAATGGAGCCTTTGGTGTGATCGATCAAAGCTGCGAGTCTGATGACAAAGCTGGCAATAAAAGTTTGGCTTCCATTTCCTTTTCTGCATGTAGCACTGTTAACCAAATAGATCTCACCAGCTCAGAACATTACACCAATGATTATTGTTACACTGACAGTACTAGTGACGCAACATTAGCAACAATAACACCACCACTAACAACGGCAACAACAATAACCACAGCACTAACAACAAGAACAGCACAACCAATCTCATGCGCTAATACTGAGGTTAGCTCGGTTTATACAAAAGTCGGAGTTGAAAGTAGGGGTGGCCCGAATCACAGAAGACGATATACATTGCGTGAAGAAGAAATGTCAGACAACTTGAAAATTGATTTAAAACAATTCAATGAATTTTACAGGTCTGTAACAAATCCACATCGCAATTCATTTAGTGTTAGTGAAACTACCATGAGCAAAGTGAATGAACGAGTCCTGTGTTTCCTTGGATTTGGTAAAACCTATTGCCTAGCAGTTCCACAAGTCCGTGGTACATTACATGAATATTTGAATTGGTACCGAAGATCGAAGAGGAGACGGAAAGTATTGGAGGCGGCACTAGGAGGTGGCCCAAAGAATGCGGGTAAAAAGTCAAGCAGACGAAAGAAGACGAACAGATAAAGGCAAGTGGTCACAGAAACGGTTGATCTACTTTAGCAGAACGATCCTCTTTCGGTAACTAACCCACAAACCGCTGTTCCACTGAAGGTCAGAGTAATTGGTATAATAACTACGGCACTGCTCGTGGAAACCTCCCAACACCTTGGATTTCCAATACCACCTACAAGCCCCTCCCAGTCAAGCTCATTTAAGTTTAAGTGCGCGGTAACGGGAACTTGGGTGTCTCGCTGCTATGGGTGCAACGGAGAAATGAAGAATCCAATAGAATCCATACCAGAAAGCGACCTTCGATTTCCAAGCGAACAGCCATATAAAACCAACAAGCGACGAAAAATGTTATCAATTCTTTGTCTTCTCCCGTACTTACGTATTTTTGGTGAAAAGCGTTCAAAACCCTATAAATGTTTGTGGCAACACTCAAGCCTTTTTTTTATTTTAGAACTTTTTTCGCCTTCCACCACTCCATTATCGTTGACCACCTTAGATCACCGTAGCCCGCCTTAGACCACATTACATTAATCGTAGGGCATTAACAATTTTCATAATGCCCGCGGGCATTACGGAGAAATCTCGTCACGTCAGCAACCAATCACAGCGCGTGTTTTTACCGGAAGTAATCCGTGACATTTAATATATACCATCTCGCCATATTTGACAGCTATTTTACGGAGACTTACTTCGGGACAATAATCAGTCAGAATTTTTTTTGTCCACCCCCTGTAAAACATTTTGAACAAATTCGACCACCATGATCACATTTCGAAATTTGGTTGAAATGATATTTGGTATATTTTAGTGTGTTTTTGTATTGGTTAACAAGAATTTTAATTATTATTATTATTATTATTATTATTTATTATTATTATTAATATTATTATTATTATTGATACCTGTGCAGCAGATATATTGCTATCGTGTTATGTTTGTTTGTTTGTGTGTGTGTGTCTGTTAACTTTTTTTGCTTAACTCTTACCAATGCGCGACAATTAAATCGGGGACGATCAAAGCTGACTTTTTGATGCGATCGCGTCAATATTTCGTCGCCATATTGTACGAAGCTAGTCGAAGGGCAACACATTTTCGAAGAAAGACAACATTGCTGATATAACTGGTATTTTAAAATTTTTTTTATACCTTAATTTTCCATAGGTTAGGGTTTATAGGGGTTGGCAGAATTTTGGAATTCGCTCTCCCTGGGAAACCTGATAAAACTTTTATAATAGATCTCGAGTAGCGGAGAAGATTTGCTTAACATAATGCTCAGAAAAGGTGACGTCATCACCGGATATGACGTAGTTTCCAAAACGCACCCTGATCGCCCCCAACTCCAAAATGCGAAATCCAACTTCTTAACTATTGGTCCGTTTGGAACGGGGTAAAGCTAATTAGCTATATTTCGACGAGATAAGACTTTTTGTTAATATAATAGTCAGAAAAAGTGACGTCATCACCGAGCTAGAATGACATTCCAAAGCCCAACCACCTGATTAGCCCCAAGTCCAAAATGAAAATCCAACTTCTTCATTATTGGTCCGTTTGGATTGGGGTAAAGCTTCTTCATTATTGGTCCGTTTGGATTGGGGTAAAGCTTATTAGACATATCTCGACGAGATAAGACTTTTTCGTTATAAGAGTCAGAAAAAGTTACGTCATCATGGAGAACTGACGTCACAACTTGTCTTTTCCGACGAAAACCTGATTAGCCCCAACGCCAAAATTTATCTCCTTAACTATTGATCCGTTTGCAACGGAGTAAAGTTTATTAGATAGATCCCGACGAGATAAGACTTTAATAACGGACGATTTGCAGATGTTCAGATAGCGGCTGGATTGAGACACACCTCTTTGCTGATTATTTGAAACATTTTGCAACCCATGTGAAATGCTCGAAAGATGCACCAGTGTTACTAATTTTAGATGGCCATAAAAGCCATACCAAAAGTCTCTCTACCATCGAATTTGCTCGGGAAAATGGTATAGAGATGGTCTCATTGCCACCACACACATCACATAAACTCCAGCCATTGGACCGAAGTTTCTTTAAGCCATTGAAGTCTGCATTCAATGCTGCTTGCTCAAGCTGGTTGAGGAGGCACCCTGGCCGCAGAATAACAATTGACAAGCTTGGTGAGTTGTTCAACACAGCATACATGAAGGCTGCCACAATTGAGAATGCTGTCTCTGGTTTTAGGTGCTCTGGTATTGTACCATTCACTCCAGACATTTTGCCATCAGCAGATTATCTGGAAGATCCTCGCGAAGCACAGGTCGAACCAGTTCCCTCGGTCTCAGTTGAACCAGTTCCCTCGGTCTCAGTTGAACCAGTTCCCTCGGTCTCAGTCAAATCAGCTCCCACCACCTTGGTCGAATCAATTCCTGCATCCTCTGTTCCCACAGTCCCAGTTCCCACAGTCCCAGTTCCCACAGTCCCTGTTGGATCCGTTCCCACTGTGTCGGTTGAGTCAGCGAAGAGAAGTGCCAGCGAGTTGGAACAACCAATGCCAGATGTTCCATTTGTGGACATCCTGAAAGTGCCAATATTAGTGCAAAAGAAAAAGACAAGGCGAGCAGAATTGTCACAGGTTTTAACAAGTTCACCCTACAAACGTTCACTTGAAGAAACTGCTAATAAGCGAACTGACACAAAATCGAAGATAAAGCCTCGCTCTGGAACAAGTCAACCAAAAAAGGCCAAGAAAGATTTGTTCAAGCGAAAAAAGATTGTGAACACCAATACTGAGGATGCAGAATGTCCAATCTGTGGAGAACTATGGTCCAGATCAATGCAAGGCGAGGACTGGGTGAAATGCCTCGAATGCAAACTATGGCGTCACGAAGAATGTTGCACTGTAGTTGCAACCAGCGTGACATGTGACTTGTGTTTGTAACTTTGACTTCAAAATAATCTTTAAATGTATTTTTATAGTTAGTTATGTAGTTCTATTAAATTACTTTCTATTTAAATTTGACTGTTATTTAGTGTTTTCACACTGTCTCATTTTGCCCCACTGTGGTGGGGCAAATGAGACAAAAATCACTTTCATGTTTTCCTTGATTTACGCCAAATAAATTATTTCCAACATTATTTTTTGTGTTGTATATCTTGCTTAGAGTCTACCTGAAATACCCCAGTCCAAAAGAACATTCCAAAAATTATCCCTCCCTTTTCCAGGGCAATAATTGTCCGTAAGTGTCTCGTTTTGCCCCACATGGTCAGGTCTGATGCCTTGAAGGCACCCATCAGTACGAGACTTCTACCTGCCATCCAGATGAATGCGATTATTATGCCTTATTGCCTCTTTATCACTGTCAACTGTCTATCAAGTGGTTGAGTAATTACTCTCTGACACGCATATATCTTTTCATTTTTACAGTCTCTAGGAATGTTTACTTCCAGTTGACCAAAAATTCTGCAGAATTTGCTGGAGGATAGTTTTTTAGTGAAAAGCAGTCAGTTCTAAAGAATTTGTGGTATTGGTGGAAAAATTATTTATTCCCATGAGTGGTTTGTTTTTGCAAAAGTTTTCTTCAAGTCAACTGCTTTCTTCTTCACCTTCAACTTCATGAAAACAAGCTTGAAAGTCTTGAAGAAACTCTGGGATGTACAATTCACAAATTCTTATTTTAAACCAAATTTAGTGGAATCCAATGCTGGTGCTAGTGCCAATGTAATAATTTTTTATTTATTTATCTGCTTTGTGTAAAAAATAGTTGCCAGAGTTTGTAAACAGTTATTACATTTTTAATGAAAATACTTGAACCAGTTGTACTCTCAATGTTGAATGCTTTGATACCTTATTAGTGCCACTGTTATTAGTACCACTATTAGTGTCATCCAACTCAAACTTGAAATATTTTTTAAATCCACTTTGCTAGCCATATTTATGGTTTTGTTTTAATTTTATTTTAATGTTATCGCTTTATCAACAATTCTTTGCTTATGAATCGATATAAGGAAAAGAGTCATGTTATCAACCATTGAGTACCGTGTTGAGAAATGCAAAAGAGTGGTGGACGCGAATAACTTTGTTTGGTTACATGTATGAAATGGCATGTGGATTTTTTTGTTGGAACAATTGGCTGTAATATTTTGGACTTTTTTGCAATTCAAATTGAGTGTTGTCAGGATGTAGGGTTAATTTAAATATCGTAGCTCTGAACGCGGTGAAAATCTCGACGCCATTGTTCTTTGTTATGATCCTGTGATCCTGAAGACGAAAAGAATATCTGGACTTAAAGAAAGCGTTTGTTCAGAGTTGTGTAGAAGAGGATATGTTGCTGTGGCAGCGGAGGAAGAGAGTGAACATTTAATCAGAGGGTTAAATAAAAATGTTCCGGTCGCGGTATTTGTGGAGGCGTTGAGATCTGCCCATGTCGTTTACATTCGTTTAAAACAATTCGGCATGAAGCAAGACATTAACGCTTTATTAATTGTGGAAAATATTAACAGAAAATGGTTTAATACCACTAGATATTATAAGACAATATTTATATACTGTATCACCAAAGGGACATTTATAATAAGGTTTTGCACTCACTCTCACAACTACATTTTGTTTAGTAATTATTATTTTTTGATAGCATATGTGTTGCTCAACTTGTTATTAAAGCCATTATTATGGTAATTAATCTGTAAATCGCAGTGACGCCTAAAACATAAAGCTGTATTAAAGATATTACCCTAGATGATGTAAATATGGCGTTGATCTAACAGGAAAATGGGGGAATAACCTTAACCACACTAGGGCATTTACCTTAGGGAAATAATTTTAAACATACTAGGGGAAATACCTTGGTATTTTTCGTCCATTTTAGTCCTGTAAGTCGGTGTTGCTGACCAGCGGTTTTCCATTGTAGCGCATGTTCTAGCGCCATCGCTGCGTTATGGCGCTAGAACATGCGCTACAATGGAAAACCGCTGGTCAGCAACACCAACTTACAGGACTAAAATAGAATTCTTTCGTCATTCCTTTAATTTCGTCATCCCTGTAATATAATTTCGTCATCCGCGGTCAGAATGTCGTCACTCCTAGCAGAGATGCGGTCCGAAGACGTTGGAAATTACGCAGAGCAGATTTTTCGATCCATTAAAGAAAATATCGAAGGAATAGAAGAGGAACGATGCCTGATACAGTTGGCCGATGGCCTACACAAGTTCTATCTGTCTCTATTCGCGGAGAAAAAGGGTAAGTTTGAGATCGGAGTATTTTTTTTTTAATGCCAACGCTAATTATTCAGAACGTATAATTACATCTCATAATTTCTTGAATTTCCTCTTCACCCCCAGGCGTGTTCGACAAGAAGAATTTGAACGCGAAATTGTCAGAGGGGGTCATTAGGAGCGCAAGTCCTACCCCATCGTCGTCATCCAGTGTTTCGACAACAAAAATCAAAAGAAAAAATGTCGGTAAGGGTAGCCCACTGAAACCGCGAAAATACACCGTTTCAAAGCGCCAGCAACTCCAGCGCCAAAACAGAGGTTTCGACATGACGACTTTTGAAACAAGCCAGGCTGGTGCGAAGAAAATGAAAACCACTGAAATATCGCAGGAGAGTGAACAAGAACAATCAGGAAGCATTGCGTGCACGTCGAAGGAGCAAGGAGGAACCACTCCAATTCGGTCGAATGTAGAACAGTCAAGTGGTGCAGGTCCCTCGGTAACTAAGAACGATTCACCCGAACCCGAGTCGCTGTTAGATGACGATGGTACACCACCACCACCACCACCACCACCAAGGGTCGACGAAGGTCCGCTATTTCTACAACTACCACCCGGTATATACCAGAGTCCCATATATGACCCCCTTAAATGGTAGAGATCTGGGGGCGAGGCAATTAAACACGTCAGCAAAATTTTATAACAAAGATGGCGGATTTTGCCAGCTAACACATGAGGAAAAATGAAGGTTTTTAACTCGTAATCGAGTCTTTTGTGAATATGTTCTGCCGATATCAAGGGATAAATTCAAAGGTTTAAATCTCAGGGAATCATTTGAGAATATTTTCAAGTTGTTACTGTGCAATTTAGCTGAATTAAAAAGTTTTTAAAATCGATGGGTCATATGTGACCCTCTGGGTTCATTATGGTGAGGTAAGTGATTTTACTACAGATGAAGTAACACATGTAACCATTTGTTTTTTATGAATGATAAACCTAGCTAAAGCTTATAGATCAATTTTATGTTGTGTTTGTGTATTTCTGGTTCACCCTTTTTTTATAATTTATCAAAATGCAGTGTATATTTTACATCAAAGTTGTCAGTCAAACCCAATCACAGGGTCATACTAATTACCGACAACAACCGTCAACTACCGACGAATACCGACAACAAGCATACAATTACCGACAACAAGCTGACAAATACCGACAACAAGCTGACAAATCTTGTTGGTGGTAATTGTCTGCTTGTCGGTAGTTGATGGTTGTTGTCGGTAATTAGTACGACCGAAATCACAAGATAACACTGAGCACTAGGATGTTTAGTATACCGGCAACAGACTGTAGTTCAGTTGCCGACAGTTTGTGGGGTACAAGAGTCAGAAATTTTCAGCTTTGGCATTATATTTCAAATAAAGATATACTATGTATCACCAAGCCTCAGCTATATAAATTGTTTTTTTACATTTTGTCAATTTTATTTTAGATGTCTACTAAAAGACAGGCATCCTTTTCATTGAAACAAGTACTAGATGCACTTGATGATGACGATAGTGATTTTAGCCAGGGTGGCTGTAGTGACGACTCAGATGATGAAGATGAATTGTATGTACCTGATGCAGATCCTGATGTACCCAGTGATGATGACACGGATGCTGAAAGGACTTCATCAAATGGTAATGATGGTGATGATTGTGATGATGATCCTGATGATGTTAGTGGTGATGATGATGATGATGATGTGTCGATTGCGAACAGGATGGTCACCAAGGCAAAAGGCAAAACCACCTACAGATGGTTGAAGAAAAGTTTTGAGCAACCGGATGACCAATTTCATGGTGAAACCATTCAACCAAGTGATCCTACTGGCATAACGGAAACACCATTACAGTATTTCAAGAAATTCATCAGTGAAGACATGTTAGAACTGATCGTTGAACATACTAACAGGTATAGTGTCCAAAAACAAGGCACGTGTGTGAACACCTCTTTCAAAGAATTGGAACAGGTACTAGGCATGTATTTCAAAATGGGTCTTGTTGAGATGCCAGCAGTGAGGATGTACTGGGAAAGCCAAACAAGATATCCTCCAGTCACTGATGTTATGAGTCGGAATAGGTTCCAGTTGCTTCTCAGAATGATACATTTTGTCGACAACCTAGCTGTTTCGGATGAAGATAAGAAAGATAGAGTCTGGAAATTACGACCATTTCTTGAAATGTTTCGTAAGCAGTGTCTTCAGTTCACTCCTGACCAACATCAGTCTATAGATGAAATGATGGTACCTTACAAAGGGAAATTTAGCAAGATCAGGCAGTACATCAAAGGCAAACCTCACCCATGGGGTTTCAAGGTATGGTGCAGATGTGCACCAAGTGGACTTCTGCATGACTTTGACGTTTACCAGGGGAAAGGTGGCGAGCAACGAAAGAATGAATTTGGCGTTGGAGGCGATGCGGTTGTAAAGGTATGTGAGACTCTTCAAAAACATGCCAGCTACAAAATCTATTCAGACAATTTTTTCACTTCAGTCAAACTGATAGAGAAACTGTCAACTGATGGATTTTTGTATGCTGGCACTGTTAGAAAAAACCTTCTGGGTAAACAGTTAAAGAGCAAACTCTCAACAGATAAAGAGCTAAGCAAGAAGGGCAGAGGAGCTCATGATGTTCGAGTGGAGTCAAGCACAAATATTGTCTGTGTCAGATGGCAAGATACGAAGGCAGTCACTATGATGTCCAATTATGCTGGTCCTGAGCCTTTTGACAAAGCTCGTCGCTGGGATAAGTCAAAGAAGGAGTATACCGATGTTGACCGCCCATTTATTGTCAAGGAGTACAATACTTATATGGGTGGTGTGGATATGATGGATTCGCATATTGCCAGGTGCAAATTCTCTCCTAGAACACGGAGATGGTACATGGTCTTGTTTTGGCACTTCATCAGTCTTGGTCTTATAAATGCATGGCTTCTTTACCGACGCGACTCTGGTCTGCTGGGGATTACCAAGAAAGGCATTATGAAGCTGCGCCAATTTCAGGGATTAGTAGCACAGGGGCTAATCGAAGTTGACATGTGCCGAAAACGTGGTAGACCATCCCTTGATGAGGAGTCTGCCCCCAAGGCAAGAAGGCTGGTACGAGTTGAGCCTTGCCAGGATGTACGTTTTGACCAAATTGGGCACTGGCCAGAGAAAGGAGATAAGCGTCGCAGATGTGCAGTATGCAAATCAATTAAAACAGACACATACTGTGAAAAATGTAAAGTTCCTTTGTGCTTCAAAGGCACAGAAACTGTTACAAAGAATATCATCTAAAATAAATAGATTTTAGGAGAAGCCTTGTACACTAACTTGTTTTTACACTTTTTAACGTTTTAAACTTTTTAGCATTAAAAAACAATTGTTTGATAGTATTATTGAAGCTAATATACTTTATTCAACAAGTAAAACAAGCCTTGGAAGTGCGTTTATTATGATGTCATTAACAAACACTAATACCCAATGGGTCATATATGACCCGATGGCTAATTTTGTGGCGGATACATCAAATTCTCCAAAAATAGCATTTTTGTGTTTACCAGGTCCAATATGCTTGTCTTTAATTAAAAAATAATTTTTTCAACTGGGAAAGGATGTGTTGGGTTCTCCAGGGATATAAGCGCCCTGCTCTGAACATTGAAGAGAAGCGGATATTTGGGGACATTAAGTCATTGTTGGGGTGAGTAAAATTTGTATTGTTATATATAAATCCGGTTTGATGATGACGTCATTTCCGGTCTCGTAGAATCGAGCTGCGGTTCTGTTGAGTCACTTCCGGTTTGATAACGCCACTTCCGGTTTGCGAAAAGCACTTCCGGTTATTTAAAACATCACTTCCGTTTTTTTGTAATTTCACTTGCGGTTTGTGAAAATTCACTTCCGGTTGTTTATTAATGCAATTCCATTTTTGATATGCTGTACTTGGCTACCAGACAAGTCCGACATTAAGAAACGTGGAAGGCTCAGAGTCTGAGTCAGAATCAGATGACATTACATAATACGCCATAAAACATTACATAAGAATGACCAACACTTCCAGTATTTGGAGTAAAGAGAAAGATGTAAATAGTAAATAAGTAAAGAGCAAGATGTAAATAGTTCATATTTAAAATAAATAAATTAATATTTGGGAATTTGACTTCCGGTTTGAGAATGTTACTTCCAGTTTGGTGATGACGTCATTTCCGGTCTCTTAAAATTGGATTCCACTTCTTTTGAGACGAACTTCCGGTTTTGGTGTCGTTACTTCCGGTTTTTGGATGACGTCATTTCCGATTTTTAGAGTAGTCTTCCGGTCATTTTGGACGTCACTTCCGGTTTGAAAATTTCACTTCCGGTTTATGATGACGTCATTTCCGGTTACTTAGAATCGTATTGCGGTCATTCTACACGTCACTATAGGAAACTTAGAGAGACAGACGAAATGCAACAGTTTCTGGACACTTGACATTGTCACAGACCTTCGGCCTCGATCTTCTTTATTTGGAGGAAGGGTGAGTGGGATATTTCGTAAGTTATTTCGTGAAGCAAAACAAGACGAAACTATCGAGTATATCGACTTTACATCTCTGTACCCTTTTGTCAACAAAACAAAAAAGTACCCAATTGGTCATCCTACAATTATTCGTGAAAACTTTGATGACATTTCCAATTATTTCGGTCTTGTTAAATGTAGGGTTTTGGCACCATCTAATTTATATCACCCAGTTCTTCCTATCAAAGCAAAAGGTAAATTATTTTTCCTTTGTGTAAGCAGTGTGTCATGACCAGCTCTGAAGAATGCCGGCATTCGGAAGACCAGCGTTCTTTCTGGGGTACTTTTACCACTATTGAAAATTTTAGAAACTCATGAGGTCTGCCATTTTGCTGAGACCTCTGATGATTTATTTAGTGAATATGTCAATTATTTTTTAAGACTAAAACAAGAAAGCTCGGGGTATCCGGATTGGGTGAAGACACCCGACGACCAGGCAAAATATATTGACGATTATTTTAGACATGAAGGAATACGTTTAAGAAAAGAAAAAATTGTGAAAAATCCAGGGTTACAGGCAATTGCAAAGCTTTGCTTAAATTCTTTATGGGGGAAGTTCGCGCAACGTACAGACAGATTAATCACTGAGTTTATTAGTGATCCTTTGTTATTTTATAAACGACTTAATGGTGCTGACACAGACGTACACGATTTACGTATTTTAAATGATGACTTAGTAGAAGTTGTCTTTAAACGTAAGCATGAATATCAAACCGAAAACAAGATGACTAATATTTTTATAGGAATTTTTACAACTGCATGGGCTCGATTAGAACTTATAATTTGTTAGAATTGCTTGGAGAGAATGTTTTATACTTAGATACAGATAGTTGTATTTATGTTTCTAAACCGGGTGGTCCTAAGCCGCCATTAGGCGATTATTTAGGAGATTTAACTAATGAGGTTACTGCTAAATATGGTCCGGGCACCCATATTACTCAGTTTGTTTGCGGTGGAGCAAAAAATTACGCTTACACCGTAAATAATGGAAAGAAACATTGTAAAATACGAGGATTTACTTTAAATTTTAAGAATAGTCAAGCTTTAAATTTTGATTCGTTAAAAAAAATTATTTGTAATTATGTAGATAAACCTGTTAGTGCGAATTCATTCAGTCAGTGTTGGTTCCTGATAGCATACTGTTTACTCTTGTCCACCCTTCTGAGCAAGCTGTTGTGATGGAGATTGACGATAATCATCCAACGGATGAAGGTGCTATTATTGATTTGATGGAGACGGAAGAGACTGATGGAGAGGGCGTTTTGATGGAGACGGACGACGAGTCGGACAATGACTACGAGTCGGAAAACGATTCTGACAGAGAATTTCTGAATGACGCAGATATGCCCGACGAAGACGATACGTCTTTTTATAGACGTTTTGATAATGACTCAATTTAAGACCTATATAGTATCGTCACTCATGTAAATATTTTGGACTTCTGATTGAATATGACGAGGAAGAAAGGAACGTTTTTTTCAAAAAAGTTATTTTAATGTTGATTTTGTAAATATAACTAAGTATAATTAAATTTTTTCTTTCAAAAAAAAAAAGAAGTGTTTATAGTTGAAGTGTATGCATGCAGCGTGCGATTATCTAACTGTTTTTTCCTCAATTTAACACTCTTGCAAATTTGTTATATTTTCTGTCAAAGTCGGTCTTTAAACTTGGCATTTGTATAGTTGATATTTTCAACACAGATAGCGAGGAACTTTACTGAAACTCGAGACAGAAGAAAAGACAAAATATAAAATAGTCACTTTAATTTTGCTTTGAACATATTTCAAACATGCATTTAAAAATTACTTCAACACAATTATATGATATATCAGTCAATATGTATAATTTCTGGTACTGTCACTGCTATAGACTTGTTTCTAGCTGTCGCTGTTGTAGACACAGTAGTTTTTCTTTTTATAGATGTCCGGGTAAATGTTCTAACGTTTTAAGTGCCGATCACATTAACTATTCTCTTTTCTTCTTTTTCCACCTTTCAGTTTTCTAGCCGTCCGCTTTTTCTTCTCTTTTGGCTTTTCGTCCTTTACAACCGACTTCAAATCAGCATCAAAATAAACAATTTTGTGTAGATCACTGGGTTTAACATCATCATTTCCAACATACGTTCTTAAGTAGCGTGCACCAACGATATTCGGATATCCTTTCTTGACCACTTCGAAAATCACTTCTGTGCTATCAACTCCTGTTCTTAGATAACGGAGCCTTAAAACATTGTTATAAAGCACGTCATGTAAAACAAATGGTGGAACAAAACAAGCATTACTCATTGAAGTCATGTCTGCAACTGACTATTTTCAACTACAGTCAAACGGGAAAAACGCGTAATGATTTTATTCGTTATGTTAATTGAAAATAGTATACAGGACAAACAGGTTATATCTCGCATGCAATAAAAGTTTAACCCTGTTTTGTGAGGTGATAATATTCGCACGGCAGCTGGACCAAACGAGAACGAGAATATTTTGCTACAGACTAGCGCCGACCAAGGTTCAAATAATTAGTTCAAGTAAACACATTCGGTAAGTTTGCTTTTGGTGTTGTAATGCAATATCTAGATGCATGTGCTAGGTTGACATGTTAATTTACTCGGTGTTTCCCTGTATAGACGATGGATTTGACGATATTAATCAATGATTGTAAAACAGAAGAAGAGCTGGAATTCTTAGAAGAAATGTTTGTATTTAACGATGTACAGGAGCAAGCAGCTCTCATCCGTCGCTTGGATTTGCTTGGTGTCGATTGTTTTCTTGTTCAAACGAAACCCTGTGAAGAATACTTGTATCCCGAACTTATGTCTGGATGGACCGAACAAGACATTCTCAATTTCGTAATGCAATGGGATAACGAATTGCCATCAGACTTTAGTTCGCCATGAAACTCTTGATTAATGTTGATTTTGTGAATATAACGAAATAGTATCATTAAAAAATTATTTTCAAAAAAGTGTTTATATTGTCTGAAGTGCTTGAAGCGCGCACTCATTACAGAACTTTTTCTCTTCAAGTATGGATGTACGTTTCAAAACTCCTGCAAATTTTTATATTTGTGGTCAAAGTCAATCTGGCAAATCGTTTTCGGTTCGAGCAATGTTTCATCATCTTAGTGAACTTTTTGACCCTGCACCATCAAGAATAATCTATTGCTACGGTGAATATCAATCTGTATTTGATGACATGTTCCAAACAATACCACGCATTAGTTTTGTCGAAGGATTGCCAGACAACTTACACGACATGTTGGGTGACGATAAAAACTCCTTAGTTATTGTCGACGATCTTATGTCCGAATGCTCAAATGATAAACGAATGTCGGAGTTGTTCACACGTGGGTCCCATCATCGAGGTGCATCTGTCATCAGTATTTGACTCAGAACCTTTTCCCACCTGGTAAACAATCCCGAACTATTAGCCTGAATGCTCATTATATGATAGTCTTTAAAAACCCAAGGGATTCGCTAGGTATCGCAACTCTGGCTCGACAAATGTACCCAAAGCATGTAAACTACTTGCTAGAGTCGTTTTACGACGCAACCAGTAAACCCTACGGATACCTCCTGATGGATCTTCACCAACTGACACATGAAAACCCTCGATTACGGTCAAATATATTACCGAATGAACGACAGGTTGTTTACGTGAAACGTACTTAAATCAGGTCCGCATCTTAGTTCTCCTCATTTCACTATGTCTAAGCGGATGAGAGACACAATCTACCATACTTGCAAGTTCTTGTAAAAAGCAAACCAAAAGTTCGAAAAATCATTGTGGAGCATGGACCAGTAGACTTAGTTTTATGCATCTGCGAGTGTTCGTTGAATTTGTTAAAAGGTGTCATCCCACGGACACCTAGTCAAAAGCAAAAACTTTCGCGTTACAAGAAGCATCTCCGTGTTCTAGCAAATAAGAAAGTGTCTCGAAAAAAGAAAAAAACATCTTCTTAATCAAAAAGGAGGAAATCTTTTAACAGCCTTATTACCGCCTGTGTTGAGTGTACTAAGCAGTTTATTTACGAAATGAGTAATTTCAAGCGCATGGTTCTTGTGCCAGAAGACGCACTTCACAGACTTGAACGTAAACAGAAACAAGAAACAACACCTCTCGTGACAAATCTTATGAACATCGACGAGAATATGGATAATGTTCTTAGACGTACAGATATCCCAGACGACGAAAAGCAAAAATTATATTACGCTGATCTAGAACGATATCTGAACCTGAAATATCAAAAGAACAACGACTTTCCCACCGTTAATGTTAATAATACAAATCCAGATGCTAACAAGTCGGCTGAAGAAAAAGAAGGAACTTCAAGAGAAACATTAAGCGACTCGGTTATTGTTGATTCTATTCCTAAAACTATGCGTGAGAGAGCTGTATCTATTTTGAACAGATTAAAACCATATCCTAACGCAATTTCATGGGATGACACCGGTCAAGTCAAGTTAGATGGCAAGGATATTCAAGGGTCAAATATTTCAGATCTACTAAGCGACGCTGTGAGAGGGAATTCTTTAGAGTGTTATCAAAGATTAATATGCCTAAAGATCTTGTGAGAAATGATGAAAGATGGAGACAGGCACAAATTGAATCCTCGTCAGAAGATGAAGAACTTCTTTACACAAGTCCACTGCACGGGAGTCCTTCCAGATATTTATTAACGCCCCCAAAGAGACAGAGGCATGCCAAAACAATTAAATCAAAGGAAACACCAAGAACACGCTGGCATAAATATTAATCTTTGTGTAAACGTTTTATGATAATTAATAAATTGTTTTCAAATTACCCAATTATCAGTCCTTTGTTGTCGTTTTGCGTGGGAGCAGGTCTTTTAGGAAAAAAGAAACGAGTGGGCGAGCGTGCTTGAGTCAAGATAGAAAAACAAACAAGACATCATTGAACGAATAAAGTTTTATTTCTAAAAAAAAAATTTAAGTATTACAAGTGTTTATTGGTTTCTTAATTTTTCAACTAACTTCTTACTCTTACTAGACTGATTTTCGCTTGACATTTTTTTCGACTTATAAAAATGTTTATTGGCAAATTTAAACACTTTAGCATCGTTTGACATCTTATTATTATCAAACATACGCACAATAGTACTTAAACAGTGTCGGCGTGCTCTTTGACTTAGGTAAACAAACAGTATTGTCCACAAACATCTGTCCAAATACTTTGTAATGCACGCGTGTTAAAGTTCCACTCGACAGCATGATGGTCTAAATAATGTCTAAATGTCTCGTTACAATAGCCAGGAGGGTTGCCGTAGCTATCGAAGAACTGTCCCTCGTGTTCTGATAGAAAGTAGAACGCCACCCAGTGTGTTCCAGGTTCGTTGCTTGGGTCTGTGTTTGCCACGAATCCACACGGAAAACGTTCTATAACTTTGGGTAGCTTGTCGGATGAAAAGACACCGCAAAACGTTTTTCTTGTGATAGGATCTAATTCAAGTGCACGAGCAATCTGGTTGGTGTTCATTTAGCTTACGTAATCGTAAATCACATTCCTCTCTGAATCAATTTGAATTATGTTTTCAAATTCTCCATAACAAACAAGGCTAACAGCTTCTGCTGGCGCGGCGGAGAACTGAATGTCAACTGACAGATTTCCTTTTTGGACGAGGTTAAAATGAGGAGATGACCCACACATGTCAGGTGTTAAATCGAATGCGTACACTGCATAACCTTTGTCAAATTCTTCTCGGGATATACCGTTACCGGTATTGTAATACATTTTTCCTGTTCCAGAAAACTGGGTGCAAAATGCTTCGATAAACCTCTTGTTTGCGCCGAAGGAAAGCTGAATAAGTTTGAAAGGTATGGCTTCTCCATTTACTGTTATCCCAAGAGAAGACATGTTAAAATGTTGAAAGTTAAATGGGTTTTTCTTAAAACCGCCATTAAAAGCAGCACTTTCGACTAAACCAAAGACAAACGATCTTGGCACAAAACCACTGAATACATTGTCTTTCTGTAAGGATGGATTTCCCGCTGGAATAATAAAACTCTTGCACTCAACACGCCGGATGGGGTAAATTGCTGGACCCTTCTTTAGCGCGACTTCGTGAGCTAATGAAACACTTGGGTTGACTTTCACCTTGCGAACTTTTAGGTTAGCATAGACCAGCTCTGAAATCAGCATCGACCACGGACGACATCAGACATAACTCATTGTTAGTGCGATTCGTGACAACTTTCAGATCGACATAGCTTAGTAAGAAACGATCAGAGAAAAATACATCACATAATATTGGACCGGCCATTTCCACAATTCCACTCGTCTTGCTAAATTCATATCTACTATTGAGACCTTGATTGGCTGAGGCGCCTACTAGGGTTGGATCTGCTATGTCCATTTTCCCAGCTGTATCTTTGTAAAAGAGCGATGCTGTAAGTTGCGATTGTTTTGCCGATGGACCATAGTTCAAAAGTGTTTCAAGATAAGAGCGGTAAGCATAAGTTCCAGTAGCTTGAGTGACTTGCTTTTCTTTCAGAAATACGTCTACTTGTTTAAACAAACTATGCATAAAATTGTTGACCGGTCCGACTTTCATATCTGCATCTAGATCTGCACCATCTGCTTTTGTCACTTTAGCTCTAACCACCAAAATTGTTTTAGACAAATCGACATAGTCTTCGGTGCCAGGCGAAAGGAACGTGATGGGACCATTATCTGATACACTGGAAACAGGTTGATGATCTATCCAATGTCCTTTCTCCAGGCTGATTTGTGTTGGAGGTACTGAAAATAGATCAAGTTCACTTTTTGTGCACTCTGCCGATTTTGAATGTACGAAATCCATAACTAGCCAAATATGTCTTCTACGTGAGCTGTTTTCTTTTTCTTGACTAGTCTGGTTCTGGTGGTAGGAGATGAAGTCTTTCTCTTTTTACCTTTTTTCTTAACATTTGAACGCTTTCCATTTCCGGTTTGACTCAAAGTCTGAAGCTTATTAACAGCTTTTTTCTTCACAACCTTTGCTGCTTCGTTCAATCGCGATTTTGTTGACTCTTTCACGTTTTTGCCAGAAAGGACATCTCCTAACAGATTTGCCCCTGTACTCAACGCGATATTTCCCAAGGTCTTTGCAAGAGGCATGACTGCTCTGGCCACACTGCGAAAGAGTCCTCCTAAGCCGTACCCCACTTGTCCATGTCCCATCTGCCACGGACTACCAATAAAAACAGGCATCCCACTTCCATGTTGTTGCTGATCCAAATAATAACGAGCGTACCGATTAGTACGATTCATTTTTCACATAAAATAGGGTGAGTTTTGCAGTCTAAAGTGAAGTGTCGTCAACACCTTACCACGTTCAAATGGCATAGCGAGACCAGCGTCATCTCTTAAAAGTATCTCAATGTCTTCAAATGTTTCTGTCGGAACTGGTATGTATTGTATATTATTGTAGGTTCTCGTAATTACTTCCCCCAATTTTCCTTCAACAGGCACTGATCTCAACAGTTTTGCATTGGTATCTCCAACTACTTGTGGTTGCACGATATCACAGTACACATAAATGGAATTCATGGCATCGATTGGAGATTCAGAAAATTCATTTGGGGGCGGAAAACGGCCAGGTAAAGAATTGTATCAGGCCTTATTTCTCGTCTTCTCGCCCGCCCGCCTGCCTCGGAGGACGACGGAGGATGGAGGACGAGAATAATGCCTGATACTCAGGTTAGGATTATCCCAGAGTCTCTCGTTTCTCGCCCGCTGGGTAAGGGGAACGTGGGCTCTGGGAACGAGATTGCATTAAACCAAAACAACCTCGTACGAGCAAGTTACCATAGCGAAATTTCAGTCTTAAATTAAACTTTTAATCGCGTAATGGAAAACGATTATAACCGCATTTTCGGCGATAGCGATGACGATGATGAAGAGGAGTTTTTAGGTTTTCCTAACTATCAGGAAAACGATGCATCGAGCGACGAGTCAAGCGAAGATGAAGTAGAAGACGACGCTAATGGCGATGTGCTTCGATGGACTCAACAAGCAAGAAATGTCCCAACTCCCGTCTTCGAAAAGGACATCACTGCTGTTTCGTCAGTGCCAAGAGAAACATCAGCGAAAGCCTACTTTCAACTGCTCTTCCCAGACAGTTTGTGTCAAGGTATTGTTGATCAAACAAATTTATAGGAAGCAGGATGACATCGATTTCCAATGGTGGAATGCCGATGGCACGCCAAAAGAAACATTGGTTGAAGAAATGAAGGCTCTCTTTGGTATCTTCGTCATCATGGGCATCTTACAAATGTTACTGGCGAGAATCGGAGCCAATATTTTACCAGGCTAGCGAACCATTTCGTTTACAAGGATAACTGGTTCACAAGTATAAATCTTATTCTTCGTCTTAAAAGGAATAAGGTTAGAACAGAAAACACTTTCCCGAATGTTTGAAAACCGCACAAAATCAACTCGCGGATCGCGGCGACAGCGTCTTCGCACAATCGGGTGGTTTGGTGGTGACTTTGTGGCGGGATAAAAAGAAAAACAAACCTGTAACAGTAGCAAGCAACATGTACACGCCTGGCCAGTTTGATATTGTTGAGCGAAATTGAAAGAATGGCAAGATTAACCTGGAAAGACCTCATTGCATCACAGAGTATTGTAGGTTCATGGGAGGTGTAGATCTTCACGATCAGAAGAGATCCTACCATCAAGTGGGAAGGCACCGTAACAAGAAGTGGTGGAAGTATTTGATGATGTTCTGTATTGATATTTCTATTATCAACAGCCACATTATCTACCAGCTATCAGAACCAAATCTAGTTCCTTTGCTGGATTTTAGAGTGGAACTTGCCAAATAATTAATTGGCAGTTATTGTGGCAGGGCACGAAGAGGTCGACCTCGTACAAGACGTGTGGTTGCAGATGTTTCGCATCTTATTGAAAGAATGTAGGAGAATGGCAAGCAGAAGAGTGCCGTTATTGCCAAGAGAAAAGAAGAAACCGTCTCAAGGCAATCCAAGACCAAAGTCATCACGGTTTAGTTGCAAACTCTGTCAAGTCCACTTGTGCATAGAGCCATGCTTCAAGCTTTATCACAGCGAACCGGTTGCTGGTGAACATCCGTGAATATATTTACATAAACTGTAAAATATGGTATAGCTAGAATAATTATTTAAGATTTAAAGAACACTTTAGACCTTTATCATTGATTTTTATTTGCTATTCTTTGATATAAGAGTAAAACAAAGCCATTATTTCTTTCTAATAAATATTGACCAATTGTGCGCGAAGGTATTACGGCTGGTAATTTGAACTTTTGTATGCTTGCATGATTTCATTGATGAAATGTCAGCTTATGTAATGATTCTGCTAGCTTTTATGTAAATATTCATATTCTTTGTTTATTAAACTTCTTTTCATCTTTAAAACATTTGTCTTATTGATTTGTGGTTTTCTTGATATTTTCAGTCAAAGGTACTGAGGTGGATTTTGTCATGTTTTATGTACAATAAATTCAGGAGGAATTGGCCACCTGGGGGGGGGGGGGGGGGAATTAATTTAGGAGTGAAAGGGTTAAATTGTTTTTTGATGCTTGAAATATTTATTTTTGTAATCTCTGGTTCATATGGATTCTGGAAATATAAGGTTTGCTATAGTTTGGAATAAAAACCTAGATGTGAAAAATGTATGAAAAATGGCCTGTTATTCAGGTTAACTCCACCTTACAGTTTATTTGGTGCTTTTGACCATTTTCGCCAATGTGGATTTTTGGGAATTTGGCCAGTGTGGGTTTTTTTGGGTTAGAGCTCCAATGCTCATAAATTCCATACTTACAGTTTATTTGGTGCTTTTGACCATTTTGGCCAATGTGGATTTTTGGGAATTTGGCCAATGTGGATTTTTTGGGTACCATCACCATAGGGCCCAGGGCTACCATGGAAATGTGTAGATAGACGTAAATAAATTAATAATTACGAATATTAAAATAATAAAAAGTTTTTTTTACTTGTTTAAATTTTTTAATTATAATTATATTGATAATTATTAACTATTATTATATGGCACAAGTTACTTCCGTTGAAATCGTGTGTTCTCATTGGCTGGGACGCGTCACGTGCCGGTCGATAATTTTCCGTAATCGACCGGTCGATTACGGATTTTGGCAGACATGTTGTCTGCAACTAAACAATGAAAGAAAACCGCAAAAAGTTTGTGAATTCAATAACCTGAGAACTAAATTATGTATGAGTGGGACGATGAGCAATCTGGCAGTGAGTTTTAGGATTCCGAAAGCGATAACAACAAGAGCAACAACATTGAAAACGATGAGTCTATGTCACACGCTCGAGGTCACACTATTGACAAGGTAATGTATTAAAGATGTGTTGTTTCAAAATGCCATATAATAAACCTCTTATTAACCTCGTCCGCTTGGTCATTACGGAAAAATATCAGACCTCGGTCTTTATGTACAGACCTCGGTCTGATATTTTTCCGTAATGACCGCGCTCTCGGTTAATAAGAAGTTATTATTTATTAATGATTAATTATTATTTATTAATTATTAATGATTACTGATTAATAATAAAAAAATTATTTTAATTTATAAAATGATTTATTAATATAATTAATAATTAATTAATAATTAAAAAAATAATAATTAATAATTATAATCGTTTTTTAAATATATTTTTTTATTTTATGTAGATTTCGGTAATTTATTTCTTATGCCCATCTCTCACAGATGGACATGTCAGATGACGAGGGAGTTTACTCCCAGGAAGAACAGTTTGTAGAAATGAGGGGCCGGAAGAAGTGGTGGAGGTAGCATATGACGAGGACAGTCCGGATATGTTCGAAGAAAATAGCACAATACCTAGCGAAGTTAGTAACCATGAGGAATACCTCCCCAGCAATGGGGAAGAAGAAGGGGAAGCTTTGCCCGTTTTTGTGACTACCGCTGACCTGTCAGCGGGAGCCACAATGTCGGCGAAATCCCAAGAAATTGACGCTGTCAGGGCACTTTACCCTGACGGCGTCAAGGATTATCCACCAAGGGCTGGAAAGGTAAGCATTAGCATGTCGTTCATTTGTCTTATACCGTAATATTTCGAAAATAAGTCCTGGGTTATATTTGTTCAAACGAAATATTTGTTTTGGTGGGCTTATATTCGAAGAGGGCGTATATACAGAGAGGCCGGTGGGCTTATATTTGGGGGCTTATATTCGGAGTAGCGGTTATTTTCGGGGGGGGGGGTATTTTTGAGAGTCTACGTACATTCACCACTTTTGAGTTAAACGCGTTGCAAAATAAATCACCTTTTCAACTGGAAAGTCCACTTTGTATTATTTATCTTCTTACCTGTATTCAACCTTGTTCCAGGGACTTCTCCCCCCCCCCCCCCCCCCCCGCCCCGCCCCACTGCTTGTGAAATACACTATTTCGGGTTGTGAAATACACTAGGTTCGGGTCCCTATGGTGAATATTCTCAAAAGTGACCATCTCCAATAAGCGATCATTAAAGTACTCTTGACTCGAGGGATGTATGTAATGATTAGGTATCTTTCACTCTGCAGAGAAAAAGATTGTACGAGGTTTCGCTGGAGGAGTTGGTGCGGGAGTACGGCACGGCACCTTCAAGAGCCCACCAAGCCCCGAATATTAACCGGTGAGTATAAAAAATGGACTACGATATTTATTCAATATTAACTGCTCTTTTCTTTTCATTTCAGATTATCTATTTTTAATTTTGGTTGCACAAAGATTTTTTACAATGATTTTCTTTTACTTTTACAATATTTTTTCTGGAATAAATTGATTATTGATGATTACATAGAATTTTTTTTTTCAACGCATGCATTTAATTAAATGTCAATGTTTTTTTTCTTCAAGTTTTTTTTTTACTCCTGTTTCATCACTTGTAAATATTTCTAATACATATATACAATAATACATATATACAATAATAAAAAATATCAACTGGAACACTGCTTGTTGAAGTTGATTGTCTGGTTTAGTGCAATCTCGAAAGACTGTAGATGTTGATTGAATGTCAGTTACATCTCTGACGACGGACTGGGTAACAGATCACTAACTGATATGACTATCAAGAAGCGAACAAGACGTGAGGACTGGTCTTGCAAAATGAAGGCACGACGCGTTGGTTTGTCAAGAAATAACAACAACTTCGGTAAGGACACACTTTTATTTATATTTATTAGCCTTTTTCTATGCGTTTATTGTTTATTTTCCAACATAATTACATCAACTGCCAAACCCAAATCCCTCCTGAAGAGACCACAAGAAGGTCGAAACAATTGTCGAGGATTGTGTCCCGTTAACTATATATTACTCAATATTACTCACGCATCTTTACTCCTTTCTAATATTGTATTTAACATACTCCCGTATCAAATCTACACTGCGCCTTCAACCGTCGTTGCCTCCACAAGCTAACACAGCAAGATGCGCTTTTTGGCCTAAGGCCATATACCGCATACTATGCAAGGAAGAAGTTTAAAACGGGAAAAGACGTGGAAAGATATCTAAAAGAAAATGGCCTGTGGGAAACTGTGAGATTTTGGAGTCAGTTGGGGAAAATGTACTTTTATTATACGACTATTTTCGTGAGCGATCCGGAACGTGAAATCCAGCAATTTGATTGGTCCTGAGCGGTCTGGAATCTGCCGTTCCGGACCGCTGACAGTGAGAATTATATAAACAAAATGAAAGTCGCGTCAGTGTATGCAACAAGATGGATAATAATTTCAGAACTACTCATTGTTGAAATATATCGTGCAGGTATGTTGTTATAAATTTTAAAAGTTTTCATTTGATATATATTTCAAGATTCTGCGTTATATGAAACTTTATAGAATGTCCAAACCAAACCACCACAACACAAACGTCCGTCGTAAATACAAGAACAAAACAAAACGGTTCTTAAGAACCACCACCAAGACAGTAAAGAGTACAGTGAAGTCTTCCCTAAATCTCATTATGGTCAATGATAGTGATGACATAAAAGTATCTGGCTAATAGCAATAAAAACATTACACACAGTTTTGAAGCTAGTATTCTTTCCACAGCTCTAGGAATGGCTATTTTAATGTGTTTTTGTGTTGGTTAACAAGAATTTTAATTATTATTAAATGTGTGTTTGTGTTTGTGTTAACTTACTTGCTTAACTCTAACCAATGCGCGACAGATTTCTCAAGTGCGTTGCATGGTTACACCGACTAGACGGCTTGTATATGTAAGTCAACAAACATATAATCATCACATATTAACTTATATTATATATCGCTTGTCTAATTTCTTTTTGTCTCGTTTCAGATGTTTTCTAATTCATGTCCAAGTCAATATATATTTTGTACTTTTATGGGTTTTTAATAATTCTTTTTTAACATAATCACATGTCTCGCATTGACGCTGCTTTTATAATGCAGCGGGGATGGGCCATATGCAACAATACGCGATACGAAATATTTGCCCTCGGTCTCAAAAACAACTCTCGGCCTCCGGGCTCGGGAAGCTTTTGAGACCTTGGGCAAATATTTCCCAGTACGGACTTCCCAACCGGTAAATAATATATATATATATATATATATATATATATATATATATATATATATATATATATATATATGTATGTGTGTGTGTGTGTGTGTGTGTGTGTGTGTGTGTGTGTGTGTTTTATTGTGATTGATGCAACACCTGCATGCAATGTATGTAAATGTAGATTATTATTTTTCTTTTTTAGGATGATCCCGATTCGGCACTTGAGTTACAAAGTTTGGCTACGTTTCCAAAATTAGTTGTTGTTCCAGCAAAGGAAATGCAGGACATGGTCAACATAGACACTGCCTTTCTCTGCACTGAAGGAGAGAGGCTATTGGATTTTGGAGCCGCGGCGACATTGGATACAGCTTTGCTTACTCTTCATGCTTGTTATTATGTTTTTAATACGTCTTACCCACCAAAATGGAAAGATGTTTTTATATTTATCGACGCGATGTTATTAGGGATTAAAGATGCTGCATCGAAAAGGATTTCTTTGCAAAAATTTATTTCGGTTTTGCATGATAACTAACTATTTCATTATGCATATTTGGTAATTTAATTTATTTAGAAATAGAAATATTTACTAAATGATTAAAAACAGTAACTAAATGATTAAAAACATTTGGAACCATACTAAGCGTACTCTGCTATAAAATATGCCATTTAAGCACGCAAAATGTAACTCCCCAATGGAACTAAAAATGCTCAAAATCCATTTATAAAACTTTCGGTTTTTAGTTAATTATTTATCTTAAACTGCGATAGTTGTGTTCTCCAGCATATACACCATGCATGCATGGTTAACAGATCTGTAATATTCCTATCATATTGCCATTCTAAGTTTGTTCAATCCCAATAAAATCAAAGTCAATTAGAGAATGTGGTGTCTTGTTAAAATGGACAGCAATTTCACAGGGTCTTAATTCTTGTTATAGTAACTATCGAGGGTTTATGCATGATACGGAATCTGTGTTAATTTAAAATAAGCTAGTGTAGATCATTCATATTGCATGTGTAACGAGATAGATAGTTTCTCTAGATTGCAAATTGACTCTTGCTTGTATGATAATACTAATTGTTATTGTGGTGCTGGTGATGAAGCTGATTTCTTTGAAGTAAGTTTGACAAAAGTTGAATTGTATGCGCGTGTGTATTTGCATTTAAACATTTTAACCGGTGTAAAAATTACACCATTCTAGGAGGAGTAAATATTACTCCATCTCTATATTTACCCCCGAAACTCGGGGCATTTTTGGGACAAAACAGTTACCTCAGTTTTTGGAGTAAAACCTTTGTCAGGAGTAAAAATTACACCTTTTTTTGAGGGGTAAAAGTTACCCCCTCCTAAAATTTACCCCTCAAAACCGGGGCGTTTTTGGGACAAGCAATTACCCCCACTTTTCGGAGTAAATTTTACCCCCTGAAAATTACAGTGTATTAACCCGCGCGAGTTAAGGCGAGATAAGGCGAGTTAAGGAAAAACACCAACTATTAACCTGTGCGAGTTAACGCGAGATAAGGTGATTTAAGGAAAAATAATACAACTTGCTATTTATATATATATTGTACTATATAAGGAGAATACTACGGGATGCATCAGGACAACATATCACATATAACGCTGAACTCCATGGACAGAGGCAAAGTACATGCATGTACAACTAGGAGACTAGGGACACACATGCTGGGGTTAGACACTGATCTAGTATCAAGTGCACATAAAGATTCCATAGTGTGATGGAAATCTACTGTATGCGGCATACATGTGGTATGCCACTACTATTGAATAGTTGTGATTTCACTATGCCAGAAATTATATACATTCAAAAAATTGTTTTATTAAAGTTGCCAACTCAATTGACATTTAAATTATTGATTTAAATACCAAAAAAAGATGGCAGTTGAATAAAACAATCACAGAATAATGTGATTTTAAACTGTACGAATTTAATGCTTTTGAACTTACCAAATTGTGAGGATAAGAGTTCCGTTTCCCGTAATTCTGACTTACATTTTTCGGTGATACACTGTATTTTGCTAATATATTAATTTTTGATCTCTGCTATAAATTATTAGTCATACGAACATTATGCTCAGCTCTTTTACCATCTTGGGGATAGTGTAACCCAAGGCTACATAAAGTACTTCCCAATATTTTTTCATTTTTTGCTGGGCAGTTTGTTAGAAGGCTCCAACGATGATACAGGAAGGACGAAGTCTTTTAATAGGGGAAATACATGCTGTTTTAAGGCAAGCGGTGGAAAATATATTGATGGTATGTATTAAAGATGTATATATATATATATATATATAATTGTTCATAATCTATTTCATGGTGATTATTATATATTTATATTTCTGTGCTCGTACTGTTGTATGAATCCCAGCAATACGAGCAGTATTATTTACATGAACGCTAGCTGTGCTTCTGATGGAATTTTAATAGTAAAGTCAGTACCTGCTAATCATAAAAATGGCAGAATAGATATATAATATTTTAAAAATTAATCAGCTGCAGAGCATTTCTAATACACTGGTATTCTGTTAAGCATATTTGTTTAATATTCTGTAATTTCACAAAGAAATACAAATGTTGGATTGTTATTCTGTGGTCAGAACTATAAACACTCAGTGGTGTCTTTTTTTTGGGCATAAATTTAAAATTGTGTCTGTTCATCCAACATTTTATACTTTACTTTTTCATATTGTTTGGTTGCTACAAATCTACGTATTAACTGAACAAAGACAACTAAAGATAGCAATTACAGGTACATCACACCAGAAATGGCAGAAACACTGGGTCTTGTATGTATTTCTGCTCTTTGGGGGGGGGGGGGGGGGGGGGGGGGGAGAGTAGAGGTAAAACCCTGGGTATGATGTTCATAGTTACACAGCAAACTAGGTTTGTAACTGGTTTATACAGAGCTACGGTGTAATACACTTCATTCAAATATGTAATACAATACATTCATCAAATGGTTGTTAATTTAATTAATTGAATTGAATTTTTGGTAGCGAGTTAGTGCGAGTAAAGGCGATATAGGGCGATTTAAGATAAATTTAGTCATTTTTAGTCGCGAGTTAGGGCGAGTTAAGGTTAAGGCGAGTTAAGATCAAAGAGTAGGCCTTTTATTTGCCTATTCTCGTTCTTGCTCTTCCGCTATTTGTATATCAGCTCACTCTCTAAGTCCATCGTTTTGTAACGCGTATCTGCGTATGATACGCACTTATATAGTCTAGCTAGACCGGATCAAAATTTCTCAATTATGATTGGTTTATACTAGGTGGACATCTGCGAACGCACCCCTTTAATTAAAATAACTATCCGGAGTGTTAATTTATTTGTCAACTTGAACTTGATACTTTCACTGTCAAAGGTCATCCTCGGTCTCCAGCTGTGACGAAGCCATATTGACAATGTTACATATTAACGTAGCGCGTCGCTACGTTCCCCGCGTCGTTACGTTGTACTCCGCTATCAACGAACTTCGTTGACGCTAGCCTGGTACCCTGGCCCAATCAAAGAATATGGGCCAGGTAACCACTAAAGGCTTCTGCTTTCCTATTGGTTGAAATTTCGCGCGTTTTTAGTGGCTATGGGTAAAACTGCAATCGTCATAAGTGGATTTAGCCCTGATGACGCGAGAATGAGATTAGTGATTACCTGGCCCATATTTCTTTTGAAATTGGGCCAGGGTACCAGGCTACGTTGACGCGAGCTGATCGAAGTAGCTGAGCGTGAAGAGAGACTGCGTAAAGAATTCAAATAGGAAGAGGAGGGGTACGCAGCCTGACTGGGAGGATGTGGCAGAACCACGAAACACACAGGAGGATGCGTATATTATCATGCGCAACCGAAGATTGACGCGAAGACGGAAAGCGTTGAGATTAGTTGCGAGAGCGAAAGCGGAGATGTACGATATAATAAGAGATGGCAAATCCCGATTGAAGAATACCTCGATTCGACAGACGGAGTGGCGTGTAAGAAACCGATGTCAGTTGTGGCTCGTGGAATATGCGGAAAACGGGATTCGGGAGATGGCAGCGAAGGAGATAATGAACCTCCAAGAAAGCGAATGGCCAGAGATGGACATGGTGCGGTGGGTGATCCAGTTTATCGTTGGTATAAGGCACCCGAGTACGATGCCGAAGAGGTTAGTGTTTACGGATATGTCTTTGACCGAAAACTTTTAGTTACGGTTGAGGTAGGTCTAAAGGCTGTTAAGGGTCGAAAGTATACGAGTATTAAAGCTTATGTTCTATCAGAACATGTTAATGCTAAGTGTACAGACTTATTTTCAGTACCGACTGATCATTGGCATCTTTTAGTGTGGTATTCTGGTGGTAAACCGACTGATACTGCTTTTCATACAGCGTTTTTTAATACCGGAAAGCGCTGTGTGAATCGGAAGGCTCAGTATTATAATACGTATACCAGATTCCATGATGAAATATGTTCAATGTGGACCTCGTAAAGTAACTGGAGTGTATGCGTCAGTGGCATCGCGTAAGCATTTTGACGAGTTGGGTAAAGATAATGGAGTTGAAGACAAGATGCGTGATGCCGGAGTAAAACGACATAAGTGGGAAGCGAACGATTGGTTTGCTATGAATCAATTTAACCCGCAGTTGTTGGCGAAAAGATCATCTCACATGGTTGTACTACAGTGAATAAGCATGCCAAAAAATTTCCCCATTGAAGCGGACATTTGCTCTCATTAAGTTGCGCACGCGCAGTTCTCAAATGTTTATCCGCGCGAGGTTGGAAACTAGTAAACTACTAAACTCGCCTTCGTGAGTTCGTGGTTTGGCAAAATGGTGTCGAGAGAAAAGCGTTCTCGTCCGTGTGAAGGATTTTATCGAACTGTAGAAGATGGAGTTCACTTCAAAAATGAAAGAATTCCTCGAGAACGTTCAGCCAAAGTAGAGATGTATGAAATCGAGGAAAGGGGTTTTGTCAACTACATGCGTTATGAACTCGTAATGTTCTATTTTACTGTTGTTCAAATACATAGACTAGTCAATACGTCATACTAATATACTATATGAATGTCAGCTATAAAACTCTAATGAGAAAACCTTTCTTTATTCGTAGGTCATAGACCGTGATAAAGCCAACAACAGGATAAAAGTTCATTACGTTGGTTATCCAGACGACAACGACGAGTGGAGAGACTGTGGTGAATTGATGGGTAACGAGAATTTAGGTCGCGTTCGTCCACGATTTACGCCAAGCAGAGCTTCTCTGGAAGATAGGGGGTCTTTGTTATTCGATAGTCTGTCAAGGAAAATTAAACATGCGCTGTTTTCCTCGAAAAGAAAATCTCCCGAAGTCAGAATTGAGGAAACGATACAGAGAGTTGTGTACGATGCCTATTTGGACAACATTGGTGTGGTAAAGAAATCTAAGGGACGACAGGTACACTGTGTTAATTAGGTGCCTTGGCCTCGGTGACATTTGGGTTTTTCGTACCCTACAGCCAAAGTATAAGTCCGATTGAGCTGAAACTGGGCATATGCCTAGGCAGTGTCGCATCTCGAACCCGGAAGATCAGTTCCATCGGATGAAATGTACTACTTCAAACATTAAAAAAAAAATGTCACCAAAGGCCACGAAAGCTAACAAGTGGTTCCCGACCACCCTGGATCTCAAATTTTGTGAGCAGGTAGAGGACGGCGATATAACTCCGCATGCAAACTCCCTGCTAAGCACCTAATAACCCCTAGGGTTGGTGAGCAAAGGCAGTATACGTATTGTAACAGTAGAACTGATCATCAACTCTTCAATTTTCGAATTTTGACTTTCAGAAATCATGGTTCCCATAGGAGATAGAGGCTGAAACTTTTTCCAAAAAAATTAAAAAGAAAAAATTTTAACACTCAGTTTATTTTCAAAAATTATTTTTATTCTGGAGTTCCGAGAATTTAAAATTCCGAAAATTCCTTCGAACACGTGATGCGTAATTGAAGTCTTGTTACGCTCCAAAAGTTTGGAAGTCAAATATGGAAAAGAAACGAGGTTAGGGGTAAAAAAAACAACCCCAGAGCCCTCGGAATAGAAGTTTATCGATTGTTGTTTTTTGACAGCTGAGCCCTTAGGCGTACGCTTCGGCACACGGAGATTTAGACGCTTAAATTAAAACGGTGATGATATAATTGGGGTGACATATCTCATGTTTGACCCTAATTTAAAGTAGTATACCTTCACTTTTAGGACTTTTCCTTTTAAATGGAGATAGCCTCAGATAAGCAGTTTACGAATTAGCAAGCAAATTGTCGATACATTGAAAAATGTGGGCGTGGAAAGCCTTCAAAGTTGACAAAATGTTAAAATTTAATTTCATTTTTGGGAAAAATTGTGACGCTCAGCCTGAATTTTCAGGTTTTGTGACGTAATAGTAAAAATTGTGGGCGTGGCCGCGAAAATAGCTAAATTGGTTATATTACTAAAGCTGTACATAGTTACAGTGGGGGTCATTAAGGGCAATTAGGGTTAAAAAAACTTTTTTCCCTAAAATTCGCAAAGAAACCGTTTAACGACTCTAACAATAGTTGTCTAGAATGAAGAAATACATCCGTTGTGTTAATTTCAGCTTGATTGGCTTTATTGCTGAAGCTGTACATAGTTACAGTGGGGTCATTAAGGGTTATTAAGGAGAGAAAAAAAATCAAAATTGTTTTTCCCGCTAAAATTCGCCGAAAAACCATTTAAGAAATTATTTTGTGTTAGAAAACACTAAAACTTTTGTGTTAGAAACACTAAAATTTTTTTTTAAAAATTTCCCCCAAAAAAAAAAGGTCACCAAACCATATTTGGTTTTCTTGATCCTATGGACAAAGTATAGACCTGAATGGGATGAAGCTTGGTGGCAACATGGATAGTAAAATGAGTGGATTGGAAACTAATAGTCACGTGAGGTGTTTCCAGGCCGCCGATTGGCTGAAAAGCGTTTTTCTTTGCTCGAGAGATGTTGAAACCTAGTTGCAAATTGTGATGTCACGAATGGCGTGAGTACGCTTGTTTTACTGAGGTTTTTAGTGAACTTTTCTTCAAATTCTTCATATCCTCACATTCAGATGACTATGTTGACGTTTCAAATGATTTTATCGCCTTACAAACCTGCCTAAGCCACAATCGAGCGTTTGGGGTAAGCGTTGTTGATCTTTGTTTTGATGATTCCTGTGTTGTTTTGAAGAAACTGGCGTCCCCAAATTGTGCTTTGTTTTGCTCGGAATTTGGGATGCATATTTTAACTAGTAAATCTTGATATCTTCTTTTAAAATGAGTAATAATAGACGGGCATTTTGTCGTATTATGGCTTTGTCGTATTTACAGACAATTCGATTATCATTTTAGGCTGTATTAATCCCAAACTTTGAATATACTCAGGTTTTTTAAGCTTGTCAATTGCAACCAGGTTGTTATGCTCACGCCATCAAGTTTCCAATCCAGTCTTTTTACTATCCATGGTGGCAACATGCGTATGGATGGTAGGCATATTGTCCTAAAAGATCAGTCCGAACCCTGTAGACGTACTACTTCAAAAAAAGCGAAAATGTCACCAAAGGCCACGAAAGCTAACAAGTGGTTCCCGACACCCTCTGGTTCTGAAATGAAAATGAGCATGTAGAGGACGTCGATACAAGTCCACATGCAAAAGCCCTGCTAAAATCCTAACAAATTGTGGGGTTGGCGAGTATTTTTAATAAAAGAGAACTCGCCCCAGTCCCAAGTCGGAAAAACAGTCTTGAAAACAGACCATGTGTTTCTTGTTGTATGTGTGATTCTGAACATATTTGTTTAGTATAGGTAACAGCATGGTTTCGAGTGCAATTTGGAAAAAAAACATGCACGAGTGAGTTTTTCAAATACTGTCAAAATAGCACGAGTCCGAAGGACGAGTGCTATTTGAAGTATTTGAAAAACTCACGAGTATCAATTCCGCAATTACAATCACGAGTATTCCGCAAGAAGCGCGCGCTTCGTTGAAATATGGGAGTTTTTGCTTTCTATTGTAAATATAGTTTACATAACTAAACATGCACATCCGATTTTAAAAAGCAATCTATTCTGGCTTTTAAACTAGCCCCTTTGTTAAAATTTCGAACTAATTCTTCTCTCGGGTTTACGGGTCTTTTTCCTGCGGCGTTGTTTGTATTTATACTATTACGCAATAAACTAATTTGGCGATCACGCTCGGGTCTCGGCGCCACAAATCGGAAACGCATGCGCAGATTGAAAATGCACAAGCACATATAAAATCTTGAAAGAATTTCCATTCGTTTGGTAGCAAAATTGCTGTTTTTTGAAAAATTTAAAGTTCGGGTTTTTGGGTATGCTTCTCCTGTACATATTTGCGATACTGGTTTGTGTTTGCAACGTAAAGGCCGTTGGGGAAGAGTCGGGGAATACAGAAAACTCTTCAACGAGCGATATGCCGTCGTTTTCATGCGATATAAACAAGTAAGCATATCAGAAAATGATCGATTTATATATTTATTTATTCGATTTATAAACCTCTTTTGTATATTTCTACGAATGTGTCCGTGAATAGGTAGTAATTTCTCGTCTAAACCTCTGTTTATGTGTTGTCTTTTTTCTATGCTCCTTTATTGCTTGTATTAAAAGCCTGTTTCTGTATGAATTATGGAAGAAGAAAGACAAGGAAGACAGTGCCAGCGAGACAGTTAAAATGCTGGCCGTTGCCAGCAATTATTCTGCTCATGTTGTTTTTATACATAAATTATGCATATTTTATACATATATATCTTTACATATAAAACTAGATAAAAAGATAAAAATCAGATTGCTATGAATACAGGATGTGTGGGTTTTTATCTATATTTATTTATTATTTATATATATTATTTATATTTACATATATATATTTTATACATGTTTTTATACATGTTTTTATACATATAATTTTATATTATTAATCTGCTTATGTTGTTTTTAAACATAAATTAAATATACACATGTATGAGCGTGTGCATAAGTTGTACCTCTTACATCATATTTATGGTAGCCTTGGTAGAGGCTGTAAATATGGGAGTTGGGCTAGCCTAGTAAAAAATATTTCCGGCCAACATTGCACCCCTTCCCCTGCTCCTATGCTCCTGAAATTAGGAAAAATTGGTTCATATTTTTTTTGCTCATTTAGTATTCTTCCTTGTGACAGGAAATAGTCCAAATACTAATACAAAGTTATAGTTCTTCCCGAGGACTTTCTGAGGCCATTCTCAGCATATTGCACAAATATTTGTGGGACTGCTCTCATCCCCCACTTCCTATGCCCCTGAATTAGTCCCTAATAACAAAAAAATGTCAAAGCATGCCACCTCTTGTAACAGTCCACACTATTAAATTATTCATTCATAAACAATTTCAAACCAAAAAAAAATGGTTTATCACAAAAATGGCTACACATTCATAGTTCTGGTATTTAACAGGAAATAGGTCAAATATTAATGACATAGAGTTTTCGATGGTGACATCAGCTTTATAAATAGTGCCCGGAATTTATTTTATTAATCTTTCTCCTTGTAGTTATGTTTGTTCCCATCACCCCGAACAAATTAAAAATTCACAAAATAATTGTTTTCAATTTCAGATTTGATAAGTTGGCCTCCGACATATTTGAATTCAACAATTGAGCTCCTCTGTCCTAGCCAATACCTAATGGTACCCCCAATGACATAAGCAAAATCACTGTTTTGATTTAAAATCCTCTCATCCCATTTCTGGCCGAGAATAGAGTCTAGCAGTCTATTATTTCTCGGGTTGTATACCATTTTCCCCCTATACAAACGACCAGGAACCACACTTCCTAAGCCAGCTTCAAACACATCTTGATCTGTGTTCAGATCAACACAAATATCAGGGTCTTCACAACGCCATGACCACAGTTTTTTCTTTATTTCCCGGTATAGATGGCCATGGAAAGCTTGTTTTCGATCTTCCAATGATTCGGGAGTAGGAATAGCCAACTTTTCGCTTCGAATGAAAGGGAAATACTGCTCTTCATTGCCATATGGCCGCCATTCGTCATATTGTTCACTGTACCCGACGTAGTGAATTTTCACTCGCTTCTCTTCGCGGTCCACCTCTACCACCTCGATATCATATAGCTTTCTGTCCTTTTTTGCATTTGTGGTATCTTTGATCCTAGATACTGTCGAAAAATTACAAGAAAATCGCTCCGGTGCCTTAACTTGCCTCCTCGGACGGTCGGCCATCTTTAATATTTCACCTCGCAAATCAACAATAGCGAGGCCTGGAACTAGTAAAACAAATGTCCATGGCAACAAGCAAAGACTTCAATATGTGACCCTACGGCCAAAGTATAAGTCAGCTGAAACTTGCTGGGCAGATGCCTATATAGTGTACAAGCTCAAACCCAGAAGATCAGTTCCATCGGATGAAATGTACTACTTCAAAAATCAAAAAAAGCGAAAAATGTCACCAAGGGCCACGAAAGGTAACAAGTGGTTCCTGACACCCCCCGGTTCTGAAATTTTTTGAGCATGTAGTGGACGTCGATACAAGTTCACATGCAAAAGCGCTGCTAAAACCCTAACAAACCCTGGGGTTGGCTATAAAATTGCGTGAAGAGAAGAGGCTCGCCCCAGTCTCCCACTCATTTTGTGTTGGACAGGTTGTTGGATTGTGTATTTCGTGTTTTTTTGGTATTTTTGAGAGTTTCAAGTTAAATGTAAGTACTTGAATATATTTGTTATAGTTACTAACATGTTTGTTCTCATTCCTGTGTGTTTTCCGGGCGTTCCTGGGCGTTTTGTGCGGGTTTTATGCAAAATTTCCCCCATATTATGAATTATTCATTTTGAAAAATTACTTTTGTTTATAACTCTATGAATTTTGTTCGTCACTTGTGCAAAATTATTTCTAAATGTGCATGGACTAGTTAGGTAGATTGTTAGTGTGTTTTCCATGCATACCTGGTATTATTTCGATACAAAAAAATCGAAATAGTGCAAAATAATCGACCTCCATTTTGTTTTGACCCCAGAAAATTGTAGGGGAGGGGTGGGTGGGGATTTTGGTCCATAGATTTTTCACACGTATTAATGACCTTGGAATGGAATTTTCTTGCTCCATGGTGGTTGTCATAGCACGTAGTGTTTATTTAAATGTTTACCAACATTATATTTCCAGGGGGGGCGCGTAAGGGGGGAAGGCTGACATTGATGTTTACCCTGCCTTCATTAAGGTTTAAATTCCATTATTTTTGGCTGTAAACTCATTGACCGTACTCACGTAACGTCAACTGTCCATGTTTTGTTGAGCTGGCAGGGGGGTATTTGTTTTGATTTTTTAATGGAATTGTGGTCTAGGTGTGGTTCGTCGGACGAAGAGGAGGCGGCGGTTCGGGTTAGGTGTTTGGATAAGAAAAGGAAGGCGGCGACGGAGGAAATGATGAGAGCATCGGCAGAGTTGGAGACGTCGGAGGAGGAGGAACGGGATCCGGTTTACTTGAGGGCAAAGGCGAGGTTGAGAAGTATGGAGAGGATGGGGGAGCAGGATAATGTTGTGGAGGAAGAGGTTGTAGAAGAGGATACGGTTGTGGAGGAAGTGGAGGAGGAGGAAATCGAGGTGGCGGATAGGAGGTTGATGGAAGAGACTTGGTCAGATTTGACGGACGTAAATGATCCCTTGGACGTTGATTACACCCCAATGGTGAGTTGAAATATCGTTCTGTAACTTTTGAGTGATTAATGGAAACATTAAATATAATTCCACCCTATTTTCCTTTCAGGAACAAGAAGAGGAAGAAGACGAGGAAGAAGAAGACATGGAAGAAGACGAGTATCGAGATGTTCGTCTGGAGAAAGATGATTTAGATGTTGTAACAAAGCCTATAGTGGTGGAAAGGATGGAAGAGAAGAAGGAGAATGTAAAAGAGAAGTAATCTAATTCGAAGAAGGAAAAGAGAAAGTGCCCGGAATGCGGCAAGTTCGTGGTACGCCTTCCACGTCACTTGGTTGGTCTCCACCAAATGTCTCAGGCCGACGCACTTACTCGTAGTAGCGAAATAAAGAAGAAACCGAACAAGGGGAGATCCTTGACATCACCGTGTCACTTTCCAGGATGTGGTCTCCACGTGGTACGTATGGACCGCCATCTCGTTCGAACGCACGGCTTGACCAAGGCTTCGGAAGAGTACGTGCGCTTGAACCAGCGATCCATCGAGCACCGCGTGGAGACCCGGCAGGAGGCGTTCACGGAGGCCAGGAGCTGTCTTCGCGTTACATCATCGCCACCAGCAGCGACCGTTGAACCATGCAACCCTGCTGCAGACGTCATCCCACCGACGCCAACGAAGCCACCACGTGGTCTGCTTTACGAAGTTTTTCGGGACGCTAGGCCACCGGAAGCCGTTTCGCGTAGTGCATTGCTAATGAAACTGCGAGACGTGTACGTTTTGGAGGTATTTGAAAAGTACCTCCAATCCTTTGATGGAAAGAAGAGAAGTAAAAAAACCAGTAAGGACCATGCCAACCACGTGGGACGGCTCTTGTTTGAGCTACAATACCCACCACGTGATGTGAAGTTACTCTGGGACGACACTAAAATGTCAATAATTAGAAATACATTTATCGAAGGCAACAAACTGTTACCAGACGACGAGAAGTTCCAACCGGGTACCCTCAAGTCGTACCTAACGTCTCTAAAGTTGTTTTTCCGCTTTGTCCTCGGAAGGCGTAGCGAGCTAAAGGACTACCTGCAGTTGACTGACCAGGACATTTCGGATATCCAGCAGGGCGACTTGAGGGTAACCCAATGGTTGGGCAGTTTTGGTACGGAACTTCAGGAAAGAAAGATTCAGGTGTGGGAAAAGGACCAATTGGAACTTCTAACTGACGAAGAGTACTCTGATTTGGTAGAAGCGACGCAGGCGAAACGCATTCAACAGTTATTCCACACCGTCGACGCAGGTAACGTACCCACCTCTGACTACGTTTCCATGCGATATTATCTGCTCGTGCGTATATTAATTGGCAGCGCTCAGCGAACCGGAGCCCTTTCAAACCTGTCTGTAGAAGAATTCCAAAGAGGCCGCTGGGTGTAGGAGAATAATGAATCGGAGTCTTTTTACACGACCTTAACCATGCGGCACAAGACGTCCAAAGGAGGGCCGGCCAAGTTGCCTTGGTCGCGAGAAGTTGAGGCCCACCGTGGTCCAGGGGCGGATTTAGGGTACGTCAAACACGTCAAGCGACGTACACAAAAATTCTAGACTAATTTATTCCTGAATTAATTAATTAGTTTGAAAAAACTTTTAAAAATGTTTTTAAAATTTGAAAAATAAATATTCAAGCTTTTAAAAATTTTATATAGATTTTGAAATTTTTGAGAGGGACCCTCATTCACTCAGCATTCACTCCATTTACAAATATGGATAATTTGAGTACGTCAAAATGGCGGTGTACGTCGAAATAACGAGCACTGATTGGACAAAAACAGTAGAGGACCGTCAAGGGGTAGTCGGAAGTAGATGTGACTACGTCGGAAGTATAATTATTTTGACGTTCTTGGCTGTTGATTGGCTGGCAAAGGATATTTCGCCGTACACTGACTACGGCACGAGTGCAAGACTGCGGCATAACTAAGCTGCCTGAGCCTGCACCGACTGACTCGACTTCAAACTTCTGCTTGAGACTGAGTTCGGTTTCGATTATAGCGTCTACGGATGTTACGAAACTTGTAGAGAACGCTCTACAGAGTGAAAACGATGATTTGTTAAAGACGATCTGTTGCGATTTGACAAAGAAACTCCAATCGTGCGATTTTCTCGTTGGTCAAGAGTTTTCGGCGCAAATTGGCAGGACATTGTATCGAGATATTGACGCGGAGGCATATATTCCTCAGTGTGCTAAATCTGCTTCTGGAAAGAAACCTTGTATTGCTTTAAGGTGAGTGGCAACTATTTTATCTTTAACCTTGTGCAATCGTGAAAAGCGTAAATTATTTAAATTAGATGAGATATGTTTCGACTCACGAGTATTTTATGAATACACAATGCAATAATATTAATATAATTATTGAGATAATGAGATGTGTTTAGCCAACCATCGCCAATTTTTACAAAAGCATTAACCATACGTTTACTTTAATAATCTGATCAACAGTGTTAAATATTGAATTCTAATACCTCTACTCGAACAGTCTACTGTTTATTTGTTTGGCATTGATGGAAATCCATCAAGATATAGAACCTTCTGTTCAGCAGGTTATTGATAAATTTTCTGCTGACAGCAGGAGAATTGAACTAATTTAAACATTCTATTCATTTGATGTACTGTATATTTTATTGCAATAATTATTAAATACACAATAAATATTTAAAATAAATAAACATTTCAGCAAGAGTATGCAGTCTTTTCTTGTTAATCGGTAGCTACTAGTTAGTATGACCAGGATGATGTAGAGAGGTGAGCTCCTCTCTATGTCCATGAAATGTCCTATATGGTCTATTTTTCTCTATTCATAATTCTCTCTCATTAGGCGAGTATCTGGCACCTCAAAACCAGACAGCTCAGGGTAGATAAGGGGTAAACTATTAGGTAGTAAAGATGACCAGGATGATGTAGAAAGGTGAGCTCCTCTCTATGTCCATGAAATGTCCTACATGGTCTATTTTTCTCTATTCGTAATTCTTTCTCTTTAGGCGAGTATCTGGCGCCTCAAAACCAGACAGCTCAGGGTAGATAAAGGGTTAAGAATTAAGATGACCAGGATGATGTAGAGAGATAAGCTCCTCTATGTCTAAAAAATGTCCAATATGGTCGATTTACTTAATTACTCTATTCATAATTCTTCTAATCAGAGAAGAAATTGCTTGGCAGCTAAGGCTAGGGTGGGGCCTTGGCTGTCCATGTCGGATTCACTGTACAACAGTGATTCATAAGCATGCTGATGAGCTCTGACATGGAGCGAAACAGTCGTAAAAGTTGTCTCCAATAACAATTAAAAAAGTGCAAAATCGTATTTTTTTAAAAACAATCGTAAAATGTGGTATAAAAAACCCAAATTAAAACTGTAAGATTTTTCTAAAAAATCTTGTCAGAATGCGGGAAATGCCATTTCAGGGAGCCAAATTTCAAAAAATTTCCGGGGGGGCATGCCCCCGGACCCCCCTAGAATACGCAACTTACGTGTTTTGACGTACACTAAAAAATTCCTAGATCCGCCCCTGCCGTGGTCAGCCACGTGTCCGTCTTTCCGGGGGAGGGTTACCGTCGTATTGAAAAGCCGTTCTTCATCAACGTGCGCGGCGGTTACATGAACAGCAGCCGTGTAACTCGCCGTATCACCGAGATGGGGCATGTGCTCTCTCCAACTATGGTGGGGAACCTTTGCGGAAAGCGGGTCAGGAAGTCCGCTGTGTCTCATCATAGGATAGACACGTGCGCCCCCGTGTCCATAGAAGCCCTTGCCTCTCAAATGACCCATTCAAGAGAACGCTCGGCAAGACGCACAAGTAGCATCCTACCTTTCGCGCAGAGTAAAACCTCGCCCAACCTCAACGCACACGATTTCCAAAGCTCCTGATTCAACAATCCAACCCGAGTGCAAACCAGAACCACCACCACCATCCGCCACAACCCAACCACCACCTCCATCTGCCACAACCCAACCACCACCTCCATCTTCCACAACCCAACCACCACCTCCATCTTCCACAACCCAACCACCACCTCCATCTGCCTCTACCACTTGTCAACCTGATGATCCAGCATCGTTGGATGTAGAAATCAAGAAGAAGCTGCTGAGGATGTTGTCTAAGCTACTGGGTATGGCCAGGTATCCATCAATGAATTTAATGAAATTAAAATGCGGAAATCATGTGGCGGAAATCATGCGGCGTCGATCTGATACTGTGCCAGAAATATTTAAAGAGCAAAGTTCCGGAGTTTCCCAAAGAAACCTTAGAAGATCCCGTAGCACAATGGCTGAAAGACACTGCCAACGCAGCACCACCACCTCTAACTGCATTGAGCACTTCGTCTGGCGGCAAACTTTTTACTGATTTTCAAACTAATATTATTGATGAGGCCACTACCAACCTTGATGAAAGAGCAAAGAGGAGTGTTATAATTTCAACGATAAGGACAAGGTGCCCACATATGGGAGGGTACACAGATCAGCAGATCAGAGACAAATTTAAATCCATCCGTCGCACGAGGAAGATGAAATCAGGCAAAAACTTTTAGTTCACTATTTACTAATGTATGTATAGTAACTTAGGTTAGATAGCCTGATCTACCATTACCTCAGAGCATGTCATGAATTCCAATTTCAGTCCCCTTTGACATCACGGCAAGGCATGAGATACCTCAATGACGCCAAGGAGGTTTTCGGCCAAATGGAGCAACGAGTGGATCAGATTGGGGGTTTTAGAGTGGAGGCCACAATTGAAGCGACAACGTTGGCTCAAGCCTTACACATCTACAGTGAAAGGGAGCCATGGAAATTGAAGCAATTTATTGCGCCAGCTACGCTGGTTATCAGCAGTATCGGTGCACTGGTTTATTTAACGGTTGGAAGGCAACTGCTGGTAAAAGTAACTGACGTGCTAGCGAATTATGGAATTACAAACAGGCACGACCTTCTACGCCCTCTGAATATTGACGAAAAGAGGGTATTTGGAGACATTAAGTCATTGTTGGGGTGAGTAAAATTTGTATTGTTATATATAAATAGTTCACTTCCGGTTTGATGATGACGTAATTTCGGGTTGCTTAGAATCGTATCGCGGTCATTTTAGACGGGACTTCCGGTTTGAAAATTTAACTTCCGGTTTATGATGACGTCATTTCCGTGTTTCCGCATTTCACTTGTCAACCTGATGATCCAGCATCGTTGGATGTAGAAATCAAGAAGAAGCTGCTGAGGATGTTGTCTAAGCTACTGGGTATGGCCAGGTATCCATCAATGAATTTAATGAAATTAAAATGCGGAAATCATGTGGAATTCAACGGCGTCGATCTGATACTGTGCCAGAAATATTTAAAGAGCAAAGTTCCGGAGTTTCCCAAAGAAACCTTAGAAGATCCCGTAGCACAATGGCTGAAAGACACTGCCAACGCAGCACCACCACCTCTAACTGCATTGAGCACTTCGTCTGGCGGCAAACTTTTTACTGATTTTCAAACTAATATTATTGATGAGGCCACTACCAACCTTGATGAAAGAGCAAAGAGGAGTGTTATAATTTCAACGATAAGGACAAGGTGCCCACATATGGGAGGGTACACAGATCAGCAGATCAGAGACAAATTTAAATCCATCCGTCGCACGAGGAAGATGAAATCAGGCAAAAACTTTTAGTTCACTATTTACTAATGTATGTATAGTAACTTAGGTTAGATAGCCTGATCTACCATTACCTCAGAGCATGTCACGAATTCCAATTTCAGTCCCCTTTGACATCACGGCAAGGCATGAGATACCTCAATGACGCCAAGGAGGTTTTCGGCCAAATGGAGCAACGAGTGGATCAGATTGGGGGTTTTAGAGTGGAGGCCACAATTGAAGCGACAACGTTGGCTCAAGCCTTACACATCTACAGTGAAAGGGAGCCATGGAAATTGAAGCAATTTATTGCGCCAGCTACGCTGGTTATCAGCAGTATCGGTGCACTGGTTTATTTAACGGTTGGAAGGCAACTGCTGGTAAAAGTAACTGACGTGCTAGCGAATTATGGAATTACAAACAGGCACGACCTTCTACGCCCTCTGAATATTGACGAAAAGAGGGTATTTGGAGACATTAAGTCATTGTTGGGGTGAGTAAAATTTGTATTGTTATATATAAATAGTTCACTTCCGGTTTGATGATGACGTAATTTCGGGTTGCTTAGAATCGTATCGCGGTCATTTTAGACGGGACTTCCGGTTTGAAAATTTAACTTCCGGTTTATGAAGACGTCATTTCTGGTTACTTATAAACGAGGTTATGAAATAACCAAGGTTAAAACACAGGAGAGCGCAAGGTTAAGTGATTGGAGCTAATTGATCTAATTATACACGGCAAAGTGCCAGCCCACATATGGCGAGGTGACAAGGTGTTGACGAGTTGCTAGAAGAATGCGCATTACGTTACTTAATCCTTTATTAGTTGTGCTAGCACAGACGTTGGACGCACGATATTGTTGGAGATATTCGATTTGTTTGAGATATTCGACGAAATGTCCTTGCCTTCTACAAGCGCCGAGGAGCAGTCGTCACAGCAGGCGACGAGGGACGCCAGCGAACAACAAACCCAGATGTTCGCTTCGCCAGAATTCAGAAGTGCCATTCAAGACGCAGTAGCACAAGCAATGGCGACGGTGATTCAACCAATGTCGGAAAACCCAACCCACTCACTGGGACAGCTTCGCCTCCTGGAACACGCTAGACATCCAACCTACACGCAGGGTTTCACACGCATCCCTGGTGTACAAGGACCGCCACCGATCTCGCAAGGAATTCGCGCGGTAAATGGGGAAGTCACTGCCGCCGAGAGCGAAGGTACGTCTACCTATAACAATTTTACCGTACCGTCATTTATCCCCTTGGCACCAAGTTTGACAACGGCGCCATCCACATTGCCAACCTTCACACTACCCACAGCTCCCACCATGACCGCAGGAGGACCAGGGGTTCCGATCAGACAATGTGTCCCGGGGTTTAATACCCCTTTCTCCCTCGGCCCAGGCCACACGCCAACCCCAGCTAAGCTGGTAGGGGAGATCTTAGAAGGAAAATACACCGAGCTAGCCGAACTTCTCCCGGAAAACCTTGAATGCACCACACAAACCCAACCCTCATTTGTCATTACGGGAAACCAAGTCATCTCCACCACACCTACTCCCAAGAAAAAAAAGGAGATTTGGGACATTGTTACGTGGGTGGAATGCTTTGTTAGCTTCATGTCAATTGTGATAGCATACAAGCCGTATAGGGGTAGAGACATGCTCGCATACATGTCCCTGATTTTGCGTACCTCCCGTCGCTTCGGTGGCAATGCATGGCTCAGCTACGATAAAGCCTTTCGCCAGGAAGCGGCCGCAACTGGCATATCCGACTGGAGTTCCATGCATACAGCGCTTTATAATTACCACACGGCTGGCTCAGTGCATCCCACTCCATCACGTAGTAACATAGCGCCCTTTCGTTCCCAAGAAGCCCGAGGCTCAACCACCACAACCCAAATCTGCTACTCATGGAATAAAGGTCGTTGTGCCAGCACAACTGGCTCATGCAAATACCGCCACGCCTGCGAACGGTGTGCCCAATTCCATCGCGGTATCTATTGTACGGAACAAGAGTCCCACCGACCACGTCAGAGATCCCGCTCACCTCATCGAATCAGTCGCCGCGCCAATCGCTAAACTACCGCCTACAAATACTTATAACCTTTCAGCTTGTAACTTGTTTTGTTCGGACTCTACACCAGTTATGCCCAACGTGTCAAGGGTCTCTCCGATTAACGTCAGGAAACAATCGACGGAGGTTTTAATCGTATTGCGATCATTTTAAACGTCACTTCCGGTTTGAAAATTCACTTCCGGTTTCTTGGGACGTCATTTTCAGTTACTTAGAATCGTATTGCGATCATTTTAAACGGCACTTTCGGTTTGAAAATTTCACTTCCGGTTTATGATGACGTCATTTCCGGTTACATAGAATCGTATTGCGATCATATTAAACGTCACTTCCGGGTTGAAATTTTACTTCCTGGTTACTTCTTTTTTTAGAAAATTTCTTTAGAATTGTCTGAAAAGCTCGAAAAAAAATTTTTATAATAAAATTTTTACTTAAGAAAAAAATACTAAAAAATAGGGTCCAAAAATTTCAAGGAAAAAAAAAAAGGGAAAAAGAAAAATTTTCACTTTTTTTGGAAAAAAAGATCAAAAATGCTATAACCAAAAATGATCAGTATCCCACACAGACCCTAAAACACGCGCCCCTTCACTAACGATTTTCCGCCAGGCAGCATAAGGTATTTTTTTTCGCCGCCCGAGCATGGTATAGAGAAATATTTCCCGAGGTCTCAAAAACTGCCCGAGGCCGCAGGCCTAGGGTCGTTTTTGAGACCGAGGGAAATATTTCTCTATACGGACCGACCAAAACGGTAAATAACATATTTATTTTTTTTATTAATCGTACGATTTATAATTTACATAATTAGGAAATTAACATAATTGAATTGCGTAATCGAGATGACAAACACGTGATATTCAAAAGTCCAAAGTTTATCGTTCGACAGTAAACAACTGCCGACATGCAGTCTGACAGGGAAGCTTGGAACCTCTTTTGTGATAAAAAAAACAGTCAAAACCTGAAGATCTAGTTACGAAGGAAAGTCAGAATGCAGTCCTAGTGTTTTTAAAGTTTAGTTCATAAAGATTCTTCGTCGTTCTTCTTCGTCGCTTGCTCGTTTTTGGCTGTTCGCTTGGGGAATCGCTTTCAATACTCGGCTGACTGCATGGAAATTGAAAGTGGGTCGTTCGAGTTTGAAGACGAAAATGCTTGTAGTAAGCCATTTGTAACTTTTTTCAAAGACATGATACGATGAGGTTGGCATGTGGAAAATATTTGACTAAAGGGTAAAGACTTGTAGCGGTTTTGTTGAGTATAGTTGGACAACAGAAGAATGACAGTTTAGTAAAAGGTTTCAGCTTTTCTGTCTTCTCGTGGTATGTTTTTTATATATATATATACTTCTTTATAGTTTCATTTAGTGATTCAAAATACTGTGTTCACAAGTTTATGTATGTTTTGCCTACCGTTTTAAACTGTTTTCATACGTCGTTGAGCAATAATACTTTAAAACTTCATAAATGTCGCTCGTAAATTTTGCTTTGTCATAGTTTTCCCAGCGTTTCTTTTAAAATTCGCTGTTTTCACATGCAGTTGTCAAAACCATTTGCATAATAAAACTCATTTGCATCCCCGTAGCTCTCTGCTAAATATATTTGTTCTGTGGCAAGCGAAATAGTTATAAAAATCGATCAATTTTAAATGACAGAGTGTAAACCTTTTTTGTTTTTGTTTTGAAATCCGCAGCGGTCCGTATCGGGGTCCGTATCGTGTGATTCGCTAAGCCAATCAGAGCGCGCGAATCAGATGGATACCGGACCGCAAAAAAATAAAGTGGGTTATTAAACGGATTTTCGACGATTGAGTGAAAAAAAATAAAAATAAAAGAAAACCGAATTTTGTTTTAAAAAAAAAGACTTCCCAAAAAAAATGTCATAAATGCTATAACCAAAAATGATCAGCATCGCACGGAGACCCTAAAAAAACAGGGTCCCAGGGTTTTTCGTTTTTTTCTCGTAAAAAAACGAGTTGAGAACGCGCGCGCCTTCACTAAGGATTTTCCCGCCCCCAGGACAAGGTCTTCGAATTCTTCGCCCGAAAATGGTATAGTGGGTTATTAAACGGTTTTTAAAAGATTTTTGCACGATAAATGTGGACTTTTTTGAAAATTTATAGCCAATCCCAGGGTTTGTTAGGGTTTTAGCAGCGCTTTTGCATGTGGACTTGTATCGACGTCCACTACATGCTCAAAAAATTTCAGAACCGGGGGGTATCAGGAACCACTTGTTAGCTTTCGTGGCCCTTGGTGACATTTTTCGCTTTTTTTTTATTTTTGAAGTAGTACATTTCATCCGATGAAACTAATCTTCTGGGTTTGAGCTTGTACACTATATAGGCATCTGCCCAGCAAGTTTCAGCTATTTTATATTTTATTAAAAAACAACAAATAATTCTGGATGAAAAAAATTTCTTTTTTGTATAACGTAGCCCTATAATAACTCCATAACCCTATATTAAAAATATTTTAACTTATTTACAATATTTTATTTTGTCCTTTTTTTGTTCTTTTTGTAGTTTTTTTACTTTTTTAGTTGATTTTTTATTTTTCCCAACCTAAAACCGTAATTAAAAACTATATACATATATTTACATAGTGAAATAAAAGTAGCGTGCTGCGTAGGCCGTGTGAATCAACAATCGAAATATAGTAACTTAGTTTAGATACACTGCCGAAACAGAGAACGTAGGAATCTAATGATCTCTGTTTCGGCAGTATATACACCTTAACCTTGACGATTTTCGCAATCCGGGCTGAGTTTTGGAATTTAACATTGAATGATCCGCCATGGCCCGATGCGGGATTTTGACGTTGATTAAATGGCGTAAACAGATCGAACTTCTCAAAGTTGACTCCAATAGACCTTACTGTTTATTCACTTTGCCCCAATGGCCTCGTTTTCGTGTGGTATTTACTCATGTTTCGTGCACAATAGCGTTAAGAATAAGTTTGTGTTTGGGCTTATTAAAAGATCAACGAGAAACAAATTCGTGCAGGAAACATAGGTATATAACCTTCTTATGCGTCTGCCATGCCAATTGCCAAAACAGGTAACATGGAAACGAGGCCATTGGGTCAAAAGTGAATAAACAGTAAGGTCTATTGGAGTAAGTCCTGCATTCTCCACTTTAAATGCGAAGATCTGGGGCAGTAGGATGGAAACGGATATGTCCCAGCGATTCAGGGGATATCCCTCAACAGTTGCATCACATCTTAAAAACGGAAGTAAATTTGTAAAACCGGAAATGAAGTCCACATTAACCGAAAGTGAATTTCGACAAACCGGAAGTGAATATTCGCAAACCGGAAGTAACGACCAATATAACCGGAAGTTTTTTCACAAACCGGAAGTAAATATTCACAAACCGGCTATGACGTCCAAAGCGACCGGAAGTTCATTTCCACAAACCAAAAGTAGATATTCACAAACCGGAAGTGTCGTCCAAAATGACCGGAAATAGACCACCACAAACCGAAAGTGAACATCCACAAACCGGAAGTGAGACCAAAAGCAACCGGAAGTTGATTCCCACAAACCGGAAGTAAATATTCACAAACCGTAAGTGGCGTCCAAAGTGACCGGAAATGGACTTTCATAAACCGGAGGTGAATACCCACAAACCGGAAGTTACGTCAAAAGTAACGGAAATTAACTTATACTCTAACTCACAAAATCGCTCTTTTACTTCGTCCATCCGCAACGTCGATATTATCACTGGATTATAAGACAGCACAATGGCCGGATAGTTGTCCTCGTGATGGAATTTTCGATGTTGTGACGTTGCGATATTCACTTTGTTCCCAACAAGTGACTTGATAAGTGGCAGGATGTCTAAATCCACATCGATATTAAACGCGTACATGTCTATATCATTTGGGAATTCACCTTCCGTTATATAGACGGCCGGCCAAGTATCCAAAATATTACTGTTGATGGCATTCTTTGTTACAAGCAGGCAACCACGCTAGATCGCATCGAATAGTGTTTACTTTGAAGGATTGGGGGGTTGCCATCCGTAATTCGGGATTTCAATATAAAAATTTGGAGTTTTCTGAAAGCACACCACGGCTTTGATGTTCCGCGTTGACGACAGATGGAAATTTGGTGAAGTAATGAAATGAGTCCTAATGTTTTAGGATGATTGGCTAATGTTTTCTGTCATCCAATCAGCGCGCGTAAAGTTTCGGATGTCATAATTCGCATCAGCCACAATGACAAACAAACAAGAAACATGGGGTGGATACACCTAAATTTGAACACAACACCTCAAAGGAAGGCGACAAGAAGGTAAATTTGTAAAGTTTTATAATTTTTTAGGATCTGGTAGCTACGGTAAAGTCCTTTATATTATGGGCTACAGTTGGTTTTGGTAATTTGCAGATACAACCATAATATATTTCCTTTTAAAGCAAAGCAGTCGTCCCAGAGCTAGCGAACCAAACTGAGTTGTTGTTCGTTATGACTTATCACTTAAACATAAATATTAACCTTGGATCTGGTAAATGTGTGTACTGTCTTTAAGTTTTATATTTTATTCTGATTTCGTTTAACAATATTTGTTTACCGTATTTGTGTTCGCTAAAGCTTATGGTAAGCTTATAATTATTTTGAAAAGTGCTGTCCTATTATCGTTGAGAGGTTGGCCTTCTTGAGAAATAGTTTGATGCTTGTGAATTCTTGTTTATTTCCTAATCCAAGCAGAGAAGTAGTTATCTTCAGTACAGATGAGAGAAGCTTCTTTCCAAATAATTTTGTGGTCCGTTGCCCAGATGTATTTGGCAGCAGAAGACTTTTCACAGCGACCATTTGAACAACAACCGAGATGTTCTCTTCCAGACATTTGGCCAATTTTCCCCAGTGTTTTGGTTGAAAGCCAGAGTTAGTTATTCAGATAGTCCATGAAATTAGAGATTCTTGTCTGTCTGTATAGCCAAGTATTGAAAGTATACACTGCTGTCAAGAGTTGGGTTTGGGCTTCCAAAGACTGAGAAGAATATCCCATGGCTGAAATCTCACTCTCTTGTCTCTATTTCAAATAGCACCTTAATTGCTGCTGAAATAGTCGCACCAAATCGTCTTCGGTTGCCAAACACAATTGAAGAATGAATCACAAATTATCTGCAAACAATCTTCATTCATTTGCACCAAAAGCAATTGAATGAAAAGGTACAAGCTATCTGGTATAACTCTGGTGACATGCTCTAGGTCAATGCCAGTCCATCCAGCATTATGACCTGGCATTTTTTCCAAATCATTTTGGATGTGTAGGGCAGTATGGATCAAATCTACTAACATGTTATTTTGCAGAGTTGTCATCAGCAACCAACTCATCGTCTACTGTAACCTGTTCAGTAGTCAAATGTTCAGCAATAACAAAATTAGACTTATCACTGGGGTATATGAGGAGGTGTGATCTTGCATCAATCGGTCGAACAAAACCAGCCTTTTCACCTAGTAGTTGTTTAACATCGTTGTAAAAAGAACTTCACCGTGTAGTATACCATTGTGGAAGTTCAACATTTTCTTTTTGACACATTTTGGTGTAGTACATGTAAAGCCAGACCCTTCCCATATCATACACATGGCCTATAAACCCTAACCCTGTAATTATGTCTGCACATAGTAACTTTATGCACCAGGGAAAGCTAACTAGGCTACGAAAAAAACATGAGGCAGTTTTAGACGAAGCAGACTTGAATTGTACAAAAGGTCTAAGTACTAAGCAACCTTCTACACATAGTAACAGGGAAAAAGCTATTGACTGGAAGTGTGTATGTTTTGCCAAGTGCAACAATGGAGCTCTCCCAAAAAATTATAGTCAAAAAATCTGTCAGAATTAGATTCTACCATGCATGTCAGACTGGCAAACATTAGTAGTAGCAGAGGGTACAGTAAGTATCATTTGAAGTGCTGGGTACAGTTTCAAAGAAAGGTAAGTAAGGTTAAAATAATAGATGAACAAGGGAATAGAGATGACTGCTTAGCTCGACTTTAATACGCATGCCGCCATTTTACATCCGAACAATTTTGGTTATTGCCAATGATGTGAAGTACCCTATCAATTATGCTACTTATGTAACGTCGTTTAATTCCCTTCTTTCTATTGCAGATTGTACAACTCTCTTCCATCTGCAGAGAAACAACGCAGGTCACTGGGTTTTTGGCAAAACAAACAAGCATCTAGAGAATACTCCGATTCTTCCTTCTTCTTTTTTAAAACCGTAACGGGGATTATATTCGGCAGTTTACGTTTCGAACCCGATGTTGAAGCCATTGTTTAACATTTATTTATTTAGTCGCTTTGTTGTACACGAGTATAAAACAGTAAACTTTTTAAATAAAAACGCCAAACGATGTCAAATTGACAAAGTCAAATCTGCACTTCTCAACACCCCGACAAGATAGATGTCAACACCCAATAAAATTACGATATTGTAATAATATTTTATAACAATAAACGCTTGAATATATCTACAATCTTATACAAACTTTCAGTTGTTGTACTTTTGCCTTCTTGCAATAAAATAATAGCCTGATTTCGCTCAATATAAAAACTTGAGATCGAATATTAAATTTGCATGAAATGCGCCGGTATCTATGTGCCGGGGGGCTTGTTTTGATTCGCGTGTTCTCATTGGCTATGTAATTATAACCTGGCCAATCACAAGAAAATACCCGAACGAAATTGTTGCTAGGGAAACCGAACTTGGAATTTTCAATCCAGCTCGTAGCGCGTGAAATAGCTGTAAAACCTCAAAATTTTCACATAAAAATCCCGAAACTCGGATGGCAACCGGCCTAGTCGTCTTTGTCGAAGTCTAAGCTACATTTCTGTGGTGGTTGCCTGCTTGTAACACGAAATGCCATCAAAGGTGTTTTCCAGGCACTTTTATTGAGGTTGGCCGGCCGTCTAATACGCCAAAAGTGGTCTGAGCAGGGCTCCATAACCGGGAGCTCTCAAAAACACGTCTGTTGTGGTTGAGGAGCAGTTTAAAATGAGGCTGTTTTCAGTAGTTGTACGTCTTTCTCCTAAGGACCCCAACAGCGAAAGAGGAAGTATACTATGTCGCCACGACTTTTATACCCTAGGTGATGACTGACAGCTCCTCCAGACAGGAAGTAAGGCTGCAGCAATAGGAATTAACCTCAAAAAAAGAGTTATTACGCAATTTCTCGGTAATGACGTCATTTTTTCTGACTTTTATATTAACGAAAAAGTCGTATCGCTTCGAGATCTATGTAATAGGCTTTACATTTTCATTTTGGTGTTTGCTAATCAGCCGTTTTGGTCACGTGACACGTTATTTCTGATTGTGGCTTATGTAGCTGCAATTATTAAAGAGTATGTGACAGTCGGCAACCAACTTTTGTTAAACGAAAAAAATGACTTGTTATTGATATTTACATTTGTTAGAGGAGATGGTGTGAAGAATGAATATTCAACTAACCTGTGGAAATAAACTATTAAAATTTAAAGAACACTTTAGTTTGTTTAAATGTAATACAGTTTGTAAAAAATCTGGATGTAAAATCTGGATGTAATCTCCATTTAATCAGTCCCTTAGGACAAATAGTAATATATTTTTATTTTATTAAAGCCCATACATACATTATATATAATACAGATAATGCAGTTTTGGCACATCAAGGTGTAGTGAGTTAATTTTATAAAATAACCGGAAGTAAATGAACGACAACACGCACTCTGATTGGCTATTGAGTCAAACAATGAGTCAAACAAGCGTGCATTATAACTCCATAACGGCACGGCACACGAGATACTTCGCGACGATTTTGTCGTTTTTGATTAATTTTATGTGGATTTAATCATCAACGAAAGTAAAAAATTACTTGGATATATGTCTAATCACGTAATTAACACAGCAGAATGTTTTCAGTGCAACTTTAAGTGCATTTTCATCGCCAAAATCGCCGACGTGTTGTACGAGGCCACGCGTGGCGCTAAATGGTAACAAACTCGTCCTGAGACATTGGGTTTATTGACAATTTAAAGTCATTATTTTATAAAAGAAATAAAAAATTAGTCGCTGTGCGATTATTGAGTTATAATGCACTCGAGAAGCTAGTAAAACACTCGGCTATCTCCTCGTGCTTTACACGCATCTCTCGTGCATTATAACTCGATAATCGCACGCGACACGTTTTTTATTTCTTAACTACATGCTATGATTTGTCATTTATGATTGTCATTCTATAACATATGTGATTGTTTCGCATTTAAATGATTCAATGGTGAATGTAGTAAATGCCTTTCGCACACATGTATGGATAATCACATACAGATGACCATCGAATATGAGAAATCATATCAAGTAGATACCATTAAATCCCTTATTCATCTGATTGTTACATAATATAACTATTCAAAAGGATGTCCAGATAACAAACTTATCCTACTACTTACTGTACAGTATAGCACACTAAAGGCTAGTTTACACAATACAGTATAGCCAGAATTAATGCTGCCAGTACTGTAATGACCAGTAAAAGTTGAAAAAAGCTCAACTTTTACAGTCTTTGCGGTAACGTTACAGCATTCGTTATAACAGATGCATGTGACTTAAATTAAAGGGTTTTTCCTCAGTAAATTTGATAAAATACACAATTTAATTTGTGAGTGAGGCACGAGATAAGATGGTTTATCATTAATGGTCACTCGATCACGTTATTAAATGATTGGAACATCATTCATGAAGCTTAAAGTCCAGATAACGTTTTTGATAATTTCATCTCCATCAGTCAAGACTCCATTAGAGTTAGCAAAAACGTTTTCATTTCAAAATTGTGCAGGTCATATACAGTATACATGCATGTCTTCTATATAAATAAAAAAAACATAACTATATATAGCCATAAATTATTCGGAATAATAAGTGACATTCAAATCAGAATCCAATCTGTATGATAGGAATTCCTAGCTTTAATACGATTGACATCGGTGTAGACGAAACATCTCAATAAGTAATTTGGAACAGTATGAAATTACCTTTATTTTCCACGCATTGCCCATTTCCTTATATTCATATCAATGGCGTTTGCAACACTTTATATATTAATAGGAAGACGACGATTTTAACGACGCTGTACGCAAAGCAACTTTTCCAAAAGTAATTGGGGTTGGAGATGACATCTTCTGCTTGGATCGACTGGTGGTCTGTGCAGAGGGAAACGAATTGGTGGACGTCACTCACGGACATCCCAATCAAAACTGTGTTTTTTTCTCTACATGCGATGTGCTACGTATTCTCAATCCAGTATCCACCAGAGTTCCAAGATATGTTCTTGTTCATGGATTCTGTGCTTCATGGATTCTGTGCTTCTTGGATTGCATCAAACAAAATTGCTGTCCGAAAATGTGTCAAAGATCTTGATCGCAAGCTTCTGTAAACCCTGATGCACAATATCATGCATATTCTTTGTTCGTTGATTTATATAGCAAAAGTTGAACGCATGTGAAATAGTACTGTCTTTCAATTAGTCTATATAGCATTTGAATACCCAGTGGTGGGTGGGGGATTTTACCCTGGGTAGCGGAGTAATTTTTACCCCCTGTTGGAGTTCTTCCTATTTTATCCCAAAAAAACGGGGCATTCTGTGGAAATCGAATTTACCCCACATTTGGGGTAATTTTACCCCTAGAATTTCTCCCCTTGAAAAGGGGTAACTATTACCCTCGTATTTTACCCTGTTAGCGGGGGTAGTTTTTTACCCCCCTTTCAATCTATTAAATTTTGCCCCGAAAAAACGAGGCATTCTGTGGAAAATAAACTACCCCTACTTTTCGGGGCGATCTATACTCTTAAAATTTACAGTGTAGTAACATATTCAATTTTTGTATGAATTGAAGCGATTTTATGATCTATACTCGTTCACTAACAAGGATGGTACACTATATATATGCATGCACTCGCACGGTACATTATACATTAAAAAAAATATTCATGTACTGATTGTATATGTCGTTAAATTAAACCATATATTCCAGTTCTCTCGTTTTAAGAGTGTTAAAAACAAACGTGGAAGATTCATCATGTATAATTATTTTATCATTTTGATAATAAAAGTTAGTGTGTTTTTATGCATGTGCGTGGGTGGAAGGGGGTGAGGGGTTGCTACATATTCAAGAAGAGAAGGTTTTTACAAAGGTAAGTATTTTCTGTACGAATTGTAGAGATTTAAATCTATACTCGTTCAGTAACAAGTGATGTACACTGTTTCCCCCTGACGTCAACAATGAAGAAGCTAAGAGCATTGACATCAGCTTTAATCATGAGTTATATTCACGCGAATACAGTGAATACACAATGATTATTGCATCAGATCGACAAATTTGCACTCTTTGGAACATTTTGAAAACAAGAGCTTGTTTCGAGCTTGTTTGGTACGAAATAGTCCATTTTCCGAAAGAAGTGTTATTTTCTGCTGGCTGAGGAAGCCAGTCGCATTCAGGAGATTGAGAAGGAAGCGAACATAGTCATCGCGAGAACCGCAGTCGTCGCTCTTCATCTTCGCCGGAGCAACCACCAGCCTGGGCAAAAGAATTGCTGAGCCAACAATGGCGAAACGCCGAGGAGTTGGAGCGTTTAAAATCGGAAGTCGAACGCGGGAAATTCGACAACAACTTCGAAGGTCGTAGAACCTGAGTTTCGCTTCGAAGGTAATATAAGAGGCAATATCAACTGAATCGTACGGTGGTAGAGCACATGGATCGAGCACTCGCCAGTGATAACGTTGAGGAGATCTCACGGGATCGAAACAAACATATTTTTCTGGCGGAAAAATATGGTTGGGATATGGTACACTGCTATACGGCTGTGCATCTGGCCAGCGATTCGGAGGATGAAAAAAGAATAAAGAAGGCCGTTAAAAGCACGTCGTTACGGAATGAGAAGAAGGCCGAGGCTTCACGTTTTAATAGATAAGTACAGCTGTTACGGCATGTGTACTTCTTCACCATCTTTGGTGGCGTACTGTATGGTGTTGTCTTGACAAGTAAAACAGTGCAGCTGTTATGGCATTGCCACTGTATAGATTACGCCTGGACTATTTTTTCACAGAAGTTTCAAGAGTGCTGTTGGAGAGGCAGCTGTTATGGTGCTTTGATTTGACCAAGACGTTGCAGGTCTTCTATAATAGTGATCTGTATTCTTTAGGTGTTTTACCGCATATTTGTGCAAAAATTGCTTCGGCATTAAAAATGGTTATGTGTCTACAAACTAGATAAGGTTGTATTCCCTTCCTCTTGTAATGCTTCATGGGTTGAAGTTTAGTTGTTAAGTTATGTGCAAAATGTGATGAACTGCTATTAGTCATCCTGTATTTAGTTTATTTCTAGTTGAGCCGTAATAGGTAACAGTAATGCGATGTAAAGCTGTGATAGCTATCTGTGGTTAAATAAAGGTTAAGCTTGCGGCGGATGCTGCAGCAGCTCCCAGCTGTGTGTGAGAAAGAATATCTATACATATCTTCAAAGAAGGTCTGAAGAAAACCTGGAGAAATTTAAAGCTGTTCTTTGTACTTGTTGAGTCTGGTGTATTTGTTTAGGTCAATTGAAATTACGAAGACAAAGTCAAAGTGATTTGGTGCAGGAACGTGCATTGAGAGAAGTTTACAGAAGTCACACTCCTATGAAATACTTCTAAACCGAGCTGGGCTGCCATCACTACAGAACAGAAGGCTACAGGATATTGAAATCTATACGTACAAAGTAAAAAATGAACTTGTACCAAGTAGTGTAGCTAAAATATTTAATTTTATAAGCAATCACGTTACTCATTAAGAAATAGTGATTTTAGTATACCAAGATTTAACACTATTAACTGTGGAAAACACTCTATACGATACTTTGGGCCTGTGCTATGGTCAAGGCTACACAATAACATTCGGAACTTGCCTAGTTTAAACATTTTTTGGAAAGCAATACGCCGAACTAGTTACTGATAACTTGTTGGATAATAAATGTAACTGCTGCGACCTTTGGAGATAACGATGAATATCTTATACGTTTATTTTTATAGCTCTTTTATTAACCATCTGTTTTTAAATTAGTTTCTTTTTAATGTACATTGTTGTAACTTAATTCATTTTTAGCATAAACATGTATTAGGTTAGATATACAGTGTCACCAATTAGTTTGTTAAAGCAATAACCCCAACACTTAAATAAATTTGTGATTATTACTATTATTGTATCTGCGCAGAAGATATATTGCTAAGGTGTTCTCTGTGTGTGTGTCTGTTAACTTTTTTGTTTAACTCTAACCAGTGCGCGACAATTACATCGCGGACAATGAAAGCTCAGAATTTTTTGGCGGCAAAGTACGAGCTGTCAGTTTGAACAATAGAAACAAGTATTCTTTAATCCCCGATCGTGTTTATAATATTTCGTCGCCATATTGTACGAATTCGAAGCTAGTCGAAGAGCTACACATACTATTTTCGAACAATATTGCTGATACAACTGGCAAGATCATACTAAGCAAGTGTGATCGATCACAGTTTTTGTGAAAGGTTTTCAACTCGTTGGGCGATTTTAATATAATTTAATAAAAGTAGCCTCAACACTAATCTTTGTTAGCTTTGAACATTTAGGTTTAGTTATTTGTTTAATTTAATACTGGTGCATTTATATTATTATTATAATTATTGGTTTTAAGCAATCTCAGTATAATTATATAATCTAAAAGTAAAAAAAACAAAACGAGAAAATAACAGTATAAAACGATTGAGGAATCCCTCGCATTTCGTCAGTGACACCTAGCCAACGTTAATATAATTTAACTTTATAATTTATGTAGATTCGAAGGTTCAGGGAGAAGGTTTAATCTTTCTCGTCCGGGCGTATGAATTTCCGCCACTGGTGACGGATCACTTTGATTTGTTGTGAACCTGCGAGGTTTTGACCAAAATTACCCCCCTAGGGCTTAAAATGATCCTGAATGATCCCTTTTTAAAATGAGACCTTTATAACGATATGCCATGAAGTATTATCCGAGCTCTGACCTGACTTCCCTTCTGTTGAAATCCCGCGAGGATCATGGCGTATGGACAAGAACAAAATGGCTTTTATTTGTCAATATATAAGCGAAACCAACGAAAATTTAGGCTCTAACAACTCCGAAAGTAAGTATAAGCATTTGTTTGTTGTAATTATTTCGTAGATTAGCAATAATTTGGTAAAATTTGACGAAAACCATCTCGGCCGAGTCAGGCAAAATCGAAGAAAATTTGCCGAGAGTTGTCGGCGAGTTGTCGGCGTTGTAATGGCAAACAGAAGTAAATATCACTCAAAATAACTTAAAATCTGAATAGCTGACTTAAAAACGATCTTACTGATGTATTTTGGTCGTATGTTCTTGTATAATTCTGTTTTAATTTGTAAATTTCAAAATAAGTTATATGATCGCGCGCGGGCGCACCATGGGGGGTCACAATGGGGGGTCTCAATGGAAAATCGTAAAAAATCAGTATAATATTTGCTTTTTATTGTATTGCTTCAATTTTTTCAATTTGAATTTGTGAAATGGTGCTTTTCATTTTACATGATCCAAAGTTTGGTGTAAAGTCATTTCTCGTTAAATATTTAACATTTTTTGGATTATAATAATATTATTAATAATAGTAATTAGCATACATTAGCATAATTTGCAAAATGGGTTGTCTGACAAGACCCGAAAACCCAAAATTTGAATAGTAGAGGTAAAAACGATTCAAATCATATATTGTGGTATTATTTTTGTGTTATTATGCCATGTTAATTCACAAAAAATGGCTTAACAAGAGACCTATTATGCCATAGCAAATGCTACAACCTTATTGGTTACTCTATTAGATGTCTATTTGTCGATATATAGCGAGTAAGTAGTCGAGTACCAGGACCTTCGCGGTCAAGCAGTAAAAGAACATGGAGGTAACAAGGAGTGGAGGATTTGTTTTGCCTTGGTTTTCACACAGAAACAATGGTTATGCTTCGTTTTTTTTAAATAATCCGGAAGAACTAAGGTACACAAGTTAGTTTCTACTAAAACAATTAGATTATTCGCAATTTCTATGAGATGATAGTTACTAATTTCTATGAGATGATAGTTTAACTATTCCCTCGTATAAATTTCGAGCTCATAATCTAATTGTTGAATAATAAAGAAATTACGTTGTGCTGCGCATTCAACATAAAGTGACCTATATATATTTCTACGTTTAAGTAAACTCAGGGATTTAGCCGTTAATAAAGAAACAATATAAAATGATTATTTCAAGTCATGCCACAATAGAAGTCTAATACATCTTTCTTTTCAGTCTTCTCTCCAAATTTTATACGAGTTTTAAATAGGAAAGCACACTCTACTGTGCCAAAATAAGCAATGACACAGTATTATACAATTACTTGAAATATTTTCCGCTGGCCAGGTAATAATTTAAATGTGACGAATTTCAGTTTGATGCGCGAAATTTCAGTTTGTCGTAAGGAATTTGAACTTGATGCGGAGTATGAATTTTATGTGAGAGTTAACAATTAATGCAGAAATCTAAATCTTAAATAATAAATTTGAATTCGATGTGATTCGTGGAAGGCAATATTGGAATGATTCATTTGAATTTCATCTAGACAATCTGATGCGAAGAATTTAAGCTTGGCTCAACTGATGTAAACAATTGCAGTGCGTTGAAGAGTTAGCAGCGGGCACGCGTCTGGCTTACAGGCCGCTTTATTTTCTGCATGTGACATCGTTCGTTACTTCGTGCGGAATCAGTAGTAAGCGACGTTTTTGACGCGACGATTTTAGCGTCAAACACGGCGTCGCTCTTTTGCACTGCGTCTGGTTTATCAAAGCGCAAGTCATTTGTTTTGTTATCGGACCCAAACTCTTTATGTTAGGTCTTGATTGAGTAAACACTTTGGATAACCATAGAATAACCTGTTTGCTGCGCGCATTTTCATTGGTTGATGCCCATGACCTATTAGAAGACAGACGTGTGGATCACGTCATATCACGTCAGCTGACTGTTGTTAACCTTTTACATACCTGGAATCACCCAAGAGCTTCCTGAATGTTTTTTTTTTTTTGTTATTCTCAATGTATAAAACAAATACATTCCATTTTTTTTTTGTTTTGTCAGTTATAAATGTAATCAGAGAAGTCATGGTAAGAACTAGTCTGCGTTTATATTAACGGGTACCTTTTTTGTTCTTACCACGTTGTGGCGTTCTCCGTGCATCGATAACTGAACAAACAACGACAAAATGGAATCTATTTGTTAACCGGAACGCTATCTCTCAGTTATCAGCAGAGCAAAAGAAAGAAGCGTTGATGGCCAATAACGTTGGCAAGACCGCGTAAGACAATGAAAGTAGCGTCCAAAAAGTTTTGCCAAAAATATATATGGCGATTTCTACATTTAACCACAATTCTTTGCTAATAAAGCTAAATTCATATAGGATTAATATGGTACACCAATTATGACCGCCATTTTATTGTTTCGGTACACCAATATGGCCGCCATGACTTCAGATGAAAACGATGTATTAATGTATAAAGCTAAACTAAATTAGCCAAGTATCGTGGTTAAATGTAAAGTCTCTACTGGGTACTCGCCTCCCCCGAAATCACGGCTGGACTCGTGAGCTTTACATTGTCGATTTCCACGTAATTGCACCAATCACAAACTCATGCCTACACATTTTCAGCAGGCATATATATTATTGGGATTATTGCATGAATTATCAGTTCAAAATGGAGTTCAAAACGGAGTGCTGATGAGTGAGGCATGTGATCGGATTTTAGAAATGTTTAAGGTTGATTGTCTAAGAGATTTACAATGGGAAACTCTAGAGAAATTGGTTAATGACCAAGCTGTTTTCGTCATTCAGCGTACAGGATCGGAAAAGTCACTTACATTTCTTACAGTCGCTTTATTGTTTAGGCGACACAGCTGGAAATCGAGCCTAGTAAATTAATTTACACTCTAAATTAAAAAGGGTCGAAATGACTCTTTTAGAGTCGTTTAGACTCGTTTAGACCCTTTTCAATTTACAGTGTATGCACTATTTTACAGACACATTCTGTAGCTCAGGCGTCCCGCCGTCTTCCGGGAGAGGTGAGTATACCGGGGCCCGGGGGACGACTGGAAATCGAGCCTAAGTTACTACATGACCTTACTTTTTTTCTTGATGACATCCACACGGCACTCTCCATCTTCCTCTGGCTAACACAAATGTTAACAGAAATATATTTTCTGTAACTTAGTCAATATCGACAACAGATTTCTTGCTCGACACACAGAATGATTTCTCTGTCAACTTTCGACGTTTTCCTGCCAAAATATTTTCCGAACTTTCTTGTTCGGTGACACCATCCATCTCATCGTCAGAAATATTGATTTCTACTGTCCGTCCCGTTTGTTTGGTTTTCTTGCCAGAACTTCTGCCATTTGTACACATTTTATCCTTGTTTCTTTTATTGAATGGCGTCTTCCGTGAAACTGTGGAAGTTTTCTAAAAATTATATTGAATTAACGGTCAAATGCTGAAAATAAAAATAGAAAATAAAAATAAAACAAATAAATATTTATAAAGAATAAATAAGAATAAGATGTATATGAATAAATCTAGAAAGATGTATCCTTTACACAAATCATTACAGTCACTTTTAACGTACTTTTCACCAAAATGTTTGGAAGTTCGTTCGGACGTTTGCAGGTTCATTACGTAGTTTGCAGGCTCCTTTTGAACTACGCATTTGATTGGCTGCTTTTCTGTGCGAAAAGCTTTAAAAAAGCTACAAGTGTCGGCGACATGTATCTAGCGGGTAATAAATTTTACGGGGATGTCCGGCCATGTCTGGCTAGCAAACTCGATGTTATTCAGCTTGATATTCCAGTGGCGCTTTTAATTTTATTTCATGTATATGTAGTCATATTGCAATTCACAGTTAAAACAACATAATCTTATTGACTCTATTTACGCAAACTGATTTTTACTAAACTATAAGCAATAATTTACGAAATATTGATTCAAACGGTCAGCTCAAGTCTCAACGTCGGAGGTCAGGTTTCCAGATATTGGAAGTCTGACTCTGATTGGTCAACAATTGGAAAGGAATTTGCTGCTCGGGTAAGCAACCGGTAGTTGGGGGGAGTGAGAACGATCCCGAACTGACGGCTGCGAAGGAGACTATAGCAATCAATCCAAAATGCGTTCAAAACGAACTTTGAACTTCCCAATGAACTTGTCAACTTCGGAACGAACTCCCAAACATTATGGTGAAAAGTATGCTGCAAATGACTGTAAAATTCCAGGAAAACATAACACAACTGCATCTCACGGTTCCTAAAAAGGAAGTACGAAAATGCGTTTCTCACCTGGCAAAAATCGGTGTTTACAACAGCCATCTTTACGGTACTTTTACCAGCGAGAACATTGTCTGCTCGAAGTCCTGGTACGAGATACGATATAGTAGAATAAGGAGTGAAGTGAAAATCCTCGCTTAATATTCCTCCAAGTAAGAGATAAACAATAAATCGTTGGCAATCGACTGGGCTAAGATCGGGTGCAGGTACACCACTTACTCTTAAAGTCTTGGAACCTTTGCAATGCCACGCTTCCAGTAGTTTGATCATAGTCACTCCTTCAGAGATACCTTGAGCGTTTTGAAGAATTTTCAGGACATTCTGAGCTTGCTTAATTCGTGAGATCTTTCTTAAGCGATGAACTAGAGGTGTCGTCTACATGAAAAAAATATATATTCCATTATCGAAATATTTGGTAGATGCATCTAATCCTTTTCCGGCAATGAATTACTGCTACCAACAATCGGATCATCGACAACAGCTAAGCATTTTCTTAAAGGGTTATGTTGTTTTCCACACAGCGTTCATATGTCGATTTTCTGTCGGGTATTAAATATCAATACATCATCCTCATGTTATCCTGTCAGTGCCACTTGTAAGTTCACTTCATCAATAAGAGTTTTCACATAGCATTGAATTCAAGTTTATATTCCTGTTTAGTTTTGTAAGTTTGACATTCGTACAAATACTTAATTCTTTTGATATTCGAAATCGCTCGTAATTTTAGTGTAGATTCTAGTGTAGGTCTACCGCGATCAGCGTGTGCGATTGTAAGAATTGTGAGTGTACAGCATATATAAGATCAAGATACCTGCCAGCGACATTACTGAACAATAACTACAGTATGCCTGTGACCACACTGAACACGTCCAAGAAAGAACACTTGACTTCAAAAGCTTGATCAGACATCAGGAAAGCGAAGAAAAAGCAAGCTTGCCAAGCAAACATGACGATTAGCATTTAGCACGCATCAGTTTTGCAAAGCCTAACGGGATGATGCAGTAATTGCATAGGCTCAGTCTACCACAGGTAGCTCGAGTCGAGTAATAAAGTCACTTTATTGGCGTTAATAAAAATGTTATTGTTTATACGCATTTTTCCTCCACGAAAAGAATAAATGGTGCATTAGGTGCAATCCTATTTTACGAAACTGTTAAAATATCAATTCCACTTACCAGATTGATTTCGACAGTTGTCACACATTCCATTGCATTCTGCGTCATTCCATTGTTCCCCAAAAGCGTCGACAGAAACGGACATCTTGGCAATAGGCAAGCATTTTGTACAACTTCTCTAAACCAGTTTGTTCAGTGAAAACCTGTAAAACAGGAAATAAAATAAACATTGCGATGAACGAAAGAGATGTTTTATTCTAAATAAAAGTAAAGCGCTGCCAGCGTAAGCAGTGTTTGAGATAGAGCAAGGTGAAACGGTGGTAAACTGCCAAGAACAGACTTGATAACGAAATACTGACGTTTCAAGTGGAACCTTTCATCACATTTTACTCTGATGAAGGGCTCCGTTCAAAACGTCAGTATTTCGATATCAGAACTTTTTAACAGACGTTTGGTGGAGTGGACGTTCGTCAAGCTCAAATACTCAGAAAAGATTTCTGAGTCCCAGACAGGGTTCGAACCTGCAACCTTCTAATGACCGGTTAGACGCTCTGTTACATTACACCAATCTCGCAAACGTACCATATGCACTACATGTATACGTACAACTTTTTCTAGAATGTTCAAATCCTTGCCATCACATTTGCGAAATGTCAACCTCTCTATTAGTCAATTAAAATCTAAACTGTTAGAATACTACCACCACGCAACCGAAGACGTATACAATGTTGAAACTCCACAAACTTTTAAAGCCGTCTGTGTAAAATGTCACTCGTGCCGTCCTGTGTCCGATCTTCTTGTTAAAATGTGCTGTTAATTTATGTATTCACCAGTCTTAGGTTAGAAGTTACTATTTATCTTTATTTTTTAATGTTTTTCATATTAATTTTGTATTTTAGGGATCCCGTAATGGACTCAGAAGCTCTGTGGGACTTCCCTGCCATTTTTGGCAAAGCTTGTAAATAAATAAATAAAAATAAATAAACTTATCAAAATTCTTCTCGGCAGTTTTTACCACCTTTTCACTTTGATCTATCCAAAACACTGCCTATGCAGCACTCTAACTTTTTTTATATATCTCGATTTACTGTACAATTTACTTACCATACAGCTCTGTCTGCTGGCATCAGTAGGGCTGTAGTATAATATACAGTGAGCTTCCTTACTATCTCTGCCTGCTCTTCCACTTTCTTGTAATAATTCTCCATTGACTTGCTCATAGTGTGGTGAATAACAAAACGAACATTAGCTTTATCAATACCCATCCCAAAGGCTATCGTTGCAACAATCACCTGTAGAAAGAAAATTAAAATCATCATGTTCACTTTTTATACATGGTGATTTTCTTCAGTTTGTAGCACATTTGCAATTGTCACTACACAGTAACTTCAATTCGTCGATTTGCACCATTCACCAACGTGACGCACATGTTCATCAGCCATATATTAGTTCATCAGTTCAAAAATAGCAATCAATAGAGTGCTGATGAGTGAGGCATGTAATCGGATTAATTTTGGAAACGTTTAAGGTTGGTTTTGCAAAAGATTTACAACGGGAAGCTCTAGAGAAATTGGTTAGTGAGCAAGATATTTTCGTCATTCAGCCTACAGGATCGGGGAAGTCACTTATATTTGGATATTAGAAGTCTAAACTTCAGTATCCCAACGGCATACAATAAAAATTTCGATAGCGCACAGCCCCAGAATCTGAAGTAACGTCTTGCAACGTAAGGTAACGTCTTACAATGTAACGTAACGTCTTATAGTGTAACGTAACGTTTTATAATGTAGCGTAACGTCTTAGAATGTAAGGCAACGTCTTACAATGCAGCGTAACATCTTATAATGTAGCGTAAGATCTTAGAATGTAGTGTAACGTCTTAGACTATGTGCACACGGAAACGTTTCCAAGCGTTTTCGTATTGTTTCAAGTAATGAGCCGATTGTTCTCGATTCCCTTGAGAACAGTAAACAATACGAAAACGCTCGGAAACGTTACCGTGTGCACATAGCCTTAGAATGTAACGTAATGTCTTAGAATGTAGCGTAACATCTTACATTATTATACCCTCACAAATAATCGTCCAATCAAATATCTACATTAGCGTCACGTGCCAGCCCAATATTTTACGATGTAGGACAACTACATATTGGGCAGCAACCTTTGGACAGGTGCCCAATATATGTACTTGTCAATTGCACGATTATTCGTTCGATATAATAAAACACCTATTGGATTCATCTTCGCCCAATATGGAAAATATTTAAGTCTCAAATTTTAATATTAGGCTTGACCTTCGGTCTCGCCCAATATTAAATTTTCGACTTAAATATTTTGCCATATCGGGCTTAGATGAATCCAATAAGTTATAATATAACGTAACGTCTTAAAATGTAGCTTAATGTCCAAGAATGCAGGGTAACGTCTTATATGGAGCGTAACGTCTTAGAATGTAGCGTAACGTCTTACAATATAATGTAACGTCTTACAATGTAGCGTAACATGCTGGCACCGTCACAAACTGTTATACTTAATTTTAGATATTGCAAGTTGAGATGTTTAGTATTCAAAAGTGGGATACTAGATTTCAAGGAGGGATACCAAATTCAGAAACCTGGTATCCCACTTGGATACTGCTGAAAATTGAAAATTTCAAGCCCTGCGCACTCTCGGTTAGTTACTGTAATAAGAAGCCATTAACTCCATTAAGTCAATCGCTTGAGCAAATACATGTAATAGGTTTATATTTTATTACAGTTTAGTTTACCTTGAGACTTCCTTTCGTCCACGCATGATGAACCTGGTTTCTAGATTCAGATGTCAAATCAGCATGGTAGCAAGTAGCACTGCTACTTCGTTCACATAGGGCAGTGGCTATACATCAATCGAATCCTTTCTTGAAAAACAGTACACAATACCTAAAAATCAGATTTAGAACTTTTGTCAATGATCAGGTGTCATAAAGTAAAGTGAAAAGATGGTAAACTGCCAAGAATAGTTTTTAAAACGGAATAATGATGTTTCAAGCAGGGTACTTCATCAGAGTGAAATTCCATCCTATAATTTGCATTCAAGCGTTTATCAAATAACTAGTTGTTTTCGAGTTTTGAAACAAACGTTGTCCAACGACAAGTATACGTTTGACAGATCAAATCAATAACGAATAGGGGGTGTAACTGGCTTAATTGTGAGAATTGGAACGATCAGCGAACGCAATCGTCTGATAAGGGTAGTTCACTTCGATATGACCTGCCGAACGCATTTATTTTGTATTCCATGCAAGCCGTGACCCGTGAGAAAATATCAACGCAACGTTGAAACTTACACCCCCTATTCGTTATTGATTATTTTGATCTGTCAAACGTATAGTTGTCATTGGACAATGTTTGTTTCAAAACTCGAAAACAACAAAATTATTTTGAGGTGAACCCCCTTAGATAAGCATTTTGCTTCTGGGGCAAACCTCCAGAATAAATATATATTAAATAAATATAAAATACAACTAGTTATTCGCTAAACGCTTGAACGCAAATGGTAGTATTGAACAGTCTGATGGCGTAACTTTAGGCTAGGGTGCCAGGGCGCGAAGCCCCCGAATTGAATTTCACATGCCCCAGAAGTGCATTTTCGGTGACTTCTGCGAGGAATTTTCAAATTTTCAAAAACTAATCGGTGTAACAAGGGGAAGTTCATCATTTATATCAGACGTTTCTTTCAAAGATATTTGAAAAGATTTTCTCTCATTTACCAACATTTATTATTTATTATCGTACCTTTATTAACCTGTTGCAACGTTTTGTATTTTTTTATGAAACTGATTGAAACTTCGTACCAATATTTAAATATGGAAAACTATATCCGGTTCAACGACGACTGACGATTCCCCAATAAATACGTGAAAATGACGGAATGTCGGAATCCCCATAAAGGACATCCGACTAAGGGGGCCCCCTGTGACAGGAATTACGCCACTGAGTATTCTCGCCAGTTTACAACATTATCACTTTGCTCTGTCTAAAACACAGGCCTACGTAGCAGTCGCTAGACTCTACATTTTAAACTCTTTGTCATAAAGTGGCAGGTCTGATTTTGACCCAGTGAGCTCTATAGGTCTGAAAAAGCCATTTACAAGGTAGTTCATCTCATGTGGAGAAAGTATGTCGTTTGATATTGTGTGAAAAGGTATCTTCTACCTGACTGTCCAGCAAATTGGGTCTCAATTACAGTAGCAATTTCATTGACAGTCGCGTCTTGTGTTGAAGGTTTTCTCCTGACCTAAGAAATGGCACAGGAGGAACCTTAAAGGCAAAACGCAACATGAAAATGTTTCTTTATTATATTAGACTAAATGACAAGCCTCCAAATAAATTTTGGAAATCTACCAGTCATTGTGATGAGTAAAAAATGAAATTTGCCAGTCACAGAGGATATTTTACCAGTCACGTTAATTTGTAGTTTTTTAGGTTAGTTTACTCACTGGACAACACGAGAATACTTATCAGGGAAAAAATGAACAAAAAGAAAATACAATGAGCTTAATGAGTATAACCAGACCCAGTGCTACAAAGCGGTGCTTGTGGCGTTCAAAACATCGTGTTAAAACTATCCCGTCAAAAATATCGCTTGCTATTGATTCCTAACGAACAAACAAAATCACACACAGAATATAGTTAGCTGCACCCACAAGCTAACTTTTAGGGCACCGCAATAGGAAATAGTATTAACTGTGAGTTATAATCACAGTTCAGACGTCGGTGATTTCCATAGTACATGTATGTGCCACAAAGTGTCACGATAAAACAAACCAGAAATACAGATGTAACATTTGGATGAGTTTGCCTAATAAAAGGGTAAAGGACTGGGGGCTAATCATCCTTACTTGCAGCCAGCGGCTGAATTGCGAAGGACACAGATCAACGTGGCCATGTTGAGGCATATCAAAGGCACTCCAATCAGCCACCAATGACACAGTTCAGACCACGGATCACAGCTAAGATGTTAGGTGTTGATTTTATGGAGGGAGGAAAACCGGAGAACCCAGCAAAAAAAACTCAAAGGGCAGGAGAGATCAACTACAACTCTACTCACATGAGTCCAAGCCCGACAACGGGGTCACTCCCAAGCGGTCACCCATCCAAGTACTATGTCTCTGGAGACATCCACTGCCAGGGTTTTATTATTTAAGGTATGTGCAACAATTATAATAGCTGCAACACTTTCCAACACAAAATAACTCATTTTCATTCACATTTTCAATTCACCGGTCATGGATACATGACCGGAAGGGAGAATATTTTCCAGACAAACTTAATAAATTTGCCAGTGACTGGCACTAATTTCGAGGCCTGCTAGATGACACTGCAAACTGTAAACCCACTGACAATTATTTACGTTTTGGAAGCATTAAAGTTATTGTAACTAGAAATTTATCAAATTTAACACATTCCTGCCTGAGCCGGCCCACTATGGCACTTCACTGTTTTACAGTCTAATGCCAGTCAATTTTACTCGTCAACAGGACAACCCTCAGACATCCTCGGCAGCAATGGGTTAACATAGTCAAAATGGCTATATGTAAAAACAGGACCCAGGGACCAAGACCAGGGGGACCCAAGTACTGTAAAACCAGGACCAAATTGGAGGGGGGTTATGAAAATATTACATTTAATTTTGTGGTGGGGGGATATTTTATTGTACCATGCAAATAGTTGTAATACGAAACTCAGCTTATGTCAGTGAATAATTCCAACTAATCTGCTAAGAGCTGAGGCGGTTTGAGCAGCCATAAATAAGCTACTGTAAGCCACATTTGCAGGCCAGCTGTCTATGTTTATTAACTTTAGTTCAGGTGTTTTCTTGATTCCAACGAGTTTCTCAATGTTTGATTTCAATAGATCCTAGCTCAAATACGTGTGGCATATATGGTCCACCTAAACAAAACACAATAAACTGACGGAATATCACAGCTGTGTGTGCCATAAAACTAAGCCATGTCTCATTTTGGCCAAGAAATGTTTCATTGTCCGCCTTCAAGATATGATCCAAGAGTTTTGGGATTACTACTCTTTTATTCTGGCTAACGCCAGATGATTTTATTCAGCAGAGCCGAAGGTAGTGGTTGGTTGAAGCCAGTCTCCACAGCAATGGGTTAAATTACTATTCAAAATTCAAATACTGTAGTTGACCAGGTAAGCATCCATCTTCGAGCAAGCCCCCACCCCCTGTATAAGGAAAAGGTAATTTTCTGGGCTACTTTTAAACATTCTCTCACTACAACTGACTGCATGCCTTCACAGAGGTCCACCTCTTATTAACCAGTGAGAATTAACATATTTTGATCCTCAAACTGAATATATATAAGCGTTTCAAAATGTTTCAGTTAACAATCAATTGGTGAAAAGCAATCATGTCAGTGCCACCGAAGTTAAGACAATTATATACTGTCGTTTGTTTCAATATATTAAGAGTATTAAAATGGTTTTGTTTGTTTTCATATGATTTAAGGGTGTGCAAACTCCGGTTTTTCGGCTCCGGCTGGTTTACAGTTCTTACATCCGGCTCTTGCTCCAGCTCCACCTCTGGCTCAACCTAGGTCCCAGGTTCTTCTCCGCGTACAAATAGCAAGCAACCGCGGGGTGTCTCATATCTATTTGACAACTGGAAATATCAGCGTAATGAAAATGTTTCTAAGTTTATAGAACAAGTTGAACAACCGAATAAAAGCTACTCCGATTCCCGAAATACAGAATACAAAGTGCTAGGTATTTTTCAAAAATTTTTATTGTTAAATTTTATGAATGCGAGACGACCAATCTTGCCAGGAAGAAGTGCGCAACGTTTCTTCGAAACGATGTTCCCCGTCAACGAAAAGACTCGCTCAGAAGTGACAGAGGATGGTGGGCAAGAAAGATATGATAGAGCAAGTCTTGTCAGAGCAGGCCAGTCATTTTTGTGGTGATACCAATACTCCAGTAACTCGCAAGAATTAATTTTACCATCTTGAGATCGGACTGGTATGACCGGTTCAGACACATGGGCAGCGAGTTGTTGCTCTGGTGTTGGGATCAATGGGATGCCTGTTTGTCATATTCGACAGCTGCACCCGCATCTGCCGTTCGCTCACACATTATATTCATCAATGTTTTCCACAGTGATCCTTTAGTTTAATATTTCCGTGTCATGATGACGCACTGACAGATATGTAGTTTAATATTTCCGTGTCACGTTCAGAGCAAAATACCTGAAATACCATAGTCTCACACTTCACTAAATATAAATCACAATAGCTGGAGATAACCAGAGCCCAAAGCCTCCGGCTTGTCGGACTGGAAAACGCTGAAAAACAACGGAGCTCCGGCATAACTCCGGCCCTCCGGCACCCAGCTCTAATATGATTCAGAATTTTGTGTTGACTTTATAAATGTAAAATCAGTTTTTCACACTTTGCTTGTGTAAGCGCCCACTGCTCGTGTAAGCGCCTACTGCTCATGTAAGTGCCCATCCCTTATTTTGACGAAAATTAAAATGTTGTGGGAGTGGGTGCTTACTCGGTCAACTACAGAACTATTATTAAAAGTGCATGTGAGCATCGCACGTCACAGCAAAGTTTATTTTGCTTTGGGCTTCTTTAGTTGTTGTTGTACATACAGAATATCCAAATACTGCAAACCGCACAAACAGCTATGATATATTCCAGTTTATTGTGTTTTGTTTTCATAGGGTAAAGGGGGCTGTATATGCCACACGATTGTGATGACGCAATGTATTTGAGCTTATTGAAATCAAACATTGAGAAACTTGGTGGAATTGAGAAAACACTTAAACTACTGCAAGGTTAAAAAAAAAAGGCACGTGCTTGCGTACATGCGGATACTGGTATTTGGCTAACATGACTGAACAATGTAAATTATATATTGCAAACGCATTAATGTACTGAAGATACTACGACTTATTATTGTGGTGATTGTAAGATGCATTTAGAAAGATTGGCAAGAAGCTGAATACTTCAAGCTGAGTGCTTTTGGGGGCAAAATGAGCAAATTAGATAGACTGTGAGTACCATCACAGCCTATACACACTGACAGATGGGGTCTGGGGAAATTGTTGATTAGAGACTGACAAAGACAGACTCTGTGAGAACTGAGTGAACTTGCAAATATAAACAGTTATACATGCACACCTAAAAACAAGAAAAACTAGGTCATCACCCTCAATGCTTGGAAACAAATAAAAATTCTGTATATACAATATACAATATTAATAGTTGAGCCAAATCATAAGCTGTCTCTTATTTTTAATCTAAATTTAATATATCCAACGTCGAAGAAAGGCAAATAATTCCCAATGTTTTAAGAATTTAAATCATACCCTGTGTTAAATCATGGATAGTAAAAGTCCTTTTACAATCCATGGTTAAAATATCTTCGTTCAATGTACCATCAACGTAAATATTCGAAATCTATATTCATGTATAAGTTTCCCTACCTTCTAAATGAATCTTATCGTCGTCCTTGAAATGGTCTTTATAATCGCTTTAACATCCACTCTTGTCTATTAAAAGCGTTGCAACTTGCAACACTTGAGTCTGGAAATATGCATGCTTGCTTTGATTTTGATGACGTACTATTTCACATTCGCTAAAGCGCGATTCGGCTTACGTTCGTGAGCTTTCGTACAACGTTCGTACATACGAGTAAGGCTTCTGATCGATGATCTTACACCTGGACCACGTGATTGACGAAACATCACTCACGATCGGAAATGGCGGCTGTAGAGGCCGTATTAGCTACGCATGCGTAGAACGAATCCTTGCGTGTAAACGTCATCAATAGATCGTTTTCACTCACGTGATCGGTGGCCCCGTTGGGGTGGTGAAACAATACGAAATATTTGAATAAGAAAGAGCTAATTCCCATACCGTACACCAATATGGCCGCCAGGAGCCGACACGGCCGACAGGAGCGAGAACACCACAAGCTCAAAGTCAAACATCTCCGCTCAAAATCGTCGCTGGACCATAATTCTTCTACGAGCGCATAGCACGAAGGTTGGGCTTGCCATAGAATACGGTTTGTTGACAACTCGTGGAATTTTCGCGATGTACGAACCCATTACCCTTCTCAAATTCATCAGTTTCAATGTCCTCAGAACTCACTTGAGCCAGCACGCACGTGGAGTGCGAACTGCCCCATGAAAGTGGCCGATTTTCTATGCGATTTCCGATCGTGACTAACAATCTGCAAAAACTGACAGCCTGGGGTTTAACAACCATTAATTTATTATCGAGTCGGTTTTCTTTGTTCTTCCGAGGTCTTTATATCGCATAAAGACCTTGAATAATAATTAGATACGAAATGAAGAAAAAAACAAGGAAAATCTTTGTCCAAGGTGGAAAAAATAGACAAAACTTTGTTGGAAAACCTACTCAATAATAAATTAAGTCAGATAAATCCCTCGAACGTCGGGATGTATGCCATATAAAGCCCTCGGACGCTGCGCGTCCTCGGGTCTTTATATAGCATACATCCCTCATTCCCTCGTTCTCGGGATTTATCTATTACGTATCCGCAAAAACTGACAGCCAGCCCGTGAATGTGGCTTAATTTAACCGTATTTATAGCCGCTCAAACCACCTCTTTTAGAGCAATAAAGCTGAGTTTTAATAGCCCAGGCTAAAACTGGGTTTTAATAGCCTAGGCTAAAACTGGGTTTTAATAGCCTAGGCTAAAACTGGGTTTTAATAGCCTAGGCTAAAGCTGAGTTTTAATAGCCTAGGCTAAAGCTGAGTTTCGTATTACAACCATTTGCACATGGTACAATAAAATACTACACGCACCCCTACCACAAAATATAATATTTTCCTAACCCCCTGTCCAATTTGACATGGGTGCTAGGTCCAGTTTTTACGTATAGCCTTGTCAGAATTGCCTTTGGAAATTTGTCAACTTCTGCCACAATGATACTGACCTTCATCGAACTAGGCTGATGCAATATATCAATTATTATTTGGTATTTTTTAAATACCAATTACTCAATATTTCATTTTTCAAATATTGATATACCAATATCAAAATTTCTGCAAAAATTGTCATTAAAATTGACCCATGTATTCGCGTGACGTTATCTCTTATTTCTTTACATAAACAAACTCACCTGACAGCTAGTCAAGGACATTGGACTGATCTATTGGAATCGTACGTATAACGTCAAAAAAAAATTTTCGATTAATGAATTTGCCGTATCGAGAGGATTCGAACGAGTTATAGCATGTCTTCAACAGAAAATTATTTCCAGAGATATAACGCTTTAAATGTCGAGTTTTAAAAGTCATGGCCAGCGGGAATTTGGCAAGTAAACGGTAAGTAAACAATTATGAATTTGGTTGTCTGCTGTCTTCTAGCAAATTAATCTCGAACGCGAAGCAAGTCAAACCCTCAAATTTTTCTACAGTCATTCGTAATGAAGTTCTACGACCTACTACAAAAGCAGGGATGGAGTTTTGTTACTAGTTTAGTTCGATAAATCCACGGACGAAGATGCGTCTTTAATAGTGTCTCTCGGTCTCACACTTTATTTTTAAGCTTTATATACCAAGGAATTGACTGCTTTCGTGTTAATGTCAAGTAAGAAACACTGTTAATTATGTGGTAAACTCTCAAATACTTAACATTGCAGTACCTAATACAATGTTTTATTTAATTTAATTTAATATGATTTAACGAGCATTCGACTTTGATGGTAATTTTATGGCATTTTACAAAAAAATCTGATTACTCTGATATATGAAAAAGTGAGTTGAAAACTTGATATTTATGTAAACAACTTCTCCAAAATTTAAATGCTGGTTTCAATTTATTCCATTACTGCTTTTGATATCTGAGAGGTATTTCGTAATGGGAAAATTGGGGAAAGTGGGGAAATTATGTATTTTGATTACTTTCATCCGACGACTTGTTTACTAGTTAGTGCTGTCTTTAAAACGTAATCAGATTCTGTCTTATGTCGAGCAAGACCTCTTAAAGGTCAACTAAACCTTTTGAAGTTATATTTTCTTCTGAAAGGGCTATTATCTAACATAGCAATAGTAAAGAAAAAGATGAATTTCGAGGTAAAGCAAAGAATTTATCAGCGAAGCCTTCTTAGGTCCTCTTGAAGCATGACCGCGTTTCTTGGAGATTGGGTACTCCATTGTCTTTGACGTCATACTGGTAAAACCCACGAATCACCTTGTTGTTTTCGACGCGGTCGTCGTTCACACGAGTTCAGCAAAAGGAGCAAAAACTCAAACTTAGACAGTTCATAAAAGTGGAACCGAGTGACTGGTTTCAATTATTTCTTCGGTTTTAGATTGAACTTTTCCGACTTTAACGGAAAATAGAATAACCTGGAAACGTATAGTTGCCCTTTAACTGCCACAACGTTGTGCTAAATTTTAAATTTAAATCGTACATAGAAATATATAATCAGTTTTTTTGTCTCACTCAGATCTTACAATAAAGTTTGACATGCCTACGCTACTAATTTCATTGCGGCGACGACATGTAAATATTGTCAATTTCTGCAAAATCGGCTCTATAGCCTCAAAATTAATATTTTTACCGATTGTCAGTCTTTAGTTGATTTTCTTAAATTTTAACGACACTTTTTTGTTCTAAATATTGTAGTAATGGGGCTTTGAGCTCAATTAAACTGCGTGCATTTGAAGCCACGGCATGTTGACCACAACATACTCAAGTCGTTGTCACCCAATTTAATATCGAATGATTCACTAAAATATCTTTCTATTTCTTCACGTTGTGGGAGGCTGCTTCTGACTGTTTCCAGTGTCCTTTCACAAGCCGTTTTAGAAACTATACACCTTTTTCTGGGGTAAATAAGGGTTGTGGGGGAAAAAACTTACCGCCATCTTTGTTTATGTTTTTGAAGTCCCCAGACTCCCCACGACAACTCGCGACGCATGCGCAGACAAAATTCCCTGCTGTTTAAACCGCCATCTTGGATTGGTCACCCTATGATATGGGGCACCCGCAGCTCAGTTATATATGGACCTTTCACTTATGATAGCGACCGCTGCCCAATACGTTTATCTGACCGTGGGTTTAGGTGCGCGCGCATCACGTCTTTCTATTATCTACGGTGTAACTACTGACTTGCTATATTTAACTGGAATGCGGCTGCAATGGATATCCAAGATGGCAGTTTATGGATCCTTTCTCCCATAGTAGTAACCGCTGACCTTTTTCTCATAAGTAATGCGGGCGCGGCTGAGCCCACAGTCAAGTAAACATACTAGATAGAAAAAGGTCAGCGGTCGCTACCGTGAGCGAAAGGACCCATATTTTCGCCATCTTTGTTCGCTGACATTTTGGACGGGCCCTACAGTCATATATGATTTTACTATCAATGTTGTAATGGTGTCAACTATTTTTAGGATGGGTCTATGACGTCACTGGGGATTTCCGCCACGTTCTCTATGCGGTCTGCGAGGGCACAACATAACCGCGGGCGTCGTTATGGCATTTTGAACTTATCTGACGTTACGACAAGCTGCTTCTACGTATGCTCAAGTGAAAGAGGACACAGTATACTTGAAGGAGTTTAGGACGGATGATTTGAAGTTGTTAGACAATAACATTCCTTCAGTTTTCGCAGAAATAGGAAAGAACAACAATAGAATATGAGACAGCCGTCTGAGTAATAAGATTGGTGATAGACGGCCGGCCAAGAATGCAAAATATTACTGTTGATGGCATTCTTTGTTAGAAGCAGGCAACCACGCTAGATCGCATCGAATAGTGTTTACTTTGAAGATTTGAGGGGATGCCATCCGTAATTCGGGATTTCAATATAAAATTTTTATAAGACAATCAATCAACCAATCACTCAATCAATCAACCAATCAATCAATCAATCAATCAATTATTTATACACATAACGCCTAGGAGTTACAAACTCGTTAAAATGCGCACGTGTCAAAGGAAAAAATCGCTTTGTGCGACAAAAGTCGCCAGTGGAAAACTGGCTTAATTAAGCCCGTTTTCCACTAGGCGACTTTTTTCGGGCGAAGTGATTTTTTTCGCCCCGACATTTCGTACAAGCGCCAAAATAAAAAAACAAGAAAATATATTAAAAATGTGAAGTTTTGCTTGGTGAAATGTAATTTAGAATGAATAATTGATTTTGGATACACCATGCATAATTAAACATTTTAATTGCTCAGCTTTCAAGGACGAAAGCTCAGCAATTAAAACGTTTAATTATGTATAGTGTACCCCAATCAATTATTCCGAAGCTGCTTTAAACAAGAGATGGCATACAACTGGTATAAGAAGAATGAGATTTTGTACTGTTGCTTGATCGTAAACCAAGGCAAATATTAAAGTACAGAAAGAGGGTCTGCGTTAGACAAATTTATGCTGAACGTCAGTGGAGGGAGAGTACAATCTTGTACTCATCTATGCATGCTCAGTCCTGCTTGTTCAGTAAAATGTCACCCAGCCATTGCTCCGGTAGATAAATCTCCACAGGAACTGTCCTCCATTTTGATTATTTTGGTTTTAATATAGCCTCAGTAATTCCAGCCGAGAAAGCAAGAAAAAGTAGAACTCGATCCTACTTTTTCCAGCGACAGCGAAGCGAAATTTTTCGCTGAAAGGCTATCCCATCAACTCCATTGCGCATGCTCATGGCAAACTCTGGCAAAAAAAGGCGCTTCGCGCGAAAAAAATCGCCTACTGGAAAATGGACTTAAAGGCTGTTTTCATTACGTCAGCTTTGCCCACGCGGGTGGAGCGTGCATTGTTTAGTTCGCTTTGGGAGTTGAAATATTTCCAACTTTCAAAGCCCACTCCGCCCGCGTGGACAAAGAGGACGTAATAGAACAGCCTAAAGCCTGGTTTCCATATAGCCGTAAGAGTCGGCGGCATGTCTGGGGCAAGGAGCAATGGTCCAATCGCATACAGCTTTTTATTGCTGGCTAATTCAACACTGTCTATGATTGGACCATCGCCCCTTGTGCAGCCATGCCGCCGACTCTTACGGCTATATGGAAACCAGGCTTTAAGAGAGGTGTCCGCAGAAGAGAGGTGTCCCCTTAATTAATTAATAGGGACCGTTTACATGGACAAACGTTGTCCCTGCTAGAAGGGTCGCCCTATCCCCCGAGCTACCTAGTCTCGACAGCGAGCGTTTACATGGGGAATTACATACTTGTCTCGGGTAGTAGGGTCACCCTGGGGGTAGGCTCACCCTCTTTGCAAGGTAGGGTTACCACAATCGGAAATCGCATAGAAAATCGGCCACTTTCATGGGGCAGTTCGCATTCCACGTGCGTGCTATTGTGAGTTGTGCAAGTGAGTTGTCGGCCGAGCTTGGTGAAATTTACTAAATTCCTTTAAACACACACAAAAAACAATAACAAGTAAACTGTCCATATATAGCCAAAAACAAAATCAAGACAAAGAAAAAATCAATCAAAGTTATCTGACATTTGAGATCTTTATTCACCCTCCATAGTTGATTGGGTTTGTTTTATGTCAACTCGTCACTTCGTCAGTCGTCAAGTACACTTTACACGACTGATTCGAACTTTAAAATCCGTTTTAAAGGCCAATTGGGTACACACATCTGCCAACAAAACAACCCGACTTCGTTTGGGGGTAGTTAACGGCCAACAAACAACATATTTTAGTCATTTAACGTGGAAGTTTACGATACTAGATCGCACCTACCTTGTTCTTCGTCTAATTTTCCCGCCATGTTTGATTTCAAGTCAGCAAATGCTTGATATCCTACAATATCCCTAGTATCCTCTTCAACGGATCCATTATTGTTCTTTATCTTCCTAATTTTATCGATTGAGCCCACATGTACCACAACGTCCTTCGCTCCTGATTCATCTCGCGCCAGCCTCGCTTGGGCTCGCGTGTATTGATGACGTTTACACGCAAGATATTCGTTATACGCATGCGTAGCTAATACGGGTCAGCCCTTATTTCGCGAGCGTCGACAGCCGCAATTTCCGATCGTGCCTAGGGGGTGAGATAAAGTTCTCGCCATGTAAACAATTTCACTCGCCTACCCGAGGCAAAACTGCGAAACAAAATTGCAAAACTGCGAAACAAAAAGCGAAAAAGATGGTCTTGGTCTCCAACAATGGTTGAAAACCTGATAATTGACCTGAAGAAGTACAAAAGCTTCTGTGAGTTTAATTCTATCTTTTAATTGTAGCAGTACAGTTACAGTTTCTTCCCGACGATGGGCCATCTTAAATTAGATGCATAACTATACCCAGTCCTCCAGGCTCAAACCGGTTCAGAAGTCATAATCTAATTCTTCATGTAAACACACGACAAAGTTGTCTCGGGGGGTAGGGTGTCCCTCAATTACCCGAACCAACTTTTAAGCCGGTTTTCCACTAGGCGACTTTTTTCGCGCGAAGCGACTTTTTCTTTTGTTTCATGAGCTCTGAGCTGGAACTAATCAGAAATCTATTGTATTCGAACAAAAGAAAGGCGCTTCGCGCGTAAAAAATCGCCTAGTGGAAAACTGGCTTTAGTCCATGTAAACGGCCCGTAATAAGAGAGATATCCGCTTAATCCTTTGAAGCCTGAAGACGAGTCTTTAGTATTTTATCTGGCTAATGCAAGGCGATTTTAGTTAGCACAGGGAGAGGTCCAGGCTCCATTGCGAGGCCCTTCCGCAACAGAATTCGATAGATTAATAAACCCTTTCCTTGCACGTCTTCCCCATGGACGAGTAAAATCGTCTGGTGTTAAACAGAGTAAAAAGATTGTTCCATAATAATAATGCGAGCGAATGGGTTAAGGCAATACCTATTTAGACCCCGTTTACACGGCACCGGACGACTTCGGAACCGGTCTCGAATTAGTACGGTTCCGCCTGTTTACACGACGAAATAGGACGAATTCGAGCCCGGTCTCGAATTTGTCCGGTACCGTGTAAACGTAGCCTCTGTATGTATAAATCCCCAACGATACTACAACGCGACAAAATCATTTTACACTATCTATCACAACATATTATTTTAATGAACGCTAACCTTTAAAACTGAAGAACAAGCGACTCCTCATCTGTTGAACCACGAGAAAGGCAACGTTGTACAGAGTTAACTCGTACTTCACTTCTCCTTCGTTTGTCGGTTAAGGTTCCAGAAAGTTCGATAATTCTACATCAAAACAAGCAACATCCTGTCAATAACGGTCCTCTGTTATCAAAATAGGACCGCAATTTCTTCCCTATCATCTTTGAACACGTTGGAAAATTGAAGCTAACCACACACGAGATGTTTTTCCAATATGCAAATAAATTATAATATTCGAATTCACTTCTTTCAACGGCCCCATCCCCTTGGGAATTCTACTTATGGTGTTAGACAGAGTAACTGAAATAGTCTGGTTTTAGACAGAGTAAAATAGTCTGGTGTTAGACAGAGTAAAATAGTCTTGTGTTAGACAGAGTAAAATAGTCTGGTGTTAGACAGAGTAAAATAGTCTGGTATTAGTCCAGAGTAAAATACTCTGGTGTTAGACAGAGTAGAATAGTCTTGTATTGGACAGAGTAAAATAGTCTTGTGTTAGACAGAGTAAAATAGTCTGGTGTTAGACAGAGTAAAATAGTCTGGTATTAGTCCAGAGTAAAATACTCTGGTGTTAGACAGAGTAGAATAGTCTTGTATTGGACAGAGTAAAATAGTCTTGTGTTAGACAGAGTAAAATAGTCTGGTGTTAATTAGACAAAGTAACTAGTTTGGTGTTAGTAAAATAGTTTGGTGTTAGACAGAATAAAATAGTCTGGTATTAGTCCAGAGTAAAATACTCTGGTGTTAGACAGAGTAAAATAGTCTTGTGTTAGACAGAGTAAAATAGTCTGGTGTTAATTAGACAAAGTAACTAGTTTGGTGTTAGTAAAATAGTCTGGTGTTAGACAGAGTAAAATAGTCTGGAGTGCAGAGTAAAATACCCTGGTGTTAGACAGAGTAAAATAGTCTGGTGTTAGAGCAAAATAGTTTGGTGTTAGACAAAGTAAAATAGTCTAGTTCTAGACAAAGTAAAATAGTGTGGTGTTAGGCAGAGTAAAATAGTCTGGTGTTAGACAGAGTAAAATGGTTTGGTGTTAGACAGAGCAAGTAAAATAGTTTGGTGTTAGCCAGAGTAAAATAGTCTGGTGTTAGACAAAGTAACTAGTTTGGTGTTAGACAGAGTAAAATAGTCTGGTGTTAGACAGAGTAAAATAGTCTTGTGTTAGACAGAGTAAAATAGTCTGGTGTTAGACAAAGTAACTAGTTTGGTGTTAGACAGAGTAAAATAGTCTGGTGTTAGACAGAGTAAAATAGTCTTGTGTTAGACAGAGTAAAATAGTCTGGTGTTAGACAGAGTAAAATAGTCTGGTATTAGTCCAGAGTAAAATACTCTGGTGTTAGACAGAGTAGAATAGTCTTGTATTGGACAGAGTAAAATAGTCTTGTGTTAGACAGAGTAAAATAGTCCGGTGTTAGACAAAGTAACTAGTTTGGTGTTAGTAAAATAGTTTGGTGTTAGACAGAGTAAAATAGTCTTGTGTTAGACAGAGTAAAATATTCTGGTGACGTGTTAGACAGAGTAAAATAGTAAGGTGTTAGTGCAGAGTAAAATACTCTTGTGTTAGAAAAAGTAAAATAGTGTGGTGCTCGACAAAGTAAAATAGTGTGGTGTTAGACAGAGTAAAATAGTCTGGTGTTAGACAGAGTAAAATAGTCTGGTGTTAGACAAAGTAACTAGTTTGGTGTTAGACAGAGTAAAATAGTTTGGTGTTAGACAGGGTAACTGAGATAGTCTGGTTTTAGACCTAGAGCAGAATAGTCTGGTGTTAGACAGAGTAAAATAGTCTGGTGTTAGACAGAGTAAAATAGTCTGGTGTTAGAGTAAAATTGTCTGGTGTTAGAGTAAAATAGTCTGGTGTTAGACAAAGTAAAATAATCTAGTGTTAGACAAAGTAAAATAGTTTGGTGTTAGCCAGAGTAAAATAGTCTGGTGTTAGACAAAGTAACTAGTTTGGTGTTAGACAGAGTAAAATGGTTTGGTGTTACACAGAGTAACTGGTTTTAGACAGAATAAAATAGTTTGGTGGTAGACAGAGTAAAATAAATTGGTGTGACAGAGTAAAATAGTTTGGTGGTAGACAAAGTAAAATAAATTGGTGTGACAGAGTAAAATAGTTTGGTGTTAGACAGAGTAAAATAGTTTGGTGTTAGATACAGCCAGTATATAAAAAACATGAAATTTGCTGGCGGGGCAAAATACTTTCTTTATCGTTCTGTTGATGAATTACCCTCCTCAAATATATAAAACATCTTTCGCCGCCACTAGGCATTCGTTTCACCGCTTCCGAAGTTTGGAAAAAGAATGACTGTTACAGTCGGTTTTAGCGGTTGCTTGTTACGGAAATGTCTAGAACTTCGTTCAGAAGTTCGCTTTAAAGTCGATATTTGATTGGCTACTAGCAATTAAGTATAGCTAATCAAATAGTGCGAAAGTCAAAATCGAGTTGGGAACATTCAAACATTTCCGCAGTCTAAAGCAACCCGTGAAACCGTATGTGAATCAATGCATAAACAAAAACATCAAAACTACTAGCCGTACATTGACGTGATATATATTGTACGTTTCGTTGCACATTATTAAAGTTAGAATGACAAAGGAGGGCCATCCCGTAAACCACTTGCAATTTCTGCATCGGATACGTCCTCCTTTATGGCGATTTTCTCATTTCGTTTCATTTTATACCCACGACACACGGGACCAGAGAAAAATAAAGACCTATTTTACAAACATTTTCAAAAGTCTTTCTTCTCAAACTCACTTCCTTGCTCTATATGACTACCTCTTCTTGTAACAACTCACTAATCCTTTCTGGCGCACCTGTCTGTTTTGTGTACTAATAGTCTAATATAAGTAATCCACAGTTATACGACATTGTATAATCGTAAGGTGCGGGGGCATTAAAAGTAGTCCCTCCCAACTTCTTTCCCTAGAGTGTCCTTTTTCCAACAAGAATTGTCTGTTTTAGCTTCTTTGTCCCCAAACAGTGTGCCCCAAACGTCCTTTTGAAAATGCTCCTCACATGCAACTCACCCCCTCTACGCCACTTCGTATATTACCTTGAGTTTTAAATAAGAACAAGATTGGAAGAAACAGGATAACACAAAAACTAACTTTAGAGCCAGTCATCTTAGACAACCTGCAAAATAGAAGCAAAAAATATACTACTTGGAGTCACCCGGAAACTGTATACCTCCGCCAGTGAGTTATTAGGAGATGTTTAAAGAGAAAACGAGTCATCCCACTAACAAGGGTAGCTCACAAGACCCACACATGCATGAATAAAATGCTTGATTGCACTCATACGAATAGGTGTAGGATAGATTAAGTTTGTTTAGATTGTTATCTCCTTTACATAAAAAAGACATGGGTCCTACAATACTAGGGCATGTCTTTGCCATAGGGGCTAATTAAAAATATTTAAGGTCAGTCATCAACATTACATTATAGGTTAAAAAATGTGTTCAGACTTGTTCCTCGCAGCATGAAGCATGAAATGTTCAAAATACTTCGTAATTAAAGAATAAAACTGTAAAATAACATAAACTCATTTATACCATATTATACTGCGTTAATGTAGTCGAGAATAATATTTGTTTGATATACGAAAAAAACGTTTCAAACGAAACGCCTTTTAGTGCTGCAAAGTACCATGGTCTGATGCTCCAGATTGGTCAATTCTTACACATGCCAACATGTATTTGTGCATCAAAAAAGACTATTTAACAAATAGATTCTATTTTGCCGTTGTCTGTTCAGTTATAGATGCACAGATGACGTCACAACGTGGTAAGAACGAAAAAGTGGCCCACGAGACGCAGTCGAGTGGGTCACTGATGTTCTTACCACGTTGTGACGTCTTCTGTTCATCTATAACTGAACAGACAACAAAAAAATGGAATCTATTTGTTTTATACAATAAAAATGTAAAAGGTTTTTATCGAAACTCTTGCTGGATTTTGGGGCATGAAGAAGGAAAAAAGCAAGTCAGCTGACGTGATCTGACGTGACCATGCATGTGTCTGTCCTCTAATAGATCATGGCCAACAACCAATGAAAACACGCATATAGCAACCAGGGTATTGTATAAAAAAGTGTGTGCAAAGCAGAGAGAGCTAAGCAGTGTGATAAAGAGTACGACAAAACAGAGAGTAAATCAGCGGTGGAAAGAAGAGATGCTGAAGAAAGAACTAAGAAGAAGCTGAGCAAGAATTGAACTGAGCTTATAATTATAAGTAATTGAACTAATTTATCTTTGTGTTCCATCTTGTTCATTGTACCATAGATAAAGATCCTTTTGCTACCGTAAATAAAGATCCTGTGTGCTCTATACCTATACGAGTCAACATCCTATAGTATATAACACGTTAAATCCAAAGCTGTGCAAATACCTTGTCGGCAGGAGTAGTCGGCTAGTGAGCAAAGGTGATCGCTTTCTTGGCTGTCAACAACTCAAACAAACTGCAGTCGATTGGGTATAAAAGTCTTCTTAAAAGTCCTCTACGATCAGCATGACTCAGCACATGCAACACACGAGACAATTAAAATCTATCGATTGAAGCTTTACCCTTCTTTTTCGCGAAAAAATCTTTTCCCGCATTATTTAACGTTTCACCATTTGGGTTTCACCTAGTTTCCATAGAAACTTTGCAATAAAAATATAAATAAATTACTTTGTTTACAATTGAACGCTCGTTTGGTAGACTGTCTTGTGTAGAATTTTACCAAGAAGCTAACAACCTCTCACGGTTGTTTTTTCCCGGCCATGTTCGGTCTAAACAGTTTAGCAGTTTACACTGAGGTGAGTACTTCGTGTAACATCTACGAATGTGCTAGCTGTTTACGAGACTCCGAATGAGGTGAGACCACTGACCTATACTTATTACAGTTGATTTCACATTACTTTCCCGCTTTGTGTTGCGAAGTTCGTTGGGAAGTTCAGACATTCGTTTGGCAGTTCGGAATTACGTTGCCAAGGTTGATAAATTATCTAATCAAATTGCTTTGGATCAAAACTCATTATGATTGGATAAGTTTTTAGCCATGGCAACGTAATTCCGAACTTCCGAACGCCACTGAATATCTGAACTTCCCAACGAACTTCGCAACACAAATCAAGCGGAAAAGTAATGTGAAATCAGCTATAATATAGGTCCTTTTAGCTTAAACTTTGTTAATACTGTTTTCAATATTTATGTAAATACAATTTTTGTCACTTTATACATGCACGGTTGGTCATTGTTAATTGTGGAACTAAGGCTCAAGAGGCGTACTGAATTATTTTTCTGATCAAATAGGAATATCAGTAGAACATAATTTTGAGTTTGTATAAACAAAATATTTTACGTTTGTTGCTGAGCGGCCCGAGACTTATTGAGAGACTTAGTGTAGTTCTCAGAACTACAATATACTTACTAGACATGCAATTACTGCTGTACAAGGCGCGGTACGGCACGAATAATCAGCAATAAAATAAACAATATACACTCATGGTCATGGAAGTTCCACAAACATTTTGTTTTATGAAGTCGCCTGCTCTATAAAGAAGAGCAAGCGCTGAAGATCACGAGAAAATGGTGAAGAAGCGAGGCGTACCGAATTCTCCTTAGAGTATCTTTATCAACCTTTTCCAAGTGTCGTTATATAACCGTCGATAAAGTCTTCATATTAAAAGACGAAAGGCTTCTGACTGAAGGTTTTGACGGTCTTCCACTGTCCCAGTTAGGACCGTCTGGTGGTTTGTCGTCCGGCTTTCTTGTTTTAAGGACGGGAAAATAGACGGCATTGAAGATGGAAATCTCTTCGTTTACCGAATCAGTAAAACACGTGTTTCTTGTCTTAAAATTTTGCTGAGCAATCTATGCAATTCTAAATATCTGTGGCAACAGTTGGACTGTTGACACAGATATTTAAAATTGCATAGATTGACTGTTACGGTCCGGTCCTTATGTATCGGTCAGCAACCATTATCATTAGTAGGAGGACCTATAAATGCCGCCATTTTGAAACTGAATAACACACTTTTCCCAACTCAAACGTAATATTTAGGAATATGCAGTCCAGTTATATATATAGATCAGTGGGCCGAAACTCACAAAACAAAAATGGCGGATCACGCGCAGAGCGGACTGGCATACTATACTACAATAAAAAATTACTGTACCATACAATACTCAAAATGTGTTTTGCATGTTGCAAGTGAGAAATTGGAAAACTGCTTATTCATCACTGCAAATATAATTGTTTCTAATGTTCAGCAAAATAAGTCACACATACCTTCGCTGTTTAATACAAATATGCAAAATGAATCTTCTAGATACGGCAGTAGTTGAGCATGAAAGTTTTATTACTTCCTGGTGGACACAACCCTTTGCCTTTTGTACCAAACAATCAAATTACTTCTTGTTCAGGTCGACGATTCGACAGGATATATGAAAATTTTGCACGCCAGGGGCACCTGAGGTAGGACAATTTACGTATGTTTGGTGCTTCATATGTAATAATAAAAATATAAAGTAATTACCAATAGAAGGCTTTGGAAATTGGGATGAACCGGTTCTACTTTGGGACTTTAATGTTGTTGATTCAGTTCCTCATTCCTCACTCTTCAGCCTGATCAATTCAATCAGTTCATGTGATGACTTTGTTGAAAGCTTCCTGTTTTGAATTTGATTGGTTTCAGGTTTTCGAACAACCAATAGGAAGTAGGAAATATAACTTATAAGTCAAACAATAATTAATTCGGGTTGAAAAACAATCTCGTCCCCCTGTGTTTACACTTTTACTACAAATATTTAAGGACTTTTCTAGTATTTTAGGAACATTTCTATTCTTCACGATCCCGGTTGGTGTACTTCTTAGGGCCTGTTTATATGAGGCGAGTTACCCGGCCAGCCGAGTTACTCGGCACCTGGCGATTAACTCGTCCTGGCGAGAACTCGTCACTGGCAGCCAGAGCGGGAATTAACATTTCCCCATATAAACACTTATATCAGGTTCCGCTTGCGCAGTTGCATCAATTACTAGACGCTCCGCCCCCGAGCGTTTCTATAGAGACAGAGTGCGGAACGAGACAGGCTTTCAAGGAAATATGCCAGTGCCGCATTTTTCAAGGAAGTAGTGTGCAAACATAAAGTGAAAGGATAGTGTTCCCAACCTGAGGAAGGAATAAAACGTTTATGTTCAGTTTCTACCGTATCTAGAAGACTCATCGTTTACTTGTAACAACAAAGGTACGTATGACCGTGGTGTAACTTGTTTTTGTCGCTATTTAATCACAGGCAGCCCAGACTTGTACTCCGCCTTTAGATTAGGGTTGTGCGGGTTGACAGTAATAAATATGACCGTTGAATTAATTAACTAAAATTTTGAATGAAAATTCGGTTATAATTTGAAAAATATTGCCGTATTTTCGTCAAATCTATAAAATAAACTTACTTTTGACAGTTTAACTTTCATATTGTTTACCTTGAGTGAGTTGAGACTTGTAATAGCATTACTTTGAACGACCGTAGTTGAGCCGTGTTCTCTTATTATATACGCACATAAGGCTGGAAACTATCGTCAACAAAACTGACATCGCTCTCTCATCGGCCGCGATTTTCTCACGGAAAACCCATCGGATTCGCATTTTGACACCTCGAGCGTAAAGATCGATACTTCTTCTTACCCAGAAACCACCAACTTTGAACATACTTCATATAAATTCATATAAAAGCTTCGATTTTCACGGCTAATTTATCAAGCTCCTCTTTCTAGCTAACGTTCCCAACCACGCTCGTGCACATGCACACAGGAATTTTAATTGGCAAAACACCTTTTATGAATAAGTATTTTCAAAGTTGGTGGTTTCTGGGTAAGAAGAAGTATCGATCTTTACGCTCGAGGTGTCAAAATGCGAATCGGATGGGTTTTCCGTGAGAAAATCGCGGCCGATTGAGAGAGCGATGTCAGTTTTGTTGATGACAGTTTCCAGCCTTGTGGCTTGTGTGTATATAATGAGAGAACACCGCCCAACTACGCGGCCGTTCAAAGTAATGCTATTACAAGTCTCAACTCACTCAGGGTAAACAATATGAAAGTTAAACTGTCAAAAGTAAGTTTATTTTATAAATTTGACGAAAATACGGCAATATTTTTCAAATTATAACCGAATTCTCATTCAAATCCTTAATCAGTAATTCAACTTCATTTTTATTGCTATCAACTCGCACAACCCTAATCTAACGGCGGGTACAAGTCTGGGCTGCCTGTGATTTAGGCCCCGTTTACACTAGAGCAAACGTATCCGGATTCGCATTGTTTTTCATCCTCATGGGAATAAAAAACAATGTGAAACCGGATACTTTTGCTCTAGTGTAAACGGGGTAGTGAGCCATAAGAACGTCTGCGAAGGAGACTACGGTGACGATTGAACAAGCAATTTCTCGGTTGACAATATCACACGCAACAGGTGTGCCGGAAATTCATTTCTAATGTTGTAACGACAAAGTCATTTGGTTTTCACTTATGAGCTTGTGAACTTTCCTGTGAAATTCTCTTTCTTCGAAATATTATGTCTGTGAAATAGTTTCTACATCGGTAGTTGCTGCCACTGTGCCACTGCTCATAGTATCTTGTACGTAAACATCGATTCTCTAATGCTTTAATTCTGGGTACCATTTAGATCATTATTCATTTCATGTATTTAAGGTGACGTTTTCGACTTCTAGTAGATCCTATTTTGACAGTACAACAAAACTTCGAATACACTAGACATCGAATACAGCACAACGCGAGCACAAGTCTTGTTAGCACAAGTCGTGTTGCCAGTCCGGAAATACTTTAATTAACTGGCTCACACAACATCAAGTTACAGTATATGTTAAGCTAGCGATCTCTTGTCTTTAGAGACATATTTTGGACATGTCTAAGTGAAAAATTAATACCATGACATACATTTATAAATGGTGGATTCCTGATCCCATTATTGCTGTTAGACTAGAGCTTGTTCGACGGCATGAGATATTAAATAAACAATGCCCATGCAATGGCGTCGCGCGTCCAAAACTTCCAATTTAATACTTTGTTTTATACAGAATTTATGCTGGCTAATACTGGCTAGGAATTTTTAAACACACCCATATAATTGCATATATATAACTCATGTAAAGGAAGCATAACTAGTGCTAAATTGACAGGTTTCACTGTTAAAACATTAATCTAAGTAACCCGGGCGCGCAACGAGGGTCGGGTCGGAGGGGGCGATCTTGGGGTGCGATGGAAATTTTGGAGGTCAAAAGTTACTTTACTCTTTTTGGGGCCTTTGAGTTTTGCCGTTTTTATACTGAACTTTGAAGGTATGAAGTTCCAAATTTATAAAATTTGCAAAAGAGTTTGTCATGATCTTGTTTTCGCTTTACGTTTTATGCAAATGTCGTGACTCCTGGGGATACTGATCGCCATTTTGAGGTCTGGTGTGTTACTGTGTTAGGTTTAATTGGGTAGAGTACAGTGGTCGCCATTGAATATTGAGATTGTATAATACATCGAACCAAGACAATACCAAGTCAACACTCTATTGCTCTAACATGAGCACAATTAAAACCTAAAAGAAAACTATGCCCACGATCAATACGCTAATTGACACTTACAAATTATCAAAAATTTTCTCAAACAATATTGAAATGAAATGCAAAATGAAAGTCTAATCTCATTTGGACCAAAATCACCGAGACATTTCTTAAAAATAGTGAGATGCACGGTTAAAACATGTGATTTCAAACTTTATATTTTGCTCAAATGTTTCTTCAAAATGCAGGAAATGCCGTTTTAGACACCCGAAGTTCAAACATTTTCGGGGGGGGGGGGGGGGGGGGCATGCCCCTGTGGTAAAACGACCTTGGTTGCGCCCTTGAAGTAACCAAGATCTCATTGGATTCCGACCCTAAGCGTTTTTAATGACAATTTTTATCAATAAAATTAGAGTTAACGTACAATACGAGGTAAATGCAGATATGCAACAATTAACATTCATCGTCAACAATTCGAGGTCTGTATAAACTGTCAAACACTGAAATTGAGTTCTATACCCAATTGAATTCGGCAAAATGTTACCAATATCAACATCGTAGACTCAAGGTATTTTAAATTGCACTTTTACAGACAAAAATTTAGAATAAACGTATGATACGAGATAAATGCTAATATACAACAATGTAATATCAATTCCACATATTTCATGGTGGCTATTCTTGTCTAATGGAACAAGGTGATTGTTCAAATAATGCCTTGTTCTAACATAGATGGCTATAGAAATCAGTGATTGACAGTACAGATAACAAAGTTATTTCACTTATTTGGCTGCTCTCTATTAACCATTATTGACTCAGGATTGTTGACTGTTCATTCATATCCAACAATCAACCTTAGTCAAAACTATTCGGCCTAAAGCTAGATGCACACGTTTACTTCGTCATTCTTACTGATAATTCAAACAGTAAACGTCTGCTTAAAACACCCACCCACCTTCCCATAAACCAAACTTATAAGTTATCCTATTTTAGTATTAGTATATTATTACTAGATTATTACCATTAATTCTATTAAGACAATCTGTACATTGTTATTATGTATAAGCTTAAATTTATCACTGGCACAGGCTCATCATTGAATGTAATATACGTAAACTATTAACTATTATGAACTTTTGCTCTTTCGTTGCCTGAACTATTAGAAAACAATCTCCTTCTAAAAATAACTAAGCTGCTTGCTTTTATTGTAAAACATTATATATAGTTTGTAATATTAATAAAGCAAAGAAGTGCGGGCGGCAATTGCTCCAGTTTAGAGGTCACAATTGTCCCATAGACCTCGTTTTTTGTATGCTGATGTACATGTAGAATCTTGCCTTAAAGTCCATTGGAGAAAATTTATCCCAAATCACTTTAGGGCCCAATTCTCAATGTATATAGGATAAGAGAAACTTGTCCTAGAGCCCATTGCGTTATCGCAAATTGCTCTAGGGCCCATTTCTCGAATCTTCCTAAGCAGTGTTTGCCCTGACCAATTATATCAGGGCCCAGCTGCCTTGATCAAATGGAGTGTTTGCCCTGACCAATTTACTCAGTCAGGGCCCAGCTCCCAACGATCTTTAAAAAACAGCTTACTGGAGCGTTTGTCCCACACTTCCATAACCCCACAAGACTGTTGTCTATTTTCTTAAATAAAATAACGGAGTATTGATCGTTAATTTAATTTTTGAGTAACATGAGCCTGAATTGCAGCATGATTTGCACCTTGGCATAGCAAGAAGAGTGGCTGACTTAGCAAAGTGCGCATAATTAGCTTACTAAGTAATAGATGATATTGCTTTAAACCAATTCTAGTTTTGTGGCTTAGTATAATTTGTTTGTTTGTTCATACAATATTAGTGTTTGTAATATCTGTGCTACCGTAATGACATTTGGTTTTGGAAAGAGTATCATTGTCATCATGTCATGCATTAGAACTTAACAGAGAGAAAGTAAAAAGGAAAGAAATCTGACTCACCGGTACGGTTGGTCCGGTTTCAACTGGACCACTTTCCAGAGCACCAAAAAAAATTTTCGAGGCTGTGCATGAATATTATAACTAGAGTTAGCTTAGAGGATAGTATTATTATAATATCACGGCCACTTCGGTTTTCATTGTTGATGCATAAAGATTAGGTAAGATTAGTAACTAATCCTACCTAATCTGTATGCATTATATATGTACGATTAGTAAAGCTATGGTTACACACACCAATTTGTGTTGCCAATTTGTGTCTCAAGGTATTGCGAGATAAATTGGTCACCCGGCTACACACATCAATTTATGTTGAAGAAAAATCATGTATTAAAATAAACCAAGGATGGGCGGAGCTTGAACAAAAGAAATTTGGCATGATTGCAACACAAATCGGCGACAGGTTACACTTGTCGATTTGTGCGGCATTGCAGCTTTTCTTGACTGATTTAGACACGAACTGTCAAATAGAGATGTTTATCAAAAAGCACAAACCGTTTCTTGAACTTTTATGTACAAGTGAACCTATTCAAGAGCGAGCTCTGTTGGAGACTGCAAGCCCCGAGCAAATTAGATGCATTTGTGATTGTATGTTGAACTTTTGGTCAATGCAATATCAATTATCACCTGTTTTGTTTGAAGACGTTAGGCCTTATAGCGACGACATATTAACTTTGGCTAGTCCCCGAAGTAGTTTTATGAGAAAAAAGCAGATACTGGTTCAAAAAGGTGCAGTATTTCTTGATGTTTTACTTGGTACTGTTTAGTCATTTTGCAAAAACGTTTCTTTAAACAAATCACATTTAAAAAAACTACAATCTTTTAAGAGCCACCAAATCATTGAAAGAATACAAACGAAATATTCTCATAATGCCTAATTAAAGACTTAAAATAGGAGGTGTATACTCCAGAAACCCAACACGCCAACAATTTCGGGAATTAGTCGGAGAGCTATCGGTTATTACGTATTACACGGGGGGCGGGGGCGAGTAACAGCTTGGGTTAGGGGGTTGGATAAAAGTTAGGGTTAGAGGGTCCCAAAGGAGCCTGAGACGAATGAAGGACGCGACGCGGTTTCGGTTTCGCTATGGTAACACTGCTCATGACCTTCTCGCCTAGACTTGCCTAAGCATTTAATCCCCTTAATGACCCCTAATGAGTTTCTCTTTTGTCTCCTGCACGTGCACTGAGGATAAATATGCAAATATCACACTTAGTAACAGAAAGCGTAGCAACGCTTTCAAAGTAATAAATCGCTTTGCTTTAGTTCATATTTCGACACTTAAAATCGTTCTTTTCACGACTTCTCGAAGTGATTCCTCATTCTCTTTTCCTACGATTTCCTCGCTTATAAACGAGGGTTTAGTTAGCAATGATTCTAGCATGACTTACTCTGTTTGAATATCATGATATGCTATTAATTCACGTCTATACGTTATATTCCTCTATATTCCTCCAGACAATGTTTCAGATAAAAAATATAAAGTGTCTATATCAATTTCTCTTTAATTCCTTGCAAAGAACGTCTATTTTGTTAACGTTTACTGTACGCATGCTCTGTACACCTACATGTCCCACAAGTGTTGACTGACAGTAGGGTAAAATGTATAAATGAAAAGGTGATTACTATTACTTGTAAGGATATAAGTGGAGTGCCTTTTGATAATGACGTAACTGAGAACTTCGGAAATCAATCGGAGAGCTATCGGTTATGACGTATTACACGGGGGGATTGGATAAATTTTAGGGTTGGGGGGTTCCGGAAAGCCATTAAAAGCATAAATTAATATAAGGCTAAAATGGTGACGTCATGGGTGGTGCTCTTTGCACCACACGCACCACCCGTCGTATAACCCCTCTTCCCTATACTACTTGGGCTAGCTCAGTAGGTGGGTATATCTCACTTGAATTCACGCTAATTTTAAGAAGGTGGGAAGAAGATACACTCATTAGCCAGGCTAGCTCGCTTACCAGGATGAAAAACTTTGAAATATGTGTGTAGCAAGAGTTATCTAAATTACTTTTTAAACTTTTACATAAACATCAAACAATGTGAAATTTTATTCTCAGTATAGGCAGGACAAAAACTACCATATAGATACAAGAAACAATTGTCCCAGCAAAGTTGAGCCACCTCACTTACCAGACTGGCTTGGTTCTATATAAACAGCCTATTGCTGTACTTGTCCTTGCAAATTGTCAGCAAATGAAACCTCCATATATAATGGCAGAGAGTACATCATTTGATGTATATCGAAATACATTAAATTTTGGAGCCTATATAAAGAAAAAGCGACAAGCTTAAAAGGGTCAATCATTAAGCATACCGTGGTGCAGTCTCTGCCAGTAGAAGGAAAGCTATTGATCTTAACAACAGAAAAGAAAGCTTCCTAGACAAGCAACTCGAAATTATTTCAAAAATGTAGACATAAAATTAGATTTTATCTACAGAACACTCTGAACCAGATAAAAACAACCTGTAAGCTATATTTTACTTGTGGGTGTCACATATTTAAAGGATATCTGAAGTGAATACTAAATATTTTAATCTGCACCTCAGGTGTGAAACTTAGGTAGCAGTCACATTTAAAGTATATATATATATATTTATACAACAACCTAAGAAAAAAACCCAATCTGATTGGCTAAGAACTATGCGTTATTAAAGTACACATGCACAGCTGACGTAACGAAGTCGCAAAAAAATTTGTTTTATTAAAATTTGATCAAATTACACGTTTGAAGATGCAACTTGGTACAAAATACAGTGCATTTCAACTGTCTGAGGATTACACATATCACTCAGTGATGAGAGACACGGCCATCAAGTCATTGTCCGACGACACAGACATATTAAAATTATCGACAATACATAAATACGGTCATTTAATACCTTTCGTCTCCGGCGCACAACGCTATCTACTCCACAGCTTCAGAAATTTTCTGATACAATTTCCATTCCTCTTCATGGAAATACTGTTCAGCCATACAAATCCAGGATATATCAGCCATAAATGTCAACAAGATTTCCAAACACAAACATATTATTTCGCTGGTTAGTACTTAGTACGCGTACTTCTCGGCCTTCTCCAACGATAAATGCTTTCCCAGCTGAATTTGCAGCATAAGAAGCGTTCAAATATACATGGGACAGCAAGATCTCGTCCAGAAGAACTAATCTGCTTGTTCAACGATAAATACTTTGTATATAGGTAATCGCATGGGGCCGAGGAAAATTACGGTTTAATTTCACGAGTGTTTTCAAAATTTTACAAAATTGCCCGAGTCGCGAAGCGACGAGGGTAATTTGTAAGATTTTGAAAACACAAGTGAAATTAAACCGTAATTTTACGAGAACTCATGCGATTATGTGTTAATAATATAGAGGGGAAAATTAAATCATAATTATAATTATGAACATAATTATTTTACGTACGTCATGACTGCAAGGAAGCCCGCTAAATGCCAAAGCCAAACTGATAAACAAGTTCACTGCACTGAGGCAATAAATAAAATCTCTTAAAGAGTTTAATTCAAACAAACATCAAAATATAACAAGTGAAACTATATTAAGTATAAGAGCTTTAACTTTATTGAAATGTCAACAGTCATCGTCAATCAGAATCTGAATCGGAGTGCAAAATAAACCTCTTGAACGGTCGTTTGCCTTTGGTATTGGTGCTGAAACTCGAGCTTGCCTGTGCTGAATAATTACCAGCCGTGTTGAAAGTTACCTGGCAGTTGTTGAAGTTGTAGATGTTGCGTGGGGAAAGCGGTGAAGACAACAATGATGATCGTCGATTAGCCTCTGACACTTGCCGTTGTCGGGAAAATTCAGACGCGCCGTCTATTACATGTGATAAAACTTGCTGCTCTTTTTCATCTCCCGAGTCATAGTCGTCGAGGCCTTTCTCCGATTTGTGACCCGTGATATTTTTTATTTCACACTTTGGTACTCCCGAACTTTTTAACTTCTTTACGACGGTTTTCCTGGCACTGTGGTTGGTTAGCTTTTTCTCGGGACAAGCAACTTTCAAAGGTGAGTTTTCCTTCATCTTTTTCATGATATTATCGATAGTATTTTTGCCCATTGGTGTTTTTTTGTACCAAATATCCGTGGTAGGGGTTTCGATAACTGATAAGTAGAAAGGGCCCGTTGTTTTCATTTCGCTGGGACGCCGTTGGATGTATTGTTTAAAAAGAGACACTGGACATCTTCTTTCGTCTCCAGTAGCAAACATTTTTGGCTTAACAAGTCTGGGTTTTTCTCGCAAGCCGCTCTGTCTTGTCTTCGTTATTCCTTCAGCAAATGTGATGAACTCGATGCCGTTGTCATCCTTTTGTAAACAATAATCTTCAACCTTCATTTCGTGGTGCTCTTGTCGACCGCGTAAGCCGAAATGCTGTGTAAGAAGCCACCACAATGTATTTATTAACGAGCGAGGTGTTTTTCCTCCTAACTGGCCGCTTGTCCACAATATTTCTTCTTCTACTTCGGTGAGACTCTTTGCTTTGTTTGGTCGTTTTCCTAAGCCGTTTCTTCGCAACTTTCTTGCTTTTCCTTCGAGCACTTTTCTGGAATTGAGGAATTCAGTGTCTTTTAATATAGATTTTGGATAGGCCTTTTCTTTGAGAAAACGGTGCAATGATGCTTGCATTACTCTAAGGCAGTCCGGTTCGTAATCTTCACCATTTGCTTTGCGTAGTTCGGCGTAAAACCGCGACAGTACCTTGTCAAGTTCTTCACTTTCGTACGCTTCAAGGTTTTCACTGACGTTTCTGAGCACTGCCCATTTTTGAAAAATTCCAACCCAGAAGATAGTGCTTTTCTTTGTGTTTACATTGTCACTTGATATCTTTAATTCTTCAATTTCTTCATTATTTGCCTCAACAAAACGGGAAGCCATGACCCTTTTCAAAACATTACGCCATGATAATTTATTTTTTACAAAATCACAAATGTTTCCCGCGCTGGTGTATCGACCAATCAGAGGCAAGTAATTTTGCCCTGAATTACAGAAAAATGCCCCCTTCATTACCCAATCATATTCAAGTAATTTTGCCCTCTATATTATTAGGCTAGAAATGCCGACGAAGACACGAAGTTGGATTTAGTAAACTTTCAATTTTGTAAATCACAAGTCGATTTGTCATGATCATGATTTGCATAAATTATACGTGACGTAACCGGAAGCTGAAAAATTAGCCAATCAGGATAGCCTTATTTCTTCTGTCGCCCAACCAGATTGCTTTATTTGTATAGATCACTTATGACGTAATGAATTGAAAATTTTACCTCCTTTTCAATAGCCCCGCCGGTTCGACGATTCAAAAATATCAAACATTTCTTATTAAAATAATAAAATTTGATGTATGAAACAAATAGATGACATTTTTCCGTGCGTGTGTACTGTAATAACGCACAGAAGACGTCACAGCGTGTAAAGAACAACAGTCACACCACTCGACTTCGTCTCGTGGCGTACTTTTTTGTTTTTTACACGCTGTGGCGCCATCTGTGCGTTATTACAGTACACACGCACGGAAAAATGTCATCTATTTGTTAAATATATAATTATAATTATACAGTGTCACATTCAAAATTGCTGTGTAACGTACAATTAAGTCTGTTTTTAAGACGCTAAAAGTAAAAGAAGCTATGTGTGACAAGCTCACCATTGTTTAATATTATGTATTTCAGTAATCTGATCAATCATGGAGTGATACTAGATTTTTGTTCCACGAAAGCAGCAGCTATAACGTCTGGTCCCCCCTATTGCCCGCCCTTCACAGAGAATTATTGATTTAGTTAATTAATTGCAGTGTTTCTTGAGTTTTTGTTTTTTTTATTAGATGGCTGGATTACACAGTATAGTTTGTGCAATACTGTTACTCACTCTGTACACAATTGATGTACAAGGTAGGATACATACTACTGCTTAGTAGTTTTTGTAATATATTTAACAATTATTCACCGAAGTGGAGGTGAATATCCACACTATTCACCGACACTGAGGTGAATAATTGTTTTAGCATATACCTCATAAATGAAATAACAAGTTTAACATTCTTATATTTTTCGGTATTTTTATACAAGAGTATAAACGAGTATAAGACACGGCCGTCGCCGTCGGCCGCCAGCAACTCGGTGTACTCAATTATTTGTCGACAAAACAGTTTTTACAGCTTTTGAATATATTAATGGCTAGAAAATTGTAAAGAAACATACCTGTGGACACTCTTCTACTTAATTTTGTTGACGTTTCTCGTTATTCTACTACATCACCCTTGTTTATCAACAAAATCTCCTGCCTCGGTAAACAAAGCAAAACTGGTCGCCATCTTGTTTTGCCTGCAGGTGAATAGTGCAGGATATCCCGAGCTAGAGGAACCAATCAGATTGCGCGAAAAGCACTATTCACCTGCGAGGTATATGCTAAATATATATATTCATTATGTCACCCAATGTAACTAAATTCCAAATAGGTTTGAAACCATGTCAAAGTCTCATTTTCAAGCTTGGTACTACACATGATAACAAATGTTTTTCTTGGTACAAATGTTCTTCTTTCATTATCTACAATTTCCTACCTTCCTTCTTTTCCTATCTGCACTTGAGTATTAAGCCTGACTAATCCTCCCCACTAGTCTAATTACTGATCGATTGTAAAAATAACAAATGATTTAACATTCTTGTATCTTATTAAGTTTGTTTACCTCACAAACGTTTGATTGGCTACTTTTTATCTACATCACCCTTTTGACATGCCTTGTTTTACTTTCATTCATCGTCACATTTTACTCTGAGGAAAATCTTCAAAACGTCATGAGAAGATGTGAAATAAAAGAATGACAGAGAATATAAAATCAAATTTTCAGAATTCTATTTTTCAAAATTTTTCCGACTACTTTTAACAACATTAGAAGTGAATTTTATCGCCACTCCTGTACATATTTATCACATTTTTACATTTAGTTTAATATTGTAGCGTTGTTGACATTGTAAAACGTATTTTTTAACTGTCGTTTTGTTGTTTACGAACGAACATGTCCTTTATTGTTATTAGAATATACACATCCTGACCCTATATGCATAATAAAACAATTATATAGGACTTGGTTGTCGTATAACATCAATAATTATCAAGGCTTCGGCTTGTGCTACATGTATATCTGTAGAAGCTTGATGTTGATAGTTCTTGTTATCATCCTCAACCTCATCCAATAATTGTTAATGAATTAAATTAACTCGTACTGCATAATTAGGTTTGGGCAAATAAATATTCAAATTTCTCAAGCAGAAGCTGGTACGACAGAGATGGCTTCATACTATGATGTCTAAAATGTTGTTTCCTGTGGTTTGGGATGAGTAACTTTTTAAAATCAGTGTTCGAAATATCCACACTTTTCCATCCGTAAATAACAATGAAAAATTGGCCTATTGTAATTATTTTAGAATCTCCGAGTTTTCTTCTCAAATACGTACAAAATTGACCGATAAAGGAAGAAGAACGCCGGAGAACCCGGCGAAAAACCCTCGAAGCACAGAGATTCAACTACAACTCATGCAGTCTCTACTCACATTAGTACATTTAGCTCGACAAATGCGTCATTCCCAAGCGGTCACCCATCCAAGTACTTACTCCGCGCCGTCTGAGAGGCAGCGCGCTATAACAGCACACGCCACCTGCATGTGCTCCCTATACAGCACACACCACTCGTGACCTACAGTGCATATCAAACCGAAGCTATTTGAAACTGCTATGTGTGGTAGAAATTTCAAGTTTCTATTTAATGGAAAGAGTTTTTTAAGAATTGAAAAACATCTGCCATTTTGGGTTGCATAAATTTGTTAAGATTGTTTTGGTGTTTACTCTGGTATTTGCTAGTGGCTACAAGTTTACAGAAATACATCAGGTATGAGCTTTAAATAACCTACGCTTAAAATACGAAATTCTCGTTTAAAATTGATCCAACATTCGTATCCAAAGTAAAGAGTGTAAACAAACGGGCTTATATATAAGAAGGATAATCATGTGACCAAAAATAGGCCAATCAGATAAAAATAACAACAAATTAATAATGAGATGCGAAAGACATTTGCTATTTCCACCGTCAATGAGCAAGAAAGGAGGGGGTGTAAAAAGGATGAGCGAGAATTAAAAAATAGATGAACCTGCTCAGGCGTTCACTCGGGCTACTGATTTCTGAAAGCTTGGCGTAGCCTGTGCGTACTCTAGCAAGACTATATTAGTGTCGGAGTCGGCAATTCATTTAAATTTGGACAAACAGAAAATATTTAACTAGAAGTTACTATCGCAAGTGAAGTGCTGCCTCGTTATTGAGACGAAAATCCTGATTAGTTTCCTGATGTTTCACAAAATTTGTAAAATAAGCTCTGAGTTAATAATATTAATTGCAACAGTCAGAGAGTATTTATAGATTTATTTTCAATTTTTTAATTATAAGAATTTAAAATTATATATTACAACTTATCTCTTGATATAACTGGCAAGGGTTTTGACAGGATATACACTATTATAATATACAGGTATATACATGTCTCTTGCTGTGGGAAAGCTGCCAATGTAATTCCAAGTGTCTCATGTTATAACAAATGTAGAGCTGAAAAATTAGAGAGCAATATACCATGAAATTCATCAACGTATTTCGCAGAATTTGTGGGCTAGCATTTTGGAGTTGCCCATTGTTTATGATCTCTGACTTTTATTAGTCCTTGCATGGTAACAATGCACTACTTTCAAGGAATTTTACTATAGTCATCGATAAGTAACAATCCATTATTGAAACATAGTATATTTTCTAAGAAAATGTGTAATACTGTACAGAAAACATGGTTATCCAGGAGTAGGACTGACTAATACTTCTGTTGTAAGTGCATCACACTTTTCTGACAGTGATGATAATCCATTTCTTCTCAGATTTCAACGTACACTAGGCACTGCATCACATGTAGTTTATTATCCAGATACTGCAACTCTTTGTGTGGAAATTCATGATTGAAACCAAATGTGTAGTTTATAATTCTTAAATCACACGTACTGTATGCATAGCATCTTGTAGATATACTGTATAGCAATCCCAAAGGTTGAAGAGATGGTATTTTGTATACTTCAATTTACGGTATTTAATAGCTAACACTGAGATCCATTGTCATTAGTGAATGAATGAGTTTTCTTAGTTCCCCATGAAGAAGAACAGTTTGATAGTTGATTTATTTTGAGAAGACTTTGTAGTTATACTTGTGGCCAGCCAACATTGCACTAGTTATATTGTAAATAAAAAATTATAGAAATCTATAAAAGAACAACATTGTTTGTTAGTATGCATACAAGTATGTACAGTTGACAAAGAACACAGGGAATTGGCTTGGATATTTACAATTTAGAGGTGATGAATAATTTTCATTGTATAAGAGATGAAAATTTACCATTGACCTTGCCAAATGAATCATCTTGTATCAATGTATCATCAATGTATTATCTTGTATCATCAATGTATCCTTGATTTAATTATTACCAACTATCCTGATTATGTCACAAATGTCCAGGTGGTGCCGCCGGATGAAGTACAGTTCCACACAGATCACTGCCTTTTACTTTTTGAATATAATGTCAAGCCTAAACACCAACCAAAACGAGTCCCTTTTGTATATTGTTACAAGAGAGCTGATTTCGATGGTTTACGAAAGTCACTAAGAGACACACCTTTTGACTCTTGTTTTCAAAACGACGACATTAACGATAACTGGCAGTGTTGGTACAATCTTTTTATCACCGCAGTAGAGCAGCATGTCCCAAAGTTAAAAATCAGAAACGTTAACAACCCTCCATGGATCGACGGGTAAATCCTACATCTTCTTCATCTAAAGAATTCTACTAGGAAAAAAGCGCTATCTCGTAATGTTAGAAACACTATCCACCCTATTTGGGAAAAGTACCGTGCTCTTCGTCGCAAGATAAAATCTGCAATCAAGAAAAAACACAAAGAATATGTTGATTCTGTTTCCGGATCGTTGAAAGATAATCCAAAACGTTTTTGGTCATATTTAAAAGCTCGCACTAAATCTGGATCGATTCCTAACATTGTAAAATCTAATAACTTGCGGTACCAGGATCCAAAAGATAAAGCTGAAGCTTTTAACAACTACTTTTTCTCATCCTTTACTTCTTCTGCCGACGATCTTCCTATTCCAGACTTTACAGTAGACAGTGATTCTGGAGCAGCTTCTTTAGAAGATATCATTCTAACCAGCGAAGAAGTTGCAAGAGCATTGAGTCAGCTTCAGTCTAACAAAGCTCATGGTCCTGACGGTATCCCGACAAGAATACTAAAGGATTGGGCAAATGAAATCGCTCCTTCATTGTGTTGTTTATTCAACAAATCCCTTGAACTTGGTTGCTTACCATCGCAGTGGAAACTTGCTCATGTTGTGCCGGTTCACAAAAAAGGTGATAAAGAACTCGTGTCCAACTACCGACCTATATCTCTTTTATGTATCATATCTAAACGGTTCTTGAACGCTGTGTGTTTCTAAACGTTCTTCCGCATGTTTCATCCAAGATCAACAGTGCTCAGCATGGTTTTTTAAAAGGCCGATCAACAGTCACGCAACTTCTATGCTTCCTACACGATATTGGTTCTGCACTTGACAAATGTTTTCAAACGGATATAGTATACCTTGACTTCAGTAAAGCCTTTGACAGTGTTAACCATAAGCTGCTCATCCACAAATTACGGGCCTATGGTATTGGTGGAAATCTTGCTGCTTGGTTCTCCAGTTACCTAACAAATCGATTTCAAAGCGTTGTAGTTGATGGTGCAGTTTCTAGCGCTCTTCCTGTTTTATCCGATGTACCACAAGGATCGATCTTAGGTCCTCTACTATTTATGATTTATGTGAATGAACTACCTGCTATAAATTCAGAAAGCAGCTCCCTTTACCTCTATGCAGATGACACAAAGTGCTATAGAACCATCCACCAAACCGCTGATGCAATCTCTCTACAAAACGATCTCAAACTTCTCTACAACTGGAGTAAGAAATGGCTTTTAAAATTCAATGAACTCAAATGCGAGTCTCTTTCTGTTACAAGAAAGAAAAACCCGGTGTGCTTTGATTACAAGATGGGTAGCCACGTCCTACATCTATCCAGAAAGATCTTGGAGTGATGGTGACTTCTGATCTCACGTGGAAATCACATACGTCCCATGCGGTTAGTAAAGCGCACAGAATACTTGGACTATTGAAACGGAACACCAAGTCATTCAGTGTTAGTTCAAAGAGATTGCTTTACCTGGTCCTTGTTCGTCCTCATGTTGACTATGCTAGTGAGATATGGTCTGGCAAATCAATCAATCAGATGAGAGATATCGAGGGCGTCCAAAGGCGAGCTACAACATATATCCTTGGCATACCAAAGTTGTCCGTCAATTACAAAGTCAGATTAATAAAAACCAAACTTCTTCCGCTTTCGTATCGGCACGAAAATAAGGACTTGCTTTTTCTTCATGGTTGGTCAAATGGAAAATACAACATCAATTTATCTCACTACCTTCCAAATCTACCGGTTAACCATCTCAGACATTCAAATAGACACAATTTCAAAATACCAAAACCTCGGACAAAACATTTTCAAAACAGTTTTTTCATATGATCATCTAGACTTTGGAGTTTGGAACACACTTTCAGATCAAACAAAAGAAATTAACACATACAGTCTCTTTAAAAAATATTTAAAATCAAGATACTCTGTTGCTCTCCAGAACACATTCAATACTGATATTATATCTACCTGGCGCTCAATATGTTTAAAATGTAGTTCTGTTAGAGATCTTGAATTGCAAAACTTCAGAATTTGTTGTTAATATTAACTGTGCGTGCGTACGTGAGTGTGTTAGTGTAATGTATTTGTGAAGTCAGTATTTGTAATAAGTGATATACAGTAATAAGCGATATAGTAGTACAGTAGATGTGATATAGTAATATGTATATGATAGTATATATGTAATGTGATATTTGTCAATTTTTAGGGCAAGACACCATGACTAGCTCTTGCCTCGTGTGCGTAAACACGAAAACCAAATAAATAAATATTTAGTAATTTTATAATTATACAAAAGACACCTGACAATAAATTAAAGTAATTCTAATTTATGAGTTAAAACTGAAATGGATAACACATTTCATTGAATAACATGCACATAGCAGTACACGTTGATGTAACTGAGATGTAACTCTGCTTATTGTAACGTAAGAGACTCCAGCAGTTCTCTCAGATTTACCAATATCTATCCAAGCCTTTGGTAGACTGAGTCCTTGTCTAAGAGGTACTTGTTGCCTCTCATGGAAACCATGTTCTGTCTGCGAGGAGACAGTGATCGGGCATATTGGGACGCATGATGATCAAGTGTCATCAAATGAAGGACCTCTGTAGTTCTCAAACTGAACCATTACAGCAACAGGTAAGGTTGGTGGTTGATGGTTGTTGTCAAAGATAAAATCAATGACTGTTCCAGTAGCCCCATTGCAGAGACCAACATGCACTTGACCACAAATTAATTGTTGTTAGCATGACTCTAGCCCCCTTTGCTAGAAACACCGCAGGTTCTAATCTAGACATAATCTATACATATTCTATACATAATCAAGTCATTTTTTTGGCAATTACAGCTGAATGGCTAGCATGAATATGAGCAACTGGATGTCAGTTGCTCATGATTGTAATTTGAAACTTGTTCATTGCTGTAGAAGAGTCTGGTAGAATCTTCAAATTCAAACAAATTTGGAAGGTTTGATGGCTGACGAGTTAAAAGTAACTTCCAATCACCAATTGTTGACTCAGCTTTACGGAGTCGCAACAATAAATCTCTGAAGCTAACCTGTTCAGAACTCATACCTTGTACTCGCTGACTTACAGTGAGCTTAACAACTTTGTCAAACATTCTGTAAGTTTGATAGCCTTGTTCACCATCAGCACTTGGTAGTTTAGTGTGATAAAGAGGCTTATCTGGTGCAGGTGGTAACTGACCTGGATCACCAATTAAAATCAGAGATTTTCCTCCAAGAACTTTGTTATGAAATCCTGTTGCTTGTTTGCAACGCCTATCTATCCAGCCAAACATAATTTGACTAAGCATAGAATATTAATCAATAAGAATATAATCAACTTCATTCAGGCTTTCTTGCAATCTACACAGACTTTGGCCTGTTAGATCTTTTCTACCCCGTTAACACTATTAAGATTTCATCTTGCTACAGTTTAACTGATGAGGTCAAGTTGAGTCCATGTTGATATAATTTACACACAGCTGGGTCACATTATAAACAATGGGCACACTGGGCAAGTGCACAGGGTACGAAATTTCCAGGGCCCCAAAAAATAAGTCGTTCAGTAAGTCCAGAGAAATATTTACCTTTACGATATTGTACAAATTATCCCTAAACGAAGCTGGTGAACAGCTGTAATCTTTTTAAATTGGTCAACCATATTAACTATCAAACTGGATTTAGATTTTGTATTATAAAACATAATTGTCTTTTACCTTCACAAGAAAATCTTTTCTCGCTGCAATTCAACATGCAATTTAATCGGTAGTGGCAAGATTTGAACTGCTATTAAATTCAGATTATTAACTTTTGTACAATCTTCCTGTTTGAATAATTTAATATGAGCGCCTGTACGCAGGCTAGGAATCATTTGCGAAGCTATCGCGTAATATGCGAACAGAAATCCGTTCGTGCGAGCTATACGTAGCTCGGTAAATGGACTGGGCACGAGTAAAGACACAACTAACCCAAGACGAACGCCAAGAATAGTGTGCTGCCCGAATATCCCAACATCGTTCCAGATCAAGTTTCGAAAACACTTCATCCAAAGGTAAAGTTCAAAGCACAATTAGTGCTGTTCTTTTGCTAGGACTTACAGTATTCACCGGATAAGCTACCTGGGCTTTGTACAACCGGCCTGGATCATCAACATTGTGTTCCAAAACAACCTTTTACCTGTCATAAATACAAGGCACAAAATAAGCGGTATCGCATCGCAATTTGCGGTGCAAAAAAAACAGAAGAGCGATACATATTTAGGCTGAGAGAGAAAATTGCGAAACCACCAGAATCCAGATAAGAGACAGCAGACAAGTGTACTGGAATCAATGAAAGGAGTCTGGGTACGGGTATGGTAAGCCAAGGTCAGCCACGAGGGAACGCGCAACATGGCCATTGTAAAGTTGTCAACAATTACAACATACAACTACAAGTGTTGAAGTGTATAATTATTAAACTGTAATAATATAATATAACAATGTAACATGTCTAAGTTTACTAGTTTAGCCATGGGTGATTTATAAATTACTGTAGTCTGTATGACCTTTTTTGTGTACCAGTCTACCGTGACTACCACTACTATTTTTGTCTGTTTTCACAAAAAAATAATTTGAGAAGACAGTGCTCTGTATTTACACTATATATAAGAAAGTTATATGCTGAGAAAATATGCTGCTTTGTTTATTTGTTTTAGGTGTTGTTCAATATCTTGTATAATGAGATAAAGAAACCAAAGGTTGTGCACATGTATTGTAGCTGCTCCAGCAGTCCGACCTCGGAATAGTAGATACACCAGAAGTCTGACTTGTGAAAACGTGTCCTTTTCTTCAATAAGAATTGTGCCATCCTACACCATCCTGGCGCGCTGTATAAACCAGGTCTAACCATAGCCACCTCCGCAGGCAACTCTGTGTCTACTCTCGCACATCCTTTTTACACCCCCTCCTTTTTTGCTCATCGGCGGTATGAATAGCAAATGTCTTTCGCATCTCATTATCGATTTGTTATTGTTATTTTGCTTTGATTGGCTAATTTTTCGCATCTCATTATTAATTTGTTATTGTCATTTTTATCTGATTGGCTAATTTTTGATCACATGATTATCCTTCTTATATAAGCTCATTGTTTGTTTACACTCTTTACGTTTCTCTCTGACGAAGGGCCTTCGCTCGAAACGATAGGCTACTACGTTCTCTGTTTCGGCAGTATATCTAACCTTACTATATTTCGATTGTATATTATAGATATTTTCCTGGTCAACAGGGCAATATATAGTAATTGATATATTTTTTAGAAAACCTCCTCAACTATTAAATAAGTCTGTTAATTACATCGAACCTCGGCTTTTATCCAAATACAGCCCGAGGGACCGCAAAAACTCCTACTTACAGCTAGACGTCAAATTGTAGTATTTCTTATACGGTTTTTCCCGTTTGTCTTTTGTTGAAATTGTCTAAATTAGCATCGAAGGCCAATAAAATCATTTTGAAGAATTTTAACAAAAATTTCCTTTAGAGAATTCTTTAGATTGTTTCTGTTGGTCGAGAAATAATTTTAGATTGTAGCAGGAAACACATGATGTATTGCTCCTTTTATTATTTTGCTGTGTTTAATTTCATTCGTTTCGACTTCAGAATGAAATTAAGTATAGGTTAGTTACCGAACCCGAAGGCCCGAGGTAAATAACTAACGTAGTTACCGAGGTTGAGGTAACTAACCTACTTTGTTCAAGAAAACAGATGTTGCCTGAGATACTGAGTTCGTTATCACAGAGGTTGTATCACATTCGTGACCATTGATTAATCAGTATTTTCCCAACCACGCATAAATCAAGTTAATTGCCCCGGGCTAATATATATTAGCCTGGGGCATTAACCTGATTTATGCATGGTTGGGAGTAATTATTATAATAATATCACGGCCACCTCGGTTTCATTGTTCCCACACAGACATTTAATCCCTAAATAACCTGATGCATAAATATTAGGTAAGATTAGTAACTAATCATACCTAATGCCAACGTTCGCTTATGCATATAATAACTAACAAATACATGAAGTGAACACTTATCGAATTCCCAACAGTATTAATCACAACTCAAAAATTTATTAACATTGAAGTTGTTGACTCCACCAAAAGCGTTCTTGTTTTACTCTCCTTCTTCCTCGGAAACCGTCAAATTACAAAGTGATAGCATGGCTATGAAAATCAAGCATCGGGAGGTTTAGTAAAAGTACTTACTAAACCTCCCTCGACTTTCGGGTACATTTAATCACTAATCAACCAATTACTTATAAATAAACAACCGCGGTACATCAAAGAAAACCGAGGTGATCGTGAACTAAGACGTGTTTATCACCGCAAAATAGTAAAAACAAACCCACAAAAACAACGCAGGACCACAGAATTTCCCTCAGATTTCTGAAAATAACAACTTCAGCATAATAGATTATATACTAAAGTTGTGATGTTGAGTAAAACGATTTTTTGTTCATTTATTAGCTCGACTAACACCAACATCAACACAAATCATGCCTACAGGAACGTTCAATCCATCGCCATCAATGTCTACAGCTGCCCCAGGTACTGAAAAGCCAGGTACCGTATTTAGACATAGCTAGGCCCCTGTGGCTTAAGGTGGCACCCTTACGGTTTCTTGATATGTCGAGTTTTGCTGATTTTATCGACGACCAAAGTTGAAAATGCTGTTTTTCGACCAACATTCGGACAAAATAAGTCATAAAATCGAAACTAGGCTATAAATAAAAAAAACACTGACACCGTTTTGCTGAAAATTTATCTCGGAATCGAACTGCGAAAAACGATTTGAACAAAATGAAACGCTTTGTTCTTAAGTCGCTCCGAGTGAAGGCCCCTGATTTTACTTGAAAAATTTCCAGCTATTATTGGCTTAGCTTGCGTTTATCGCAAAATCAAATACATATATGTTATTTACCGGCTAGGAGGTCCGTATAGAGAAATATTTCCCGAGGTCTCAAAAACTGCCCGAGGCCGCAGGCCGAGGGTCGTTCTTGAGATCGAGGGAAATATTTCTCTATACGGACCGACCAAAACGGTAAATAACATTTTTTTTTTATTAATCGTGCGATTTATAATTTACATAATTAGGTAAATTAACATAATTGAATTGCGTAATCGAGATGACATACACGTGATATTCAAAAGTCCAAAGTTTATCGTTCGACAGTAAACAACTGCAGACAAGCAGTCTGACAGGGAAGCTTGGAACTTCTTTTGTGATAAAAAAAACCAGTCAAAACTTGAAGATCTAGTTACGAAGGGAAGTCAGAATGCAGTCCTAGTGTTTTTAAAGTTTAGTTGATAAAGATTCTTCGTCGTTCTTCTTCGTCGCTTGCTCGTTTTTGGCTGTTCGCTTGGGAAATCGCTTTCAATACTCGGCTGACTGCATGGAAATTGAAAGTGGGTCGTTCGAGTTTGAAGACGAAAATGCTTGTAGTAAGCCATTTGTAACTTTTTTCAAAGACATGACACGATGAGGTTGTCATGTGGAAAATATTTGACTAAAGGGTAAAGACTTGTAGCGGTTTTGTTGAGTATAGTTGGACAACAGAAGAATGACAGTTTAGTATCAAAAGGTTTCAGCTTTTCTGCCTTTCGTGGTATGTTTTTATATATATATACTTCTATATAGTTTCATTTTATAGTGATTCAAAATACTGTGTTCACAAGTTTATGTATGTTTTGCCTACCGTTTTAAACATGTTTTCATACATCATTGAGCAATAATACTTTAAAACTTTATAAATGTCGCTCGTAAATTTTGCTTTGTCAGTTTTCCCAGCGTTTCTTTTAAAATTCACTGTTGTTACATGCAGTTGTCAAAACCCATTTGGATAATAAAACTCATTTGCATGTCCCCGTAGCTCTCGGCTAAATATATTTGCTCTGTGGCAAGCGAAATAGTTATAAAAATCGATCAATTTTAAATGACAGAGTGTAAAACTTTTTTGTATTTGTTTTTAAATCCACAGCGGTCCGTATCGGGGTCCGTATCGTAGGATACGGACCGCTCGCTAGCCAAGCAGAGCGCGCGAATCAGATGGATACCGGACCGCAAAAAAATAAAACATTGTATTCTGCAAATTAATAGCTTTCTATAGATATCTATTGTATTTTTGTGGCATAAATTCTGACGATTTAAGAGTGCTTTACCGAAATCATTCTGCAAACTTTAATAATGACGCCAGACGATTTTATTCACCTCTGGAGAAGCGCTTGGACAGGAATGAGTTAATAAGTGAAAAACAAAAGATTTGTGCACGCTGAGGTCCATCTCAAAATAAAATCACATCTCATTTTAGACCCTTTGAAGTTTGCCGGGTTTCTAGACCATTTCCCGATTGACTCTGTCTCAAGACGAGCTCCACGCGTGGCCTCGAACAACACGTTGAGGATTTTAGCGATAAAAATGCGCTCAAAGTTGCAAGTAAAACATTCTGTTGTGTTATTTACTTCACTGCCCGTATTCAGCTATGTCTTGATTTTTATTTGTAATAATATAGAGGGCGAAATTACTCGAATATGATTGGCTAATGAAGAGGGCATTTTTTTGTAAGTCAGGGCAAAATTACTTGCACTGATTGGTTCCTTGATTTTTTCAACAAATCTGCAAGGTTTTTCGGTCTGAAAATGCTTTTTTGTTTACTTTGAACTAATTTAAACAATGAAAGGAATGTAAACTTTTAGTGAAAATGAATGCACTAGAAAATTTACGAGACTGGACGAATTTTTATGACGAAAACGTTGTCGAACTCAAACGTGTGAAGTTAATGGCCACTTGTGCTTGCTTACAATAACAGAGACATTTAATGTATATAACATAAAGTCGGTATATACTTAAATAGTATTTTTGTTGTTTTTAAAGGGAATACTTTAATATTTTTTTATTAATAAAACAAAATAACTCATTTTGATAAAGGTCATCATTTTATTCGGTTTTTTCCCTCATTTTTTTGTGTGTGACAAAAAAAACAACCACAGAAACGGAGCCGAAACCTAGACTCGGTTTACCACGGTAGCCCGAGTAATAGGGACTTTAAGATTCGCTACGGCGCGGCGGTAATACGGCGGCAGGAAGTAGAAATCACTTCCGGTGACGTCACCGGCGTCGTTCACGGTGATCAATCCTGCCGTATTCGAGCTGTCTGCTACGGCAAAATTTCATTTTCACGTACTATTGGCAACGTGAGAAGAAATGGAAGAAAAAAAGAAATTGTAAGTATCTAAACATAAGATTTAAGTACTTAAAACAATTGTCTTGTAATTGTAATGCTTTCTCATTGTTTTCCTTGGTATATGAATAAGAGATTACAATTTAACAAAATATATTAAAAGCAATGGAGAATTGCTATTCAATGGAGAACCTACTCGTTCGACTTTGAATGTCAAGTTCTGAATAATTATGTAGCATTGCCATTGTAGTGGATATCAACGATAGTGCAAATATATACTAAATACTGTCCTGGACAAACGGTTTCGGTCAAACACATTAAATGACAGTTTCTGTTTTCTTCTGTACGAATATGTAAATCAAATGTTGACAAACATTGAACAAAACAAGACCTACAACGTATAAACTTATATATTTTGAAAAAATCTTTTGTCCTGGACTGTATACAGACCAAGTTCTTTTGGGACATTGTGTGTTTGCTTTCTGTATTGTTTACATTTGTCGTTTACATTTAAAGTTTAATGCCTTATCTATCAATCAACAGTAACGGTAAAAAAGTCATTTGATATCAGATATTTCAAGGTTGTTATTTAAAATCTGACTTCTTTTTATCAGGAATTCTATGCAATGGAGTAAACAGCATGATATTTTGTTAGCCAGGGAGGTATTGGCAATGGAGGCTTGTAACTATAAGAAAGGCAGCAATGAAATAGGGAAAATGTGGACTGACATAGCAGCATCGCTAAAAACTAATCAAGAAGTCAACTACCGTACAAACCAAATCTTTCTCAGAGAGGGGTAAGGGAGCGTTTTGCTCTTCTCCAAACAAGATTCAAAGAGAAAGAAAAAGAAGAACAGAAGGCTTCAGGTATATCCCCTGAGCAAGATGAGCTTGATGTTTTATTAGAAGAGATTTGGGAAAGAGAGAAAGTGGCAGAGGAATCTAGAAGTGATGAAAGTAAAAAGAAAGAGATGGAGAAAGTAACTGCAGAAGATATTCGAAAAGTGGCCCTTGAATGAGTGGGACAGACAATGAAACGAAAAGAAGGCATGGAAGACCATACATCAAAGCCAAAGAGAAAAAGAATGAGTGGATCTGATGCAATTGAATTTTTAAAGGAAAAGAGTGAAAGAGAAATGACTATCCGTGAGCAAGAGGTTGAATTAAATAAAAAAGAGCAACAATTAAGACAAGGCCAACCAGTTTGAGGTAATGATGAAAGCTATGCAAACACAGCAAGAGCAACATCAACAGCAGAGTCAAAATATTCAAATATTGATGGCACAGCAGAACAGATCAATTATGGCATTGCTTGAAAAAATGGTATAAAAAAATTAAGGTTTTACCTTGGGTACTTTTTTTAAATACAGTACATGTACTTTAACATATTGTAACATACTTTTACCAGTGTTTTAGTTTTTGCATGTTAGTTTGTGTTTTTGAAGTACAACTTCATATAACTGGAAAAAGTATTTCTTGATCAATTTATATGTTTTAGGATGTAGTACATGTTGTTTTTGATACGATCTCTATAATATTGCCTTCGCTTAATAGAGGGGGTGCAGAAAACACAAAAAACAAAAATATGTTAAGCTAAACTTGGAGCTTATTATATGATTTATTGCATTGTTTATATTACATTTTATGTTACATTGTTTATATTAGTACACTACTAGTGGCCCATTATACATGGTTCTAATGTCAGTGTTTACATTGTGAAGTAAAATTCTCAGAAAAATTAGATGTTTATAAACAATTATTGGATGAGGCTGAGCAAGATATCAAGAATTATCCAGACCAAGGTCAATGTTATGTGCCGAAGGCTGAGGTAGAGAACAATGACCGAGGTCTGGATAATTCTTGATATCATGCATATGCCAAATCCAATAATTGTTTTATTATACATTCAAAACATTTAATAAAGTTTGAATGTATAATAATTATAATTATTGTTCATACTTACAATGTTATAATGACAAGTGTTTAAAAAGAAACAAGTTTTGATAGTGTACTAAGCAAAGTACTCAAAAATATTTGGGGGACCACAGTCAAAATATTGTGATGTTAGGTTTCCATAGAAACAAGTGAGGCTATTTTGCAGAATTGCAGATACAATATAAATTTTCCCTACACTGCTCAGACCAAGTTTTAAATTTTTTTTTAAATCTAAAAATTTGAAATAATTGACAATATCTCCAAATAACCACTCCACTGATATTCTCACTGAGCTCATGGCAGTATTATATTCTTGCATCTGAGGGGTCAAAATAGCATTCCTGAATGGAGCTTGACTGTGAACCCGCAGAGGATATGCGGGATCACCATATATACACATTGGGTGCCCATCAGGTGAATAGGCAAACTGGTGTAGATCTTGAGCCAAATGGGAATCGGCCAACATTCCTGCATCATGTTTGCGCCCCTCTGAAAACAAACAACAATATATGAAAATTATGAATGCTTTATGTTGGGATTAATTTATTGTTATTTGTTAATGTATATTATTTATTCATCTTCCATTGATTTATGTAATTTCTCTCAACCCATACTCACCAACAGGTCCAAACATATTTGCAATCATTCCATTTGGGGTGACGACTGACTGAAACTTGATTGCATGGACACGTTTGTGTCCATTGTAGAGTATTCTCTGATTCTTGCCTGGCTTGGAACTGGGACGAACGGTTCCATCAACAGAGCCAAAGCAATTATGAAGTGGTGCTCCTTTCCTTGTTACAGCATTGGCATACTCTTCAAGTTTTGGAGGGCTCAGCAATGCATGATTCCACACTGTAGAATGCGTTGACTATGTGTTTCGTAAACAAGTTCTAACACCTCATTAGTTATCATGCTGATAACAGGCACGGGCTTGGCAAATAAGGCAACCATATCGCTGTAGCGACAAGGGTAACACATCCGCTTCAAAAGCATGCACAGGCCTTCTATTCCATCACACACACTTCCCAGGTAAGTTCTTATTATAGGAGGAATTTGGAGAGTTTGAGCAAGTACAGGTATGTCCGCTTTTTTAAAACGAAACTGGGATAAACATTCGTCTTCGTGTAACTCGTCCAGGTTAAACTTGGGAAAGGAATCATGTGGCAAATCCAAGTTTGGAGAACTGTACATATCAAATAGTACAAGAAATTCATCATCTGTTAGGATATTCATACGGTAGGATAGAAGTATAAAGTCCCTGGTATCTTTAAACGAGCCCATTTTTTAAAGAAAACCACCAAAACTAGCTCAGCGAAAATTTGCTTACATTTCGTTCAATATGGCGATGTCGCCGTACCAGCCACAGATCTTAATCATTCGAGTTTCGCGGGAAAACGCCGTAGTCACCCCAGTCCCTCTCGGTCAAAGTCGCCGTAGTACCGCCGCGCCGTAGCGAATCTTAAAGTCCCTAATAATGAAATAAGTGTGAGGCTAAATCTCGCTAAGCGGGCCAGCTCGCTTACTAGGACCATATGAACAGGCCCTTAGAGATCTGGAGATTAATCTATTGCTATGGCAACACTAAAAATATCAATGACGTTGCTCAGTTTAGTGGTCTCTACCCACATCTAAAGTTTCAATTGATTTTGTTCAATAATCATAGAGATAAACACAATTTTCTAATATGTTAAAATGTTGTGCAAACAAATTGACGCATAACAAATCATCTCATTTGTATATATGTATATATATATATCTTTATAAAATAAGGTGTCCTGTCCTCTACGCATGCTCGGTTTGGCTGGTCCCCGTGCATTTATAGCAGTATGAAGATCATGAATGACGTGAAATGGCGTCACTTAGCTTGGCGGGAAAAGCTAGCGAACTTTCAAAACTATTCCACTTTTTGTAAAACAAATAAAATATACCGCTCCTGTGCATATGTATTCTTACAAAGGTACATTTGTCGTCATTTGAACACGTAAAAGTGCCTCTACTCAATTTCTTTCGTGTTCAAATGACGTCAAACGAACCTTTATAAGAGTACATATGCACGGGCCTTTATGTTTTATTTGTTTTATTTGTTTTATATATATATATATATATATATTTATTTAAGAAATAGAAAATGGCCGCCCGTGTTTATATAGCCTGATACAAACACGAGAGTGAGTTGGGAGAATTCGAAAGTTTATGTGAACCCCGAGGGTTTACACGTACTTTCGAATTCTACCAACTCACTCGAGTGTTTGCATCAGGTTATATATATAAACACAGGGCATCCATTTTATAGTTCTTTTGAAATACGGCTAAAAAATTTGCCGTGACATCACAACCATGTTTACATAGCCTGATATAAACACGGTAATTGACCAATCACAGCGTGCGTAAGATGCAACCTATTTTATAAATATATATATATAATTCATGATCAGAGACAGATGTGGGATATACCAGACTGCTAATACACATGCTCAATACAAAATAAATAGACAATATATCATTATATATATATTTATAAAATGGGTTGCGTCTTACGCACGCTGTGATTGGCCCATGGTCGTGTTTATATAAGAGTACATGAGTACATAAACACGGAATTTTCGCGCGCTTTTTGAAATATACAAACTTGCAGTTCAAGCAATGGCAAATAATTTTCATGTTTCACTGTTTTAACGAGTTTTTAATGAATAAATTACAAAATGGCAGATAAGGGAAGATTTAAAAGAGTAAACGAAAATGATTTGGAGACTTTGATAAATAATACTCAAGCGAAAAGAACCAAATTAATACATGACAAATTACGCCGTCAAGATTTTTAAAGGTACGACATTTGTATAATTTTTGTGTTTACGTTAAAACCAGTTGGTAAAAATACGGAACTTTAAAATAATGTACTAAGCAGTTCTAAAAACAATGCTGCTTTTTTTAAACTTTAAGAATGGTCAAACGAGCGTAACATAACACAACAATTGCACGAAATGGACGAAGAAATGTTAGATAACTACCTTCGGATCTTCTACGCAGAAGTAAAAACAAAAGACGGTCAAGACTACAGTCGCTCAACGTTTCTGACCTTAAGAAATGGTATTGAACGTTACCTTAACTCTGGTCCATACAATAAAGGTGTCACTATCGTTGGCAACCCAAGATTTTAAAAGTCAAATATTGTCCTCAACGCTAAAATAAAGTCTTTAAAGATGGAGGGCAAAGAGAAAGTAAAACACAAGTCAGCCTTGGAACAAGAAGACCTGTTGCGCTTACAGTCAAGTGGTGTTTTAGCTCCTTTAAGTCCTCTTGGTCTGTTGAGAAATGTTTGGTTCCACACTACTTTATACTGGTGCCGAAGAGGAAGAGAGAGACAGAGATGTCTCACAAAAAACAGCTTTGTTTTCCTTCAAGACGCTGCAGGCGACGAATTTGTAACCATGGTCCACAACGAGTCCTCAAAAAATCACCCCGGAGGGATTATCGACCAAGAAAGCTTGGAAAGCAAAGGCAGAATGTACAAAACAAGCAAAGAAAATGATGGTTATAACGCACTAAAGTTATGATATGTCCAAGCTGAATCCCAACTGTGAAGCTCTGTTTCAATATACAAAACGTCGTTGGAATCCAACTGATGGTGTTTGGTATGAAAATCGCCCCCTTGGTGTGAACAAGTTCGGCGAAATGATGAAGGAAATAAGCTCTACTGCCAAACTATCCCAGACCTACACGAATCACTGCATCAGAGCAACATCTATCACTTTGTGGTCGAATGCCGAGCTTGCAAATAGGCATATCATGTCTATTTCTGGTCACAGAAACGAGCAGTCCTTGCAGCATTACAACCAGCGTCCATCAACAACACTGCAAAAAATGAAATTCTTATTTTAAGAAAAAAAAACTTGTTTTAAGAAAATATTTCTTAAATTAAGAAATATTTTCTTGTCCCGTAGAGAGGATAATTTTTCTTAACAAGATTTCTTGGTAAGAAAAATAATCTTAAATCAAGAAATGTTTTCTTAAATCAAGAACATCTTTCTAGCCTAGATAAGAAAAAAATTCTTACGCATAAGATTTATTTTCTAAGAACAATTTGCTTAAATCAAGACAAAAATTCTTACTAAATCAAGAAAAATATTCTAGAAAGCAAGATTTATTTCTTCCATGCCTGCATATATCACAATGCAAGCACTGCAAAACATCCTGGTTTCTCTTGTATCCTAAGTAATATTTACAAATTAAAAGATTTTACCAACCATTATTTGACAACATATTAAATGAAAAGATTGTGTTGCCTTTAAAGTGACAACAAAACAATTAATAAGAGCTCAAATAAAAAATATTCTTTGCATTCAACTATAACTAATTTACATAGAAATTATCCATACCAACAACTCATTAGTAAACCTATTTACTAAAATAAAACAGTATAATCCCTATCATAAAAAAATATGTCTACATATCTGTTCAAGTTTATTCTTGGCGAAAGTTCTCTAATTCATCAAATGCTTTAATGACCTCTCCCTGGCAGTCTGGGTGAACTTTGTTGTCATTAAAAACAATTCTTTGCAACACAGAGAGTGACGTCAGCCAACTTCCAGGATAGTCTAAATCCAACAAATAAAATGTGGCAAGGAAAGACACAACAGCTTTTGCAATATGGACCCACAAAACAAGTGGATAATGAGGCAAGAGCAACATTTCTTGAAAGAATTACTCAAGCAGGATTATTTGTCAAACCTGAGATGTTCACCAGGATTTTTACAGCAAAGTGGATTAGACTGTATGGTACCAAGTGTATATCTTATGGCTTGTGTATCCTTGCAGTTGATGCAACCTTTGTAGACAAAATGCCTGTATTTGGAAAACTGGAGTGTATCTGGTTGGCGGATGAAGAAATTCTTTTTGAATATACTACATTTAGAACTGTAGAGTTTGATGTCAATCTTATGGCATATGAAGTTGAAGAGCCTGAGTCTAATGTGACCGAATTCTGCCACTTTAATCTAATTCTGGATTATAATGTTTACTTCATACAAAGGACAGTTAGTGGACTTTATATTCCACTGAAGTATGATTTAAGGGACATAATTAAGCAGCATGTTACAGGAGAAAATCCCTTGCACTTTTAAGCTTTTCTAAACACATAACTTGTATATCATGATCGAATGAAGTTGTCCCTCAGTAGCATGATTAAAATATACAAGTTCAAATCAAATGCGGCCAAGTATAGCTACTGAAAAATAATAAATGATCTGAATAAAAAATCGTTGGCAATATTTGTCTTCTATAACCGTGTTGTACCAAGAATTAAAATCTTAAAACAAGATTATATTTTTGAAAAAGAAATAAAATCTTAAAACAAGAAAAACGTTCTACCTTGATTTTCTCGTTAAGATTTTTTGTCTTGGTACAAGAACTAAATTCTTGAAATAAGAAATAAAATCTAGCTTACTTTTCTTATCAAGAATTAAATTCTTAAAATAAGAAAATTAATCTTAAAACTAGAAAAAAAATCTATCCTAGATTTAAATTTTTTGCAGTGAACTCAGTTGAAGCATTGCAGTGATGTTCTTTCCCAAGCACTTGGCAATGGATCAACTGAATCTGCAGAAAACCATCAAGCCGTCCACGTTACTCCAACTTTAGGATGCTTGGAAACAGTGGTATCATCAGTCACTTCAACACCTACCTGCACAAGTACAATTTCCAGTAAAACGGTGATCGAGAATGCAAATCCCCTTGGTGGTGTTTTTTTTCAACCGTTCTATTGGCAATGTGAACGTTATCTTAATTTTTACAGCAATAAACAGGTTGTTTTATTTAAACTGGATAATTCAATTTAATGTAAATCCACCATATACGGATATACGCCTTGATTACGTGTTATTTTTACGTCCTTGGAAAACTCTTTTGATCAACAAATAAAACGTTCTGTAGAAGAAGCCACTTCAAAGCCGTTGTGGCGTGAGGATATACCTTACGTTGATTGGCTCTTCATACATCTCATGAGAATTTTCAACTTCATCAGGTTTTTTCAACAAACTAGTTAATCTTTTTTTGCTATTTTGATCTTTTTATTTTATAAAAGAAATATAAAATGGTTTTCCATGTTTATGTACTGTGATATAAACACTTGGGACGTTGCTCGACTTTTGAAAAGCTAAAAAACACTCGCCTATAGCGGCTCGTGTTTTTGTTACGCTTTTCTCAAGTCTCGCAACATCCCGCGTGTTTAATTATATCACAGTACATAAACATGCAAAACCATTTTATATTTCTTAATTATATATATAACGAAGTGAAATAAGAAAGAACAGTAAATTAAAAAATTAAATCCATATTCTTTATTATTTTAAAGTTTTTATCAAGTGAAAAGCTCGTTGACATTCTTGTTGTTTTAATGGACAGATGAAACTTAAACACGTGAACTGTTGTGGATTTTCCTGAAACCTGTTGATCAACCACTGCAGTTATTCTGCATTATTTACGTGTATTGCTCATAAGTATTTATTGTTTAGGTACACCCACGGCCGACAAGAAGAAAAAGAAAGATTACACTGCCCTCATTGTGGGCGGTGCAATTGGTGGTGTCGTCTTTCTCGCAATATGTATTTGCCGAGGTACTCGCGAACCAGACGCAACCTGGTGTTTCTTCTGTCTAGCTTCAAGCGTTGGAAGCCGTACGAGTGAGTAAAGCGTCTTTCTCTCAATAAAACGTGATCACCTTGTGTTATAAATCGATATATACTATTGCATAACGAGTATTTGCTCTTTTTGAATTGATTGTCCAATAAAAAGTATTGTTGGCAATGTTTTTAGATACACCACCACCACCCCCCCCCCACACACACAATTTCTCTTAGGAGAAAGATCGCTCAAGAATGAACTTGGCGATCGTAGCGATCATATGGAAACCACTAACGCAAGGATCGCGATCGCCAAATGTTCTAGTTCGGCGATCGTGGCAATCGTTGCGTTTTATATGGAAACGGTGATTTTGCAATCTCCGATCTTGGCGATCAGCCATGGATCCCAGCGGACCATTAAAACAATGGCTGCGATCAGCCATGGCCGCCTTAGCGATCATATGGAAACAGCGACATGGTTGTTGATCGTTGCGATCGCCGAGTTAATTTGTGAGCGATGGTAGCGATAAAATGGGAACCAGGCTTTAGAAGGTGTGAGAGTGCCCTCACTGCCCCCTGACCCCCTTTTTAGCCCCACTTCATATATCGCTCCGCCATGCCTGAGATACATATAATCTTAAAGTATATACAATTCGAAAATTACGTTTGTCTTATTTGAAAGAACACTTAAAATGACAGTAACATTCTTTGCAGTTTTTTGTTTCCTTGCTTCGTTCTTGAGGTATTTCAGTTTGTTTGATATGCAATTAAACATTTTGACGTCACATGTGTATAATGAGTTATTGGAGGTTATTTATCGTTGCTATATTATCAAATATAATCACTTGAAAATCTATATGTTTAGTGCTGTGAGAGAAACACACGCACACGCTTCCTTCGAATTAATTTGGTTAGATAATATAGCAACGTTATATAACCTTCTCCGATAACTGATTATGCACATGTGACGTCAAAATGTTTAATTTGTGTATCAAACAAACTGAAATATCTCAAAAACGAAGCAAGGAAACGAAAAGCTACAAAAGATGTTACTTTGTCATTTTAAGTGTTCTTTCAAATAAGACAAACTTAATTTTCATGCCATAGGCGCATGTGACAAAGCCCTTTAAGATCTGTTTCAAATACGAGAAACCTAATTTTCGTTTCATGGATCACAATTTTCTTACTAAGCTATACTATTTTCGTTTATTTTTAGGACGCAGTGGAAGACAGTAAGTAGCTTTTTGAAAGCGACTTTTTTTACGCGACATTTTTGACACCAAACAGAGCATCGCTTTCAGCACTTTATTGTTGTGGTGTCCTGACGAGTTAGCTTTATATTCTGCCTACGAGTTCGTTCCACTGACCTACATATAACTGGACTGCGTGCTCCTATTACCCTTGAGTTCATTCTCGTACCCAGACCCTCGCGCTCCCCCCCCCCCCCCCCCCCCCATACGCGAAGGCTCTGGGAAACCCTGGATCTCTGCGTCGGATTCCTGAAGCAGTGACGTCAGGCGCATTCCAAAATTCCAAACTCTCGTTCCCAGACTCAATGTATAAACGGCTTGTCATTTCTCATCCTCGGCAACAAATCTCGTGTATAAATATCGTGTAAATCGTATCGTATCCATCATGAATCGCGAGGTAAACGAAGCTATGCGTTAGAAAGAACTGGACAATCTAGTTTAGTGTTAAAGAGAGAACAGAAAGATACCGTATCAGCCATCGTTCGACGTTCGCGGAGTCGAAGACATCACAGCTGTATATTTGCCAAGAGGATTTGGCAGATTCAATATTTATCAACTTCTTTCCCTGGTGTTTGACTATTCTACAATCTAAAACGAGGAACATCAGCCACTCTGGGAAGAAAGTGTTGTTTTGGTCAACTCAGTTTTAAAACGAGTATTATATTTTCGAATTTAAATGTGGTGTATTGCTGTTATTAGATCTGTCAAATTATATCAAACGTATGTTTATGGCAAACAGAGTGTACATTGTGAAATTCTTATTTTGTTGAATTTGTTTGAATTCTTTACATTGTTTCTTAAAGCCAATCAGAACGCTCATATTTCCAGAGATTCCCAGAGCCACTTCACGCATCAGCGCGTGGGTCTGGGTACGAGAATGCTTTGAGTTAGGAAAAGTGAACACCGCTGCCAAACGTTTTGCGCATGTGCGACGTCCGAGCTCGTCCTCGGAAAAAGAGCGGGAAAACACTTAAATATTTGGACTGGTCCGAGAGTCCGACACAAAAGTTAAAATTATAAGCATACTACCAAAAAGATAAGGTAGGTGATTTGTGCATGGCTTCCTTGTCAATATTGTAACATATTCTGAATTTACCCCTTCGTAATTTTCTTTACCCTTTTTTAAAAACACAAATGAATAGTCGAGTCTTACTTAGTCTTCACTGTCTGGTTATTGTCGCCACGGCTAGTTCCCACTTCTCTTGCAATGTTTAATCAGCGAATTCACGCATGCGCAAACGTTTGGCAGCGGTGTTGGAAAAGTGGCCCTCAAACCGTTTTCAAAATGGCGGCAATTATGGGTCCTTTTGCTAATGGTGAAGGTTATATTAGCAGACGAGAAAGTTGTCATCTGTTTTAAAATCCGCGGGTAAACGACGAGTTTTCCATCTTCAATTCGTCCGTCTATTTTGCGGTCGTTCAGACAAGATAGCAGGTCGACAAACTATATCAGACTGGGACAGTGGAAGACTGTCAAAACCCGTCAGTCAGAAAGCTAGCGCTTTCGTCTTCTAATGTGAAGACTTTATCGAGTTATAAATAACAACACTTGGAAAAGGTTGATAAAGACCAGGGGCGGATTTAGGGTACGTCAAACACGTCAAGCGACTAACATAAAAAAAAATGACTAATTAATTCAAAAACATTTGACTAATTAATTAAAAAAAAATTGACTAATTAATTCAAAAAAATAGTCGACTAATTAATTAAATTTAAAAAAAAAACTAGACTACATTTATTATTTTCCAGATTTTTGAAATTTTATTTTAAAACCGATATCGAGCAGCGAATCGCCGAATGCGAGCGCAATCTGCAAAAAAAACTCTACGTCCCAGTCCGCCGTGTTTACTGTGGGCTACTCGGTCAACCTACTGATATACCAGGCCACTAGAGCATACTTGTACGCTCGGACTAGGGATAGAGGTGTAAATCTTTACAAATATGGATAATTTGAGTATGTCAAAATGGCCGACTACGTCGAAATAACGAGCGCTGATTGGTTATAAAAAACACTGCAAGTTAGTCGGTAGTGCAGGCAAGTACGTCGGAAGTAAAGTTTCTTGACGCACTTGGCTTTTGATTGGCTGATACAGGACGGTTTGACTGACTTGCAGCATGAGCAGTCTCAGCTGCTCTGACTCGACTTCAAGCTTATGTTTGAGACGGAGTTCGTATCATGGCTTCTACGAATGTCATGTAGTATTCGCTTCAATTAAACAGCAGTGATGATTCTGTTTCAATTGTCCCGATCGGTAGGTAAGTTTTAACGTTAAAATTATTATCCACACTGGCTCTTGCCAGAAGGTATTACTCTTCAAAGGATTCAAAGAGTCTTGGCAGTCAGACTCAAACGGTTAAGAACCTATCGCGGTAACTAATCCTTTGATTGTCAGATGCGTATATTATAATAATAGTCCTATATATAGACGCGTCGTTTGTAATAGTATTCTATTTTGGCTGAATGACTGTATGGGTTAGTAAATTTGATAGCGCGAACGTGATTTATTTAAATTGAACCATGTGATGTCTGGTAGTGATAGTTCTGCGTAAATATTGCACAACATGAGAACACATAAAAGTTTTGTTTGGTTGCCTCGTGTACCTCTTGATGTTTCTCACACGACCATATTCTAACCTCAGTAGCCTGGAATATCATTCAAAATATCTAAAGTGCTTAATGATTTTGGTAACATGATTCCTTGATCTTGTGCATGAATGTCTTTTAATATGTGTACGTTCTGATATGTTATTCAGGATTTCCGTCGGGGGTGCATACGTAGCAGCTACCTAAGATTCGATTTATTGGATTTTCCCCCGTTATTTTCTATAATTTTAAATGTATTTGTATAATAAAACGTCCACTTTATCCCTACATTTATTCGATGCCTTCCAGGTTTGATAAAATGCGCTTAATTGAAAACACGATTTAAAACTTTTAAATCTTTCTTCAAAGTACCGTCACGAATGCAGGAAATGCCATTTCAGAGGTCCAAATTTCAAAAAATTTCCGGGGGTGCATGCCCCCGGACCCCCCTAGGAATCGTTTGACTAAGGTGAAAAAAATTCTAGATCCGCCCCTGATTAGACACTTTGAAGAAAACTCGGCTATGCCTCGTTTCTTTACGATTTTTTCGTGATCTTCAGCGATTCTTTATAGAGCTGGCGACTTATAAAACAAAATGTTTCTAGATTTCCATAACCACTGATGTGTATTGACATTCTTGTTTATTTTATTCCCAAGTGTTCGTGCCGTACGCCGGCCGGAACGTCTTTATTAATTCAGCCTGCTAGAAAGCTACAACAGTAGTTGTCTAGGAATATTATTATTATTGTAGCTCCGGAACTACAATAAGTCTCTTATCACGAAAACGTTCTGGGCCGCTCAGCAACAAACATAAATATAATATACATGGAAAAACCACCGAAATATTTTGTTTACACAAAATCGAGATCATGTTCTACTGATATTCCTATTTGGTCAGACAAATAATTCAGTAGGCCTCTTGAGTCGTTCCACAATAAATTAACAATGACCAACCGTGCAGCATTAACTCTTTCCTGTCCGAATTTGTCTTTAGTATTTTATTCTGGCTAACGCCAGACGATTTTATTCACCTCAGGGGAAGCCCTTAACTTTTCCTGCGATAAGTACATGTCAGTGGTTGCTACCAATAGCAGAAGGACCCATAAATACCGCCATTTTGAAAGTGAAATGGGGATACAATTTTAACGCGACTTTTTGGACACATTATACAAGCGAGAATATTTTTGACACGCTTTTTTGAACTGACGTTTTTGACGCGAGTTTTTGACACGTCCTTTTTAACGCGACATTTTTACGTGACTTTTAGACGCGACGCTTTTGGCGCGACGTTTTTGTTGACACGACTTTTTTAAATCGACTTTACTGATGCGACGTTTTTGACACGACTGCGTTTGACGCAACCTTTCCGAGACGACCTTTTTGACGCAACATTTTTGGCACTACTCTTTTGAAGCGATCTTGTTGACGCGACGTTTTTGACGGGAATTTTTCGACACAACTTGTTTGACGGGAATTTTTCGACACAACCTTTCTGACAGGACGTTTTCGACGGGATATTATAAAAGTCTTTTTTGAAGGACTTTTTTGACGCGATGATTTTGACCCAACTATTTTGACACGACATTTTTAACGCGACTTTTTTGACGCTACGTTTTTTCACGCCATGTTTTGCGCTACATTAACCAAATAAGGCATCGGCCGTTAGCACTGTGTCTGGTTATATTATTGAATCTGTCATTTCATTTTCTAGAGAAGATATTGTGGCAAATCCTTCAAATCTTAGTTATGCCGCTGGCAACCCGTATGAATCTGTTGATCAAGCGCAGATAGCGCAGGCTCGTAATGACGAAGCAGGACCTAGTAACGAGAACCCCGCATATGCTGGTAACGGCTTGCCTCCTGTGTATGTGGTTGCTGATAAGTCAATTTTCTTACTAAGCTACACTATTTTCGTTTATTTTTAGGACGCAGTGGAGGACGGTAAGTAGCTTTTTAAAAGCGACTTTTTTGACGCGACATTTTTTACACCAAACAGAGCATCGCTTTCAGCACTTTATTGTTGTGGTGTCCTGACGAGTTAGTTTTATATTCTGCCTGCGAGTTCGTTCCACTGACCTATATATAACTGGACTGCGTGCTCCTATTACCTTTGAGTTCATTCTCGTACCCAGACACTCGCCCCCCCCCCCCCCTTCGCGAAGGCTCTGGGAAACCCTGGATCTCTGCGTCGGATTCCCAAAGCAGTGACGTCAGGCGCATTCCAAAATTCCAAACTCTCGTTCCTAGACTCAATGTGTAAACGGCTTGTCATTTCTCATCCTCGGCAACAAATCTCGTGTATAAATCTCGTGTAAATCGTATCGTATCCATCATGAATCGCGAGGTAAACGAAGCTATGCGTTAGAAAGAACGGGACAATCTAGTTTAGTGTTAAAGAGAGAACAGAAAGATGCCATAACAGCCATCGTTCGACGTTCGCGGAGTCGAAGACATCACAGCTGTATATTTGCCAAGAGGATTTGGCAGATTCAATATTTATCAACTTCTTTCCCTGGTGTTTGACTATTCTACAATCTAAAACGAGGAACATCAGCCCACTCTGGGAAGAAAGTGTTGTTTTGGTCAACTCAGTTTTAAAACGATCGCACCATGATAAATATTAGTTTATAGTATTATATATACTATATAATATCGCGCGTGGGTCTGGGTACGAGAATGCTTTGAGTTAGGAAAAGTGTCCCTTAAACCGTTTTCAAATTGGCGGCAATTATGGGTCCTTTTGCTAATGGTGAAGGTTATATTAGCAGACGAGAAAGTTGTCAGGTGTTTTAAAATCCGGTAAACGACGAGTTTTCCATCTTCAATTCGTCCGTCTATTTTGCGGTCGTTCAGACAAGATAGCAGGTCGACAAACTATATCAGACTGGGACAGTGGAAGACCGTCAAAACCCGTCAGTCAGAAAGCTTTCGTCTTCTAATGTGAAGACTTTATCGAGTTATAAATATCAACACTTGGAAAAGGTTGATAAAGACATTCTAAGGAGAACTCGGCTATGCCTCGCTTCTTTAGGATTTTTTCGTGATCTTCAGCGATTCTTTATAGAGCTGGCGCCTTATAAAACAAAATATTTCTAGATTTCCATAACCACTGATGTGTATTGACAGTCTTGTTTATTTTATTGCCAAGTGTTCGTGCCGTACGCCGGCCGGAACGTCTTTATTAATTCAGACTGCTAGAAAGCTACAACAGTAGTTGTCTAGGAATATTATTATTATTGTAGTTCAGGAACTACAAATAAGTCTCTTATCACGAAAACGTCCTGGACCGCTCAGCAACAAACATAAATATAATATACATGGAAAAACCACTGAAATATTTTGTTTACACAAATTCGAGATCATGTTCTACAGATATTCCTATTTGGTCAGACAAATAATTCAGTAGGCCTCTTGAGTCGTTCCACAATAAATTAACAATGACCAACCGTGCAGCATTAACTCTTTCCTGTCCGAATTTGTCTTTAGTATTTTATTCTGGCTAACGCCAGACGATTTTATTCACCTCAAGGGAAGCCCTTATTTTTTCCTGCGATAAGTACATGTCAGTGGTCGCTACCAATAGTAGAAGGATCCCTAAATGCCGCCATTTTGAAAGTGAAAATGGGGACACATTTTTGGGCAGCACCCGCAGTCCAGTTATATACAGGTCAGTGGCTTGTGTAGAAGCGATAACAAGAGACATTTTTGACGTGACGCTTCTGACGCAACTTTTTTGAGGCGATTTGTTTCACGCAACAATTTTAACGCGACTTTTTTGACACGTTATACAAGCGAGAATATTTTTGACACGCTTTTTTGAACTGACGTTTTTGACGCGAGTTTTTGACACGTCCTTTTTAACGCGACATTTTTACGTGACTTTTAGATGCGACGCTTTTGGCGCGACGTTTTTGTTGACACGGCTTTTTTAAATCGACTTTACTGATGCGACGTTTTTGACACGACTGCGTTTGACGCAAACTTTTCGAGACGACCTTTTTGACGCAACATTTTTGACACTACTCTTTTGAAGCGATCTTGTTGACGCGACGTTTTTGACGGGAATTTTTCGACACAACTTGTTTGACGGGAATTTTTCGACACAACCTTTCTCACAGGACGTTTTCGACGGGATATTATAAAAGTCTTTTTTGAAGGACTTTTTTGACGCGATGATTTTGACCCAACTATTTTGACACGACATTTTTCACGCGACTTTTTTGACGCTACGTTTTTTCACGCCATGTTTTGCGCTACATTAACCAAATAAGGCATCGGCCGTTAATACTGTGTCTGGTTATATAATTGAATCTGTCATTTCATTTTCTAGAGAAGATATTGTGGCAAATCCTTCAAATCCTAGTTATGCCGCTGGCAACCCGTATGAATCTGTTGATCAAGCGCAGATAGCGCAGGCTCGTAATGACGAAGCAGGACCTAGTAACGAGAACCCCGCATATGCTGGTAACGGCTTGCCTTCTGTGTATGTGGTGGCTGATAAGTCAATTTTCTTACTAAGCTACACTATTTTCGTTTATTTTTAGGACGCAGTGGAGGACGGTAAGTAGCTTTTTAAAAGCGACTTTTTTGACGCGACATTTTTGACACCAAACAGAGCATCGCTTTCAGCACTTTATTGTTGTGGTGTCCTGACGAGTTAGCTTTATATTCTGGCTGCGAGTTCGTTCCACTGACCTATATATAACTGTACTGCGTGCTCCTATTACCTTTGAGTTCATTCTCGTACCCAGACCCTCGCGCTCCCCCCCCCCCCCCCCCCCTTCGCGAAGGCTCTGGGAAACCCTGGATCTCTGCGTCGGATTCCCGAAGCAGTGACGTCAGGCGCATTCCAAAATTCCAAAACTCTCGTTCCCAGACTCAATGTATAAACGGCTTGTCATTTCTCATCCTCAGCAACAAATCTCGTGTATAAATATCGTGTAAATCGTATCGTATCCATCATGAATCGCGAGATAAACGAAGCTATATGCGTTAGAAAGAACGGGACAATCTAGCTTAGTGTTAAAGAGAGAACAGAAAGATGCCATAACAGCCATCGTTCGACGTTCGCGGAGTCGAAGACATCACAGCTGTATATTTGCCAAGAGGATTTGGCAGTTCAATATTTATCAACTTCTTTCCCTGATGTTTGACTATTCTACAATCTAAAACGAGGAACATCAGCCCACTCTGGGAAGAAAGTGTTGTTTTGGTCAACTCAGTTTTAAAACGATCGCAACATGATAAATATTAGTTTATAGTATTATATATACGATATAATATCGCGCGTGGGTCTGGGTACGAGAATGCTTTGAGTTAGGAAAAGTGTCCTTTAAACCGTTTTCAAATTGGCGGCAATTATGAGTCCTTTTGCTAATGGTGAAGGTTATATTAGCAGACGAGAAAGTTGTCAGGTGTTTTAAAATCCGGTAAACGACGAGTTTTCCATCTTCAATTCGTCCGTCTATTTTGCGATCGTTCAGACAAGATAGCAGGTCGACAAACTATATCAGACTGGGACAGTGGAAGACCGTCAAAACCCGTCAGTCAGAAAGCTTTCGTCTTCTAATGTGAAGACTTTATCGAGTTATAAATAACAACACTTGGAAAAGGTTGATAAAGACACTCTAAGGAGAACTCGGCTATGCCTCGCTTCTTTACGATTTTTTCGTGATCTTCAGCGATTCTTTATAGAGCTGGCGACTTATAAAACAAAATGTTTCTAGATTTCCATAACCACTAATGTGTATTGACAGTCTTGTTTATTTTATTGCCAAGTGTTCGTGCCGTAAGCCGGCCAGAACGTCTTTATTAATTCAGACTGCTAGAAAGCTACAACAGTAGTTGTCTAGGAATATTATTATTATTGTAGTTCGGGAACTACAAATAAGTCTCTTATCACGAAAACGTCCTGGACCGCTCAGGAACAAACATAAATATAATATACATGGGAAAACCACTGAAATATTTTGTTTACACAAATTCGAGATCATGTTCTACAGATATTCCTATTTGGTCAGACAAATAATTCAGTAGGCCTCTTGAGTCGTTCCACAATAAATTAACAATGACCAACCGTGCAGCATTAACTCTTTCCTGTCCGAATTTGTCTTTAGTATTTTATTCTGGCTAACGCCAGACGATTTTATTCACCTCAAGGGAAGCCCTTATTTTTTCCTGCGATAAGTATACATGTGAGTGGTCGCTACCAATAGCAGAAGGACCCATAAATGCCGCCATTTTGAAAGTGAAAATGGGGACACATTTTTGGGCAGCACACGCAGAAGCGATAGCAAGAGACATTTTTGACGCGACGCTTTTGACGCAACTTTTTTGAGGCGATTTGTTTCACGCAACAATTTTAACGCGACTTTTTTGACACGTTATACAAGCGAGAATATTGTTGACACGCTTTTTTGAACTAACGTTTTTGACGCGAGTTTTTGACACGTCCTTTTTAACGCGACATTTTTACGTGACTTTTAGATGCGACGCTTTTGGCGCGACGTTTTTGTTGACACGACTTTTTTAAATCGACTTTACTGATGCGACGTTTTTGACACGACTGCGTTTGACGCAAACTTTTCGAGACGACCTTTTTGACGCAACATTTTTGACACTACTCTTTTGAAGCGATCTTGTTGACGCGACGTTTTTGATGGGAATTTTTCGACACAACTTGTTTGACGGGAATTTTTCGACACAATCTTTCTCACAGGACGTTTTCGACGGGACATTATAAAAGTCTTTTTTGAAGGACTTTTTTGACGCGATGTTTTTGACCCAACTTTTTTGACACGACATTTTTAACGCGACGTTTTTGACGCTACGTTTTTTGACGCTACGTTTTTTGACGCTACATTAACCAAATAAGGCATCGGCCGTTAGCACTGTGTCTGGTTATATAATTGAAGCTGTCATTTCATTTTCTAGAGAAGATATTGTGGCAAATCCTTCAAATCCTAGTTATGCCGCTGGCAACCCGTATGAATCTGTTGATGAAGCGCAGATAGCGCAGGCTCGTAATGACGAAGCAGGACCTAGTAACGAGAACCCCGCATATGCTGGTAACGGCTTGCCTCCTGTGTATGTGGTGGCTGATAAGTCAAACAGAACACCGAAACCAGCACCGGAGAAAGTAAGTCATTGATACTCAACGCCAGCGAGCCAGCGCATAATCGTTGCGTGGACGTTTTGACACTAGTCTGCGTTCTATTTGGGGCGGGGGCGAAATGAACGGCTGTCATAGTTCTATTCTAGCCTAGTTTCTAGGCCTAGCAAAATTCGTAAACACTTTCACTTTACAGCTTGATTGTTTATTGAGGAAGAGTTGTGATATTATGATGTCCTAAGTGTTTTCCGACATTTACTATTTCAATCTGCATAAAATAATACAAGCCTGCTCACCTCGCATCGACGAAGTTTCACTAGCCTAGCTTTCTTATCACTAACTTTCCTTCTGCAACCGCCAAAAGTTGAAAGTTAAACAGTTCATCTTTTTATTTCGAGCTCCAATTGGAATATATTCCATGATTTCCCTCTTTCGATCGCCAAGATCTTTGGTAAAATCTTCGCAGACCTGCTTATGCTTTTATAGTTTATACCGTCACTCAGTGTTGTTTACGGTAGATGTACTAGATCCCAGGAACACTCGAAGAACCAAAACTATTCTTGTTAGGCAGGCTGGTTCCCAGGCCTCTCTTTTTTAACGTCGAGCGGCAGATCGGAATTGTGAGAGGCCTGGAGTAAAATGTTTTGCTTGGCCCCAAATTATACAGGCACAATCCGGCCGTTTGGCGGAAAACCAAGGCAGATAACACTCACCTCGGTCTGCACAATTCTTTCTAACATCATACTACCATTTGCGTTCAAGCGTTTAGCGAATAACGTTTTTTTCGAGTTTTGAAACAAACGTTGTCCAATGACAACTATACGTTTGACAGATCAAATCAATAACGAATAGGGGGTGTAACTTTCCGTTGTTATTGCTTCCGTTTCAAGTTTCAACGGTGTGTTGATATTTTCTCATGGGCCAACGGCAAACATGGAATACAAAATAAATGCGTTCGGCAGGTCATATCGAAGTGAACTACCCTTACCAGACGACCTGCATTTGCTGATCATTCCAACGCTCACAATTAAGCCAAAGACGAGTTATTCCAAGCAAACGCAGAGGTCCGAAACGAACGATGACAAGCAGGGCGCTCACAAGCACCCTGATGACAAGTCTTGACAACGGAAAGTTACATCCCCTATTCGTTATTGACTTGATCTGTCAAACGTATAGTTGTCATTGGACAACGTTTGTTTGAAAACTCGAAAACAACTAGTCATTCGCTAAACGCTTGAACGCAAATGGTAATATCGCAAGGTTGGTCTACTGCCGAAACGTGAAAGTAGCATATTTCGATTTGTATAAATGTAATTTCAACACAAGCACTTCCTACGCCGAACACTACTTTATACAACCTCGTACCCAGGATCTTATCTCCGCTCCCCCGCCCCCGCCCATCGCTGCGAAAAGACCCTGATCCAGGCTGGTCACGTGCTGCCCAAAATATGGGCAGTACAAACTAAATTTAGTGTGGATAGGGTAGGGTGGTACAAAAAACTTTCCCGACTTCCAGAGTAGTGTTTATACCAAACGCAAAACATCTGGCCAGATGAAATGTCAACGACTCACGAAAGGTACACAACGGCTTGTAGAAACAATCCGAAACGAGATATAATTTAATAAGAATGCCAAAGTCTCAAAGATCAATATTTTGCTGGCTTTGTAACGCTGGCGACATGTGTTATTGATGGGAAAATATTCGTTTTAAGCATTCGAATCGCGAGGTTTTTAACTGGACGTTTTCAATTAAATATAACGGCAGCTTTCGCGTGTGGTATTCAACAACGTACAGGTGAAACACATACGTATTTCGTATTTTATTGTTTATTGAGTCTTCCATTTCATTATCAACATTTCATCAAGCACCCAGGTTGACGATTATTAAACGAATGGGAACATCAATAAATAAATAAATAAACACAGCGATTTATTACAAACTAAAAACAATAGCTGTCAAAACAACTTGTTTCAATTTTAAAATCGTGTCACCGGTTTAACCATTCATTTCAAAATATAATACCAGAAAGCAAGACAAGATACGTATACATGCATTTCTTCGACTATTCCAGCGAGGTCAAGCATTGATACGCAGGGGACCCTCCACGTGAAAACACGTGACCAGCCTGGACCAGGGTCTTTTCGCAGCGGTGGGCGGGGGCGGGGAAGCAGAGATAAGACCCTGGGTACGAGGTTGTACTTTACAAAGCCTCGTATGTAACAACCTTTCAACGTAATGTAAAATAAAGAAACCTACTCGTTTGCTGTCTGCTCTCAAAAGGAAGCTTGTTTAAAGCCGCGGTGCCTTCGATCATAAAGATTAAAGAATCCGAGCTCCAGCAGGATCGTGATGGATAAAGATGAATCATTTTCCGCTGGTCCTCTCGCCCGATCCCTATTCTGTGACGATAAATAAGTTATCGAGAGAGAGAAAAGTGGACTAGGAACTAGTCTGCTGGGGAGGCCCATTTTGCGAAATTAATTGAAGAGCCATTCAAAAGTTAGTGCTGATACAAACAACTTGCACACGTTACCTTTACGCAGTCACACGTAGATCTTGGTTTCCTAACTTTGTTTTTGCCAACTGAAAGTTGCTTTTTTTCTAATCAGAATATCTATTTTCCTATCATTCGCTTGTATTAGACCTCAAATTTATAACTCTTCTACGATACTACAACTCGACATGTACAATCATTCTACACCATCACACATACTATTTTTATGAATGCTAACCTGTAAGATTGAAGAGCAAGCTTTCCTCATCTGTTGAACCAGCGAACGAGAAAGACAACGTTGTACAGAGTTAACTCGAACTTCATTTATCTTTCATTTGTCGCTTAAGGTCCCAGCAAATTCAACATTTCTACATCAAAACAAGCAACATTCTGTTAGTAAAGGTCTTCTATTATCAAAATAGGGCCGTACTTTCTTCCCTATCCATCTTTGAACACGTTAACCGAGGCTAGGCTACCATAGTTAGAGGGGGACGGTTTAGAAATTCGGCAAATGTCAAAATAAACAAGTTGCTGTATGAATAAATTGTACACACACTCATGAATGAAATCTCATGAGGGTTTATTTTAATTGTATTTTCCAATTGAAATCGCTCGATTGAGATGCCATATCAACAACTCGTTCATCGTGTTTCGTCAGGGGAATCCAAACACTCGAAAACAATAAAACCACTCGACCTTCATGTTTTCTCGTGTTTGGATCCCCTGATGAAACACTCCATTACCAGAAATTTGGGACAAGATGGCGTCGCGCGGGCGCATATAGACCTTAAACATGGCGGCCAAATCGTATAAGGAACAATACAGTAAAATCGTAAATTTTAAAATTTCTTCTACTGGGGACATACACTTCTCGGTTGCGGAGCTCGATTCCTGTAAAGAGTTAAGTAAGGAAACGTTATAACAAAAAATGTTCGCTTACCAAAATACACAGCCGGTTCCCAACATCGATTTATATACGCTGCTTATTTGACTCATTCTGTTATGTAAGCCATAGTAATCCTGCTAAACATGCGATACAAATCTGCCAAATTCACCACTTTCCTTGCGAACGATGCAAAGTGCGGAGCTTGCTATGTATTTGGCAATGTTCGAACTGCTAATATAACTCGTAAATATCTGTCTTTCACAACATTGGGGTTCCCAAAGCCTTTAAACTTCCTTGGTTTTACAGTGTGTTTGAGCAAATCAGCAGGAGGCCGTTAAGTCTAAAGGTGAAGTTGAGCTGCGAGAAGAACAAACGACGAAGCCACGAAGGTCTCTTCTCTTTCGAGCAGCCATGTTTGTTTACTTTGAAAGCAGAATGCTCGAAATGTAGTTCCCAGGCCTTACTAGGGAGAAATAGAGCGAATATTGCGTGATAGTTGCGTGTGTCTGGCACTGATCTTGTCTGGCCGGGAGGTAAACGCTAACAATATAATTGAAATTAACAACTCGCGCGCTATTGCATTACGCATTGTTTGAGAGCGAAACTCAAAATATCTGAGATACTTAACGACTACAGAAAGCGTACACGATATGGAACACGATCTTTGTTCGAAGCAGCCGTTTGCATTTTCGCAAAATATTTACTGTACACATTATCATGTGAGTAACCGCTGGCTACGAACGCGGACGCAAAATGTCCCAAATTTCTGGTAATGCAAACTCGTTGTTGATATATTACACAAACAGCAAAAAGTTGTCTATTTTAAGAATAAGGAAAAGACTTATTTTAAGAACCTTTTTCCTAAATCAAGTAACTATTTTCTCGGAGAATAACAAGAAAATATATTTCTTTACAAAATTTTCAAAAGAAAATATTTCTTAAAATACGAAAAACGAATTATTAAAATAAGAATTTATTTCTTCGTATGAAGAAGAATTTCAAATGAAGTCAAATCATTATCTTTCTCCAACATTGTCCTGGAGAAAGATACCTAACTCTTCGTTTAGGTGGATTAGATACCCCCCGATGAGCTACGGTAATGTGTGCGATATTTGATATATGGATATTTCTGACTGTCTCGGCTGGAAGTCCCAAAAGCTCAGTGGTATAGCGCTGGTACGTTAAACCAGAGACTTTGGGTTCGATTCCCGGTTGGGGCAGTCAGAAAACTTTTCTCTACAGCAGCGATTCGACTTAATTTGAAATTATTATTCTTCGCATATATACGGAGCTGAAGGACAACGGAATGTTTATTTCTTCATGTTTTCTTGTTTTAAGAAGAAAAAAAATCTAATATTGAAATATGAATCGGGGAATCTCAATAAATAAGAGCGCTAACCGATAATTTTACTCACTTCAACCATAATGCACCTTATACGCTCATTTTGCGAGATTCGTGATCCATGTATTCAGCCGCTGGCTGCGAGCATAGTCCCTAGAAATAAATTGTCTGGAAACGCGGCCAAAGTCTTTGTTCTAAGGTTTCTGTTCACGTTTGTGCACCTTATTTCACCTTAACGCTTGCTGACACATTGTATTTTTGGTATAATGAAGCAATCAACCAATAGCATCGTTGCTTTATAAATTACAATGAACGTAAAACAAAAGACTGTGCACCTTATTTGCCACCCTCAAC